>KN834750.1:1455706-1882495 GCA_000827265.1 Collybiopsis luxurians FD-317 M1 | reverse complement strand
GGGGGTGGGGGCGTGTTAATAAAAATGAACAATTCTTGATACTTGATTTCTTCCTACTATCAGCTTACACGCAACAGCATAACTTAACTACCCTCTAACCCTTACAACCTTTCTCTTCCCCTTCTGCGGACCAGCGGGGGCACCGAACGGACTAGCACCAGCACCGCCGGGACCACCAGCCCCACCTGCATTACTATCGGAAGCATTCATGCCCGCTTTCACCGTCTCGATAAGCACACCGGTGGACAGCGCCGGCGAATAAGGCGACACGCGGGCAGCGAGAGATGGTGTAGGTTCTGGAGGGACAGGTAATTGACGTCCGCCCATCTTCTTTGGTTGGGGAGGCGCGGCGATAGGGGATTTAGATTTCGTAGTTGCAGGTGCCTTGCCCTTGTTGGATGATGTTGATATTGACGATGAAGCTGCAACAGCAGGGGACGAAGATGACGTAGTATTACTCGGAGCAGCAGACGTGGAATATGGAGGCCGAGGGATATTCTCCGGTTTCAGATGTTGAATCTGTAGGCTTATCATTTCGAGTAGTTGTCTCTCTGTGACGAACGAGTCAAGGGTTTGTCAATGAAACGATAAGAAGAACCCAACTGGTTTTTATTGCAGGATTCATGAACCTGCCTTCCTTCTTCCACTGAACCCTTACCCGGCCTGGGTTCTCCCAATCTCGTGGATGGATTTTGCCCACTTCGTGCAGAGTACCAAGACCGAGCCTGTTGGTAGCTTCTGCAATATCTTTGCTGAGAGGCCACCAAATACTCTTTGCCCTTTCCACTCTTCTTTGACCTCTACCGTAAGGGCGCTTTGCGTCGATGTAGATAGGATATATACACGTCCATCTGAATGAACGGATAAAAAATTTCAAGCCAAATTTCAGAGAGACGGAATCGTCAACGTACGATTTATAGGGTGTAATATCCGTAACCGTATTCTTTGGCAATTGGCTCGCGCTGTCCGGTCTGAACTGGGGACGAGAGGCAGGGGGAGAAGCGGGACCGGCTCGCTGTGAGGTATTCAAGTCCAGATCATCTGAATCGTCGTCGGAATCGATTTCCTGTAACAGAGGACCTTTTGCGCCTGTATTAGGCAACGAACGATTGGGTAAAGGAAGGTCTGTATCGTCGTCGAATTCGTCTTCAACCAGTACAGCTTTTCTGGACATTGTGGTATAACGGTAAGAAGGTAAAGCGTGTTTCTCCCACGCACACAATTCAACCTACGACCTTCATGATACTCAGATCCGCAATGTACAAATTACTTTATATCATCAGTTCTAATACTGACTAGCCCTTTTAGAATTCTAATATGGATGCTTACCCTCGCGATTGCCGCAGATAGCCCCAATGACACCCACCAGGAACTGATATGTACGCCATTTGGCGTTTGCGAACCTTGTCCGCCCGATGAGGTATTTTTCTCGCCTGTTTACTGGCAATTTTACTGAGATACATCCAGCTCGACAAGCCCTTTTGTCAACCGTTCGGAAACCGTCGATTGATGCACTGTCAAAATGCCACTACTTCGTCCACCTCATTTTCACCTAGTTCACGACACAGACCCCACGCCCACAAAATTCTTCGTTTTCCTTTACCTGCACCCCCACCGCCGCCGCACCAGGACACAGACCACCACAACCCCGTCCCATTATCCGATCATCCCCACTCTTCCAATCCGCATACCAACCCCAACTCCCGTCCTTCACTTTCAATAGGCGAAACACCGGCATGGGAATCATGCGGCCGCATTATATCTCAAGAGCGCGCAGATTTCTACGAATTTGTCGCGTGTAATCTGTTGTTTGCTATTGGTGCAATCTTGGTCGTGTACATCAGGTCCCGGAGACGACATGCTATGCACGCGAGGCAGCTGGCTGCTAGGATCGGGTTAATTGCAAGAAACGGTGGAAGTGGAGGCAGGTGACAATGGTAGGGCGGGCTTTGGTGATTACGGGGTTGCGGATGAGATACTTAGGGCTTCATTCTATACAGTACAATGGTCAGACTCTTGGAGGTAATCTACGCGATGAATTTATCAGTGTGCTTATGCAGCTCGACTTCTATCATGAGATTCCAAGCCAAATTTGGCTGTTTCGCTGTCAGGTTTATTTCCCCTAAGAAGTGATGGGTAAGTTCACTCAGACCCTATAGTAGTACTTACATACACAGTTTGCATGTTAGTACTATTGTTAGCTGCCTTAGTCAAGTAACTTGACTGAGGACTGATTTATTTTTGTTCCCCCCACGGGACATACCTGAAAGTGCAATCAATGCAAATAAATACTACTAATAGTGATTTAACTGCTTCAGAAAGTTTCTTATTAAGTCCTATAACAATCTGCATTGAAGACATATTCAAATCAATTGCTTTTAATGGCATATATCCGTTACTCACATGAAACAGCAACTGTTATCGACTGACTTGGAATCCGGCAAAGAGTAGCTGTTAGAGAGTAGCTATGTCATGAGAAATGCTCAGGATATTAGGCATAAGCCTGGATACCAAGTTCTTTTTGTAGATGATTCCATTTCAGACAGCTTAGCTAAGCTTTGCAGACATCGCCAAGCACCCAGTTGGTTCCCAATTGTTTCAAATGCAACCTTTGCCTCAGAGAGCACTACCCTTGTCTCAGCATATTTAATTTCCATAAATAATATATCCCCCAGACTTTGAAGGCACTGTGCTGCACCCAGTTGATGCCCAATATCTTCAAATTCTTTCCTTGCCTGCAGAAGTATTGTTCTACCTTCAGTATATTTTTTTTCCTTTCGGAAAATATCACCCAAGCCTTGGAGACATTGCACAGTGCCGAGTTGGTTCCCAGTGGTTTCAAATGCAGCCTTTGCCTCCAGAAGTATTTTTCTGGCTCCAGGATAGTCAACTTCCAGGTGAGATATATCACCTAAGCTTCGAAGACACTGTGCAGCACCCAACTGGTTCCCAAGGGTTTTAAATGCAACCTTTGCCTCCAAAAGCATTATTCTGGCTTCTGCGCATTTCCCTTCCATTACAGAAATGTCACCCAAACTTTGAAGACACTGTGCAGTGCCAAGTTGACTCCCAATGATTGCAAATGCAGTTTTTGCCTCTAGAAGAATGGATCTAGCTTCAGCATAGTGGCCTTCCATCTGAGAGATATTGCTCAAACTTTGAAGACACTGTGCAGCTCCAAGTTGGTATCCAAATTTTCAAAGGTTAATTTTGCTTCTAGAAGCATTGCCCTGGCTTCAGTATATTTGCTTTCCATCTGAAAAATGTTTCCAAACCTCTGAAGACACTGTGCAGCACCAAGTTGGTCTCCTATATTTTCAAAAGTACTTTTTGCCTCCCCAAGTGTTGTTCTGGCTGCGGCATATTTACTTTCTATCCGAGAAATATCCCCCAGCCTCAGAAGACACTGTGCTGCACCGAGTTGGTACCCAACTTTTTCAAATGTAGCTTTTGCCTCTAGAAGCATAGATCTGGCCTCATTATGTTTACTTTCCATCCGAGAAGTGTTGCCCAAGCTTTGAAGGCACTGTGCAACACCAAGCTCACCTCCAATGTTTTCAAACATGGCCTTTGCCTTCAAAATCAATGTTTTAGCTTCTACACTTTTACTTTCCATTTGAAAAACATCACCCAACCTTTGAAGACATTGTGCAGTACCAAGTCGGTTTCCAACATTTTCAAATACAATCTTTGCCTCCAGAAGCATTGTCCTAGTTTCAGCACATTTATTTTCCATTCCAGAAATATTACCCAAACTTAAAAGACACTGCAGGACCAAATTGGTCCCCGATCTGTTCAAATGCAGTTTTTGCCTCTAAAAGCATTGTTCTGGCTTCACTGAATTTACTTTCCATCCAAGCAACAGTACCCAGACTTCAAAGACACTGCACAGCACCGAGTTGGTCTCCAATGCCTTGAAATACAGTCTTTGCCTCCGAAAACATTGTTTTGGCTTCTGCATATCTACCTTCCATTTGAGAAATGGCACCCAATCTTCGAAAACACTGTGCAGTGCCAAGCTGGTCCCCGAGGTTTGCAAATATAGCACTTGCCTGTAGAAGCATTGTTCTGGCTTCAGCATATTTACTTTCCATCTTTGAAATATTACCCAAATGTTGAAGACACTGTGCAGCGCCAAGTTGGTCTCCAATACATTCATATGCAGCCTTTGCCTTCAGAAGCATTGTTCTGGCTTCTGCATATCTATCTTCCATCTGCAAAATATGTCCCATTTTCTGAAAACACTCACTCTCGAATCTTATTTTCTTCTCTTTAGGAATGTGCACATCCCTGTCATTCAGAATAATTTGTGTCTTTTCTAATTCTATTCTTCCTTCCTCATAAAAACCCATCCATGTCAACATCTGCTCTTTTTGGAATCTCAGTTCTATTTGTCTGTTGTGTTGCATAAACCACTGTTGCCCTAAAGCAAGATCAAGCAATGATAGTGTCATTGGAAAAAATTTACTATAGGCAAAGACTGATTCATATGAACCTAAATATGTACCACTGGATTTCCTCTGTATCTGAGCTCCAAGTACCTTTATAATGTTTGCAATGTGCAACTCAACAGTATACTGGCCATTGGTTCCCTGTGATTCATATTCTTTCAGTAGTTGGCTATAATATTCTTCCATTTGACTGAGGTGCTCTTCTTGCGCAGGGTATCTCTTCTGTAAATATTCTCGTATTGGTGAAAGCATTTTTAATGTCCCACTTTCTTGATAGACTAAAGCAATGTCAATAAGTTTAGTCACTGACATTCCTGTAGCATTATCATATGCAAGAAACAGCCTTTCAAACTGTTCCTGCCACATTGGTAATCCATTTGGAAGATATGATAAAATTGGCAGTAATTTTGTGCATTCAGCATTCTGATTTTCCAGTATTTGAAGTGACAAGTCAATTGAAATTTCCACACTGGTCAATCGGCTCTCTTTTTCACCATTATTTAACATGGCTGTCTTGTGATGTTTCCACTTCTTAACCAAAAATTCCAAGGTCAGCTGTTTCCTCCTGAGTTGTGCAATCAAGAGAATGGCAAGAGGCATACAATCCAACTCTTTCAAGATCCAATCCAAAGTTTTAATATTTTCATTTTGGGAATTGGAAATTAAGATGAAAGCCTCTCTTGCTGCAGCTAGATTCAATGGAGGTAATCCGGACTTTCCCCCAAGTTTGATCCATTTCTTGGTTCCTGGACCATCTGCGGCTCTCATGGTTAAAATCACATACATCTTTGTCCGGTCCAGGACATAACCAATTATGTTTTGAGCAGCAATCTGATCACCTGCCATATTCCATGGTGTTTCAAGGCTGTCCAGTACAAGCAAGACATATCCTGAAACAGATGCAAGAAATGTCTGCAATACTTCATATCCAGTCATTCCTTCTGGAATCAGAAGCCCCAATGTCTGAATCAATATTTGAATGAAGCTGGCAGCATCTGGGCACATCTCACAAGGGATGAAGTAAATTTCATCCTTGAATTTTTGCTTGATTCTTTTATCCTTGAGAATATGCAAAGCCAATGCTGTTTTCCCCACTCCACCGGCTCCCAAAAGAGCCAAATGGGCTGGTTGACCTTTCTGACACAGATAGTCAATAGCTTCTGCCCTTAAATTGTCCCTTCCAGTGAAGACACTGGGAGCAATTGGAGTTTTCAATTTGATCTGCCTGTATGTTCATCAGCACATGATTTAATGAATAGTATTGAAACCACTGACTCGTATGTTATTGTGGGATTTTGAGCGGTATTAGTATGTGTCCTAGTGGTGGCATTATAAATGAACTGGCCACCGTAGATAGAAAAATGATGAGATTCTCTGAACATGGCAATGATGGAAGTTCGGGTTCAAAGTGTGGTTGTCACATCGTGACAGCTTCTTCCCTAGGAGTCCCACATAGATTGATTCATTGAAAGACAGATGCCGGCATCAACTTTATACTAAGCATGATCTCAACGGTATTTCCCAAGAAGCAGACAACAATCACGTATTCCAAGCACAGTCATACATATATTCCAAAAGCGGAAAAATCAAGATTCAACTGGTCCACCGAATTTTTCAGTGATGCTGGATGGGCTTATATGCATTATCAAGTTTGCAAATCTGAAGTTCAAACTCTGATAAAACTCTGGCATTCATCTTTCACCCACAAGAGCAACTGGGTAAAACGCCATCATGATCACTGAGATCCTGCAGCCACGCTGTCTCCCCACACATGGACCAAACATGAACAGAGGCGCGCAGTGGGCATGTCTGGATCAACCAACATAACATTACCTCAAAAATATGACTTGGACTTGGTAAATGCAGTGTTCTGTACTTAAAACTGAGTTTTCTTAGCGAGCGCCGGCCGGAAAGATTGGCCATAATCATCGGAACTCGACGAAACACAGTATACAACCGAAATCCACACATATCTTGATAGATTGTATTTTTCCAAAGTCAATTTAGTCATACGTCAATTCAATCATCAAGACGCCGGATACAGCACACAACAGAACTACGGGGAGGTAAGATGCGCCAACATAAACAAGATACATAGCAACTCCAGAAAACAAGTCCAGGGGAGATGTATCGTAGAGGGGAGGTGTATGGTAGGCAGAAGACGGTAACTTCGGAACGGAAACGAAATGTTCAAGAGGTGAAAGATGTAGTTTGGGGCTGTATTCCCAATTGCTGAAGCATATATTGATCGTGTTCAAATTTAATCAAGCCGCCAGGACAGGCTTCCTGATGCCACTCTTTGATTTCTGGATTCAATAGAGGGTATCGAGTCTTGCCCTCTTCCCCACACCAATCGAAGTCTACGAGCAATACTTTCTGTGGTTTATCCTGGGGAATCATTAAATTGGCTTTTCGGAGGTCACCAAACACGAAGCGTTTTGAATGAAGTAGATTTATGGCCTTCTGGACACGTTCGAGAAGTGCAGAATTAAGTCCATCGGGATGGTCCCGCACAATACTAAACCCTTCAATGAAATCCATAACAACCATCATGAGTCCGCCAGGAATCTTGGTGCAGAACCTGAGCCTCGGAGCAAGATCGTGATCAGCTAGAAGCGTATGCGCCTCTTGACCGTAGGCTGTAACGTATTTGACAAAAACTGGGTCGGAACCAATAGTTGCATGGAAGATTGCGCGCCAAGGTTGTGTCGAAAAAGCGTGAGCAAGGAACGTAAAATCTTGGGGTTGAGGAATGTTGGAAGGGATGTACGGAAGGCACCGCGTTAGATGGTACCCAGGCGGAAGGGTGGCAACTTGGAGGTAGTAGTTTGTAAGGCTCTGAAGAACTTTTCGAAGGGCTTCAAAAACTTGCGGTGCAAGTTTGTTTTGGTATGAGAGCGAACCCCAGAGTGGATAGAGAGAACTGAGCGGCTCCAGAAAGAACCGTTCCGCAAACACAGCGCCTGAGACCATGAAATATGGCCCCGGAATTGTCATCAGGAAGACTGGACAACAACAGAGATCCCGAAGTGACTTGACCTGAATCAAACACGTCAGTCAGGAATACCCGATCAAAAAGAAACACTTACTTTCTCTTGCGCCCACCCTTTGCGAGCGGTGAGTCCAGCCTGAACTGTAGGATCGCCGACGCCACTACCAAACTCATTTTCGAACTCCAGCAGAAAAACCTCAATCGGCACCTTCCCGCTCGAGATAGTAACCTCTATGACGACTGACCCATCCCCTGTTGACTTGTCTTCATGGACCACCGTAGTTATAGCGTAGCCTAGCATCTCCCCTATGATTGCTTCGACGGCAATTCGTCGTTTTCCCTCATCACTGTAAATGGCTAGTGAATGTACTATGAACTTGTGTGCGAGAGCAAGTAGCTGAGGACTGGGTTCGATATCCAGGTGAAGATCATCCTTGAACTCCCCAAAAGCAGGGTGGAATATGGCTATGGGTGGTCCACTGTTCTCGTAATCAGGTCTGCCCATATATATTGGATGTACCTTTTGCTCCACGGAAAACATCTTCATCGCGCCCGAAGGAGATTCAGCGCTTTGTGCCGCATTGACCGAAGCATTGTAAATCTTCTGGTTTTCGCCCACATCCGTTGCATGAAACCAAGTTAGTAGACGTCAAGTAGCGCTGTGGGCGAAACAAACCTAAACGAGGTCGTTTGTTGCTTCTGTCGGATTCCTCATCATCTATAAAGTAGACAAGGAACAAAAGACTTGAAATAATCCGACGAAAAACCTACCTTCAAATCGAACGTATAATTGAATATTGTTCTCGTTGGGTTCCAAAATAGAGACTTTGTCTTTGACGGCCATAAGCTGGCAGACCTTATTCTCTAATACACGAGCTCTACACCCTTGCGTGGGATCAATTGGAGTGGGCTTGACCTGTAGATTAAAATTAATAATGGGTTCCAGTTGCGAAAGCTATAGATGCACCAGGTAGATTTTGACACTTGACCGGAATCCGCGCTTTTTGGAACCGCTGACAGATCGAAACATTTCCTCCCTAAAATCTTCAAAATCTCCGTTTACTGGAAGTTTATGCCGTTCTACAGCATCTATTTCTGGAGTTCCGGGAGAATCAATATAGCATAGGATCTTTCTTGTCGGGTCAGACATGGTGGTCTGGTAAAGAGAAGTTCAAGTTGTTCCCACGATCACGTTCCTATTCAATGCTTATAGTATAGCAGACTCATACCACTTATTATTCGAAGAAATGTATGCTCTGGCAAAGCAAGCTCCAGATAAATTAAGTATCACGATGCATTCAAAGTTAAATATCGTTAAGCTTTCTATACCAAACTCGCAACCCGACTCCAGAAACCATCGTTATCACCCAACCGCTTCGCAGGAACTCGTCTTAAAGACCTTGAAAAAGAAATCCCTTTTCTCTGTAAGGATAAGCACGGTTCCCGCCATCTTCAGAAGAAGCTAGAAGAGCACGTCCCCGAAAACCGCGACATAACTTTCCGTCAAGCACTTCGTCATTTCGCAGATATATTGACTGGTAAGCCCCTACCATATCTTTCACAGCTCCAACAACAGCAACGTCCTCACCCTCTTAATCAAGATCCCTTCGAAAACTACGTTTGTCCAAAACTTCTTGAATGCTCCACCATTGATCATACTTGCGGAAAGATCACCCACAATCATCGGAATTCAACGATATATACACCATACAGCCGAGATCCACATATCTTACATATATCTTAGTTCCTTCATGATTTTTCCCAGGTACGTGCAACGAGTTATACGCCATACCCAGAACCAAATCGTGCTTCCGCCATCCCCTGTTCAATGCCTTTCAACGCATGCAATATTTCTCTATCTTCGACCGAGAAACTCTGCATCAAAAGTCGCTCACTTTCCTCATCAGGGAACGTCGGAACGTCAACGCCACAGATAGTTCCGTTATGAGGAACCTGCCCAGCGAAATACGCGCGTGTAAGGTTAGCGGTACAGAGGGACGGGAGGGCGACTGAGCAATGCTAGTGATATACCACGATGAGTATCACGAGAATGGATCAAGAGGAAAGAACACTGACCCCAGGTCCTGGAATTTCTCAATTTGAGCAAAATGCACGTTATCACCGAACAAAAAACGGACAACATACCATCTTGGATAATGATCACAGAAGAATTCGGCATGAGCGAGTTTATCAGCAGCCCACTAGCCTTCGGTGTGATCCTGCCCATGGGAGGGGAATTCAACAGTCAGTCGAAGAGAAGCACTTTTCCAGTGACACTCACGGGTCAGCCTATCAAAACTATAAGCAAGCTATTCAGCTGAATGAAGAGACACAGACGCACCGTGTTGCTGACAATCAACATCTCCCTCTCTAAACTCGCATTCCACGGACCCGTAAACCTCTCCGGTCCATCTACAGGCCAATACTGACACCCCCCATCCGGCTCACTCACTCCCGTACTCAATCCGAAATGCTCTGATACCTCCTTCAACGTTTTTAATCCTTGATCTGTGAGATCTTCAGCAGTAGGGAACTCCTTCTCGGACGTGGGGCGGGGGGAGTCTAAACAGGTTACAGCAAGGCGAGAGAGATCTCTAATCATAGCTATAGTTGGCCAAGGTGAAGAGGGGGGATTAGGACCCGGAATAGGATGGAAACGCGGAAGAGGTCGTATAAGATAGTTGTAAAGCTCTGTCGCGTTTCCGGACATTGCGGAGGCGAATGCGCGAGAGGCCATAGGCCATACAGTCGGCCGTTGGAGGAAGATCTCGAGCATTCCTTATTAGAATAGTAACAAAAGAAGCACGTTAAGGTTTTTGTACGACTACTCTGAAATTAAAGTATGTACGTACCTCGAGCACCTCCAGAAGTTAAAAATCCAGGTCTGGTTCCAAACGGAACAGGGATCGGCTTGCGTGCAGTCGCGTCGAAGAATTCTTCCAGGCGTTGTCCGATCTTCTTCCAAGGCTCATATGTGTAACTAGCGAGAGGACATAACGTCGGACCAGCCTGTTTGAAAAGGACAAATCAGCGGCGAACGATGGCCAATTGAAAAGAGACAATAATTCAATGAAACCCAGAGGTACCTTTGAGCAATCTTGAAGGAAGATCTGGTAGGTCTTTTCCGCGTCAGCTAGCCAATTGATGGGCCATTTGTGCGACGGTTCATCTGTAAAGGTGATAAATTAATCCTTGCAGGCGACGGGTGAGCGTATGAAATATACTCACTAGACCAACTGACTGGATCGGCGATACCATCTATGGCAACGTATCCAATGCGACTGGGAGGAAGCCTAGGGGAACGAAAGACCTCATGAGCGAGACACATGGACAAGCAGCGAAACACAAACATGTTCACAAGGTATGCACCCAGGATCGACCCATATGAACCTCCCCAATAATTTCTTCGTCCAATCAGAACATCCGCAGAAACAGGATAATCGAACGTACATTTTCTCGTTCTCCCCTTCAATGGCTTTTGCCATGAAATCGATATCTCTGACAACAGTCGCCGTACCCATATACCTCAGATCATCGCCCATATTCTTTCTGCAAAGCTCCGCCTGAGTCTGCTTGAGAGCAAGAAACTTCTGGTGTTGTTCGACGAGCTCGTCATAAAGAAGCGGCGATGAAAAGTTAGAGATGGAAGACACCGTGATGCCTTGTTCGATAACAGTGTTTGCGAAGAAAAGCACTTCTTCCGCTGCAGAAGAAAAACAGCGCGTTGCTGGCCTGAACACGGCAGGTCAGCGCCACGTAGATACCAAATATTGCTTAGACGAACCTCGTCGAGCCAATACCTCGGGGATCAAATCCAATCAGATCCCAATCATCCCCGATAAGCTTTGCCATTTGGGAGCCCATATTAATAGCCATTTTCGTACCTGGGCCTCCGGGTCCGCCTGGCAGAATAAAGCAAAGCGGGAGGTGAAATGCATTCAAAGCTCCAAAATGAAAAGATAGTTACCAGGATTCAAGAAAACGGAGCCTTTCCGTGGAGATTTCTGTGCCTTGTATCTGGCCAAGGCAATCGAAGCGGTCCCCACGGTTGAATTAAAGTAGTCTTTGGGTACTCTACAATGTTCAGGGTTAGTATATATCTTCGCCTTGAATATTTACATGTACTCACATTATCCTTCCGCATTCAACATTCTCAACCGCAGGTACGCATTCCTCCCAATAAATCTTGCCTGGAGACTCTTCCCAAGATGGCCACGAATTCTTATGACAAAGGAGACTGAAACGGTTCCAGACAGAGGCCGCTGGTTCCCTGTTAATCGCGAATAGAATCGTCAAAGTAAAGATAGTTGTGAAAAATAGTCTCCAGGTTCGCGTTGAGGATAAAGCTAAACGTTTCGAAGGTCCATGGATCGGTAAGATTTGGTCTTTAGGCGCTATGACAGCGTTGGCGTTGGCGTTGAACGGCATCAAAAAAAAGGATACAGTCGAGAGTACCCACACTCAGATTGGAAAAATCTCACGCTCAGATTCCCATAGGGCCAGCTCAAATGTCGATACAGTAGTCACTTATCTACTGTCATGTAGAACAGTAGGGAGGGAAAATTTAACAGTACTGCTGTTCTTTCCATGTAGTGCACGATCAGTCAAGATGAGTACCACCGTGAATACCGATCTTGAAAAAGCAAAAATCATAGGGCTGTCCGAAGAGTAAAAGGAAGCATAACCTACCGTTTGCCCTGTTCGTAAGTATATATTTTCCCCACCTTGAGATATCAGATTTCCAAGGAGCGTATTAGAACAACATACCTGTAATGTACCCAGCATCTTTGGAAGCGAGATAAGACACTAGACTAGCGACTTCGTCTGGTTGGCTAGCTCTTCCGAGAGGGATATTCGCGAGATACTGAACACACCAAAGGAAGTATGTAAGTCATTCGAGTGTTAAACAGCTCACCTTGGCTCGTCTTGATCCGCCTGCATCGTCTGCAAGTGATTCGGCTAATAGATGAGGAGTTAATAATTTGGACTCATCGGTCCGAGTCGATCCTCACCCAGCATAGAAGTATCGGTCGCACCTATGCATATGTATATGTATCTCAGTTCGCAAAGAAAAGACTTGGAAACGTAAGCATACCAGGTGCATATGCATTAACAGTGATACCATATTTCGCTAGATCCAACGCAGCTCCTTGCGTCATTCCCCGAATAGCAAACTTGCTACCACAATACGAGATCCTGCCTGGCCGGCCTTGTTTTCCAGAAACCGAGCAAGCTCCAATGATTCTGCCTCCTCCACCTTGGGATATCATTTGTATTGCAGCATATTTGTAGCACAGAAAGGTTCCCCGCGCATTGATTGCGAAGACTCGATCCCATTCCTCCACGGGGGCTGTAAAGAATGAATAACGGTCACAACGATACGAGTCAAGTCTTGCAAATTCTACTTGTAGCTTACTATCGACGATAGATCTGTTTGTCACTATCCCGGCGTTGGCTACAAACTTCAAAAGAGATGTGCGTCATGTCATTAGTGCAAGTCACATCCGGGAGATAGGATCGAATGTATTCACAACATCCAGATTTGAATTAAAATATTTCACGGCCCTCTCAATTATACTCCTCACCGATTCTTCATCCGATACATCTCCTACAAACGCCGCACTTTTTCGTCCGAGAGCTTGAATCTCGTTCTCAACGTCCTTCAGCTCTACAGATTTGGTTCGAATATCATTAAGAGCAATATCGTACCCATCTTGAGCCAATTTGAGCGCAATTGCTTTGCCTATGCCCTGAGCTGAGCCTGTAATGAACGCGAAACCTTTTTTGTCTATCATGTTGCTGATAGAGCAAACTGTGCGAAAGCGGAAAGTGCCCTTTGAACATACATGGCCACACTTACGGCCGCGTAAAGCCCATCGAATCTTCTTCTTCCATGGCTCCGTGCGCTATGTATATCTATGATCTTTCGAGGATTAGTTCGATGGAAGGCGTAGCGTAAAGCTGATATAACGCTGGACTGTCCAGTACATGAAAAAAAAATACCAGACTGCCAAGATAAGATGAAGAAAATAAGCGCTCACAAGCGCTAACGATAAGCGTTAATCCTCCCTGCTCTTGGCTCAACCTTGACTTCAGAGACCAGTGCTCGGACGACGGTATATCTCGTTACCCCGCCGGACTTGCAGCTGACCTTACTGAATGACCTAAAGCTCCGTCTGTGCTTCTGTAATACCGTTACCAAAGTTCTGATAATGGGGACATGTTTGGAAGCTGATTGGTACGAAGCTTAAAATTTTCTCCCTTCATAGTGATATTGATAACGACTACTGCAACTGATTTTCTTTGTCGACGTATTCTACTTCTGGCTAGTGTTCCAGCAGCACAAATTCTGTGGCGTTCCGAAACTCTCATGCTGGCCAAAGTTTTTACGAACGAATACGCGGATTTTCCCCGGGCCTCATCTCGCTCTTTCCTAAATCCTCTAAATCTATTCTTTGCCGCGATTTAACTGCGGTGCTGGCTTCAACAGATGTGTTCAAACGATCTAGGCTAATCCCTATTTTGACCGAATGCCCACATTCAACTTTTCGTGACCTCACCCTCGAGCCCCGTACTCGCAGTCTTGCGTTAGGATGAGATCAGTAATTAGTCGTCGATTCGTCATGTTTGTTCTGTGAATGGACAAAGTCATTCCAGTAGTCCGCTGCATTCGAAGCCTACTCCACAGCAAACTATCTATTCCGCCCAATGTTCATGTACGAATGTACACGGGGACCATAGAAGCTGGAGCCGGGCTAAGGTTTTAGCCTGTTTCTTTTTCCTTGTTGCAGATTTCAGATCCTAGTTCTAGGCTGTCTTAGCAGCATAATCTATGTCAATATGCACTCTTTATCCCTAAAAATTGTAGGCTGATCGACCGGAGCTCCGTCGACTGATACGCTCCCATTACTATATTCTCGTTCTATCTCTGGAACCGCTCATCAGGGCAGGAATCTGATCGGAATACAGGACGACAGATTTCAACCGTATTCCTAACCCAAAATTCCTTCCAAGGGTCGCGTCCTTGCTTTGCGGAATCATATTCATTACACCTGCCCTGTGGTGACCGTTTGCATCGTTAGCCAGATATATCGATCAGCTCGGATTGAGCGGGGTAGGAGGAAAGTGTGGGATGGAAGAGGGATAAGAGGAGGGTGTGGGATGGAGGAGGGATAGGAGGAAAGTGTGGGTGCGCCCGAGGATGTAGAGGAGGAGACCGAGGATCTTCCTGACGAAGAAGCAGGCCGAAAATAATACCCTGCAGATATTGAACAGTACGCTGGATTTTTTTGGTTAGCGAAGGCGGGAAGATCGGGGTCAGTTACTACTTACATTTGTTGCATTCGAACGTTATCAATAACTCCTGCTAGGGCAACTCCACCTGATTAATCTCTCTCTCTAAGCCAACTCTTTTGTGGCGAATTCAAGAGATGCAGCAGAAATTAGCTCACCTTAGGCCACTGAGAGATGCGAATATGGGTCAGGAGACAGACGGAAGAGCATTCCATTTCACGAATCTTACTTGGCATGATGAACTTTCCCTTCGTAGAATCGAGAAAATTTATCCTTCACGATTCGATGACGGCGATAAGGATCCAGTTTGACCCCATGGACGTTTAAATGTTCAAATATGGTGATACTTCGAAGTCGGAATTTTTTGAAGTCAAAAGTATAAGAGGCCCAACCCATATTCGCTTAACCTTGCTCTGTACTTCGCAACGCCCACATCTATAGCGTTGCTACTCCGTACGTGAGTACTCATTTTGACCTTTTAGCACAATGGCACCGGCTGTTAGAGCTTATTTGCACCACGCCAAAGGCCGCTTGTGCTAACGCCTGATTATTCCTCTTATGTGAAATTGTCTCAGTGGACTAACTAACATATACTTATCAGTGAGCTCGATTGCTGCGAAACACAGATCAACTTGTTACAATTTTGATTTACAATGGCTCAGGCTAACCAGTAGGTTTCAAATTGGATCATGGCGCTGTACCTGCCTGAGAGACTTTTTATAGGCCAGCCGATCCTGCTATCCAGGATTTCGTGAACAATCCTGTGGACTTTTTGACTGTCAGAAGTGATTGGGGTGAAGTGGTAACCGTCAGTTCCTACAAAATGTTCCCGGGTCTCGTCCGCCAAATCCCTGGCGGTAGATACCCCCAAAGTGGCTATTTCAAATTCGTTCTCGACTATGAGGACCTTCTTAAGCTCGTCCGCACGTATGAGATCAAGTTTGCCGCACTTACGAGCGGCCCAAACTTAGTTCAGGCCTACAACCTTGGTTACAATGGCGGTGCTCAGGTGCTTCCCTACCCCGCGTTTCTTGATATTCCGAAAAACCCAACATCTACCGATCCCACCCTTCTCTTCACTGGCTCGCTCTCTGGCTGCTCTGTCATTTGCACGAATCTCGACGCTAACACTTACCGTGTCTACCATGATGCTCGCATGGAGAGTTCGCTCCTCTACGACAACGTCGTGATGGCTATCGATTACAGCGGTTACAATATGGGCAGCAGTGGGCTCGCCTGCGTCTTTATGCAGTATCAAGCCGGCCAGTGGCAAATGTATGTCCTACCGCAGGCTTTTGCAAATGATCAAGGCGGAATGGCTCGTATTGTGGCGCGCAATACTGGTGCTAAATATGGGCTCGAAACAGTTCCTTCTAATGTAATGCAGATACAGCCGTATAATGCTCAGCAGGCCAGAACGAGGTTCGATTCCTGGCGTAACACAACCCAGGATATGCTGCAACAAATTGCTTCCAGGGTTCTTGGAGATGCCAATGTCCCTAATGAACCCAATGGTGATTTTGAACCATTTACGAATATCGTTCTCTCGAATCCCGCTGTCAAGCATACAAGAGCGATACGAGATGCAATTCTTAAAGCCGCCGGTACATCACTCCAGGAGCGGGAGACGCGGCTGCTGGATGATTCCAGGGACTTGGACTATGTGTACCTCTGGCTTCAGCAGAAGCAGGCACAAGGGATTGCTGCGGTCGTCAAAACCGACCTAGAGCGGAGAGCATCAGCTGGTAACACCGCCGGTGAGCGCATCACAGACCAACAACTAAATGCACTTCTCTCTGGCAATGAAGACTTTGCCACTGGGTACGATACATACGACCAGGTCGAAATACCCGGCTATGCTAGCGATATGACACTATTGGATATGGTAACGTTGTTTGATGAGACAACAAACTTGACCCAGACCCAAAGGGGTGCCTTAATCCATCGCATCAGAGATGCGGATGAGGCAGCCTTCAAGACATCGGTGTGGGAGCAGACGGACAAGATTGTCGGTATGTTCCAGGATTCTGGAGGATCGACAAAGCCCATGCCACAGGATCTTATCCTCAATGCCGTACCAGATGAGTTTGGAGGTCGGTGTTACCCACTAGTTCGTGCAATGTCGGTAGCATTGGCTCAGTCCGACTTTGCGGTTGACCAACTGGGCATCAAGCTCATTGCTCTCACACCCTCGTCAACGACAGACTTGAATAGTGCAGAGTTGTTCAGGCGATGCTTACAGGACTTGCATGCCAGCTTCCCTGCAGTTGAAGCCTCCAAACTCATTGGCACTACTAATCTTCAGGATGCAGTTAATAGACTCTCTGCGGACACAGGAAAGAGTACCATCTTTGCTTTGAACACCGATATACATGCAATGCTACTTGGGGTAACAAACAGGGGCGGAAAAACTTCCTACCACTTCTACGACCCCAACTTTGCCATAGCCTCATTTGACTCGCAGGCTCAATTGCTCAACGCTACCACGAAATTTTTCACAGGTAAGATTAATCTTGTCGCTGGCTTGGGACCAAGTACTCATATGCCGGTGATTAGACACAGATTACCAGTATGCCAACGTATATGCTGCAGGCGGCACTGCCTCAGACCCTACTTTCACTCTGGTTCAACTTGACACGGATAAGATGGCAGGGATTGGTTTCGACTACAGATTGACTGTCGCGGACTTCTGTGAGCCCGAGACCCTGACAGAAACTGTCAGCATCAAGGCAGCCATCAATATTCCAGATCCTAACCGGTTCACAACTAACCGTGGTCTCAGTGCCGGGGCAACACTTCTGGAAGCTGCAGAGCTGGGAGAGCAATGGCGTCTAGCTACGGAAAAATTGGAAGCAAGTACAGGTCTCGGAGAACACTGGACGCCAATCCTTGAGACCATCGAGGATGTGGACAGCGGAGGGTATCGTATCCAATTTGTCAATATTGAGAACCCTGATGATACACGTTGGGTCAATACCGACGATCCACAGATCAAAGAATTCAAGGAATACCTAGATGAACATCTCCAGGCTCTCAACAAGGCTTACGAGTTTGAAAATGGCACCTTTGTCCGGAAGGAAAATATTCCAGACGCTGATGCAATTGACGCGCTCAATGCAATGTTTCTTGTAAAGACATTGATTGAACACTTCAGCGGCAGGAAGGACGACTCCCAGGATGAACCTACCAACCGCAATCTTGCAATATCTCTCGAGATACAAAGTTATCTCAATCTTACACAGCTCGGGCAGCAGAGTTTAAGCGATGTCGCCAAATTAGTTGAGCTTACTCAGACTATCATCAGAAGTGAGCAAGCTGCTCAATCCTCACTATCAACTGTTGTGAGGGCCTTTGGTCGTGTATCAGAGGGTGCTGGCTTGGTTCTGGGCGCTGCTAATGTTGTCTTTGATGCATATGAGCTCAGCAATGCAGAGAATGAAATAGAGAAGGGAGTGTTTGGTACGCAGCTTGCTTTTGACTCGGCCAGCTTTCTTGCAGGTGTAGGAAGCATAGGTGCTGGAATGGTAGGAGCGTCCAGTGCTGCTGCTGTTCTGGGAGGCGTAGGTGTCATACTGGGAGGACTTGCCATTGGCTTTGGAGCATTAGCGGAGGCATTTGGAAGGAATGCTCAAGGTGCTGCAGCAGTTGGAAAATACTTCGGAGATATGGATGCCGCCTACAAAGCAGGAGGATACAAGTATGACCCGACTAATAAAGTTCTGATTCCTCTTCCAGGTGCTGTCATTGCCGTGGTAAACTTATCCGGTAATGTTCAGTTCGATACTCAGTACCTCTATCGTACCGAGGAACGTGGGGCGGGCTCAGGGTCCATAGATTGGACCCTGGTCATGCCAAAAATGATATTGGACAGGACTCAGGCTGTCGACATACGTTCAGGAATTGGGGCTCCGGCTACAGGCACACTTGTACAAACCTCCAACTACACAACCTTCATCTTGCCAGCAACCCCGAAAGCTTACATCCGCTACGAATGGAATCTTCTTCCAGGAGCAACGACTCGTCACGACTACGGTTTCAGCGTCCTCCGGAAGCTTGAAGAAGGCAAACAATTCGATTTTGACTTCTACAGCTTCCCTGGCGAGTTTATTGTTCGGCGCATCTGGTTTGAATACGTGGAGACACCTGTGGTTGTGAATCTTGATGCTGGAACCAACATACGCATCCAGGCCCCCTCTCTTCCCGACATCATGTACAATGTTTTGCAGTACACACTGCAGGGTTCGGGTAGCGACTATACAATTGGTTTGATGGCTGGCGTCGGCTTCACTTTGTCGTCAACCAATAACAGCACACGCTGGATTCTGGATTGCAGGGACCTAACCGGGGGGAACACGATTATTGTTGGAGATAGCAGCGTCTCAGTGGGAGGAGTACAGGTAAAGATTGCAGACCAGAATTTCCAACCTATGCTTGCGATAAGGACCTCAACTGCGAACGCCACAGAGATGCTCCAAATTGACTTCGCTAATCATAGCGCGTCTATCATAGAGGAAGATGCCTCTCAGTTCCCTGGTGGCAGTGATGCAATCCTGGCTTACCTCAATGACCTAAACGATCAACAGGTTCTCCACGGTAGTTTTATCATTGTAGACAACTACACTACATCTTCGGGCAAGGCTGTTGGCCGTGCTTTCTATGACATCACCGGCAAACGTATGCTCTATACTGTCAATGCACCTACAGACCTCACGACGAACGTGCAGTTGGGTGCATTGGGTGCATTTTCCGGCAGATATGAGGACTATACCTACAAAGATGAAGTCTACTTCTACAATTTAGAACATTCCGCCATCTGGCGTGTGGACGCTGATACTGGCGATTGTCTGGCAAAGTACAATGCATTCTTCCCATCTGCTAACAGAACATTTAGTCGATTTTGGCAAGAAGGTACCGTTTCAAAGAAAACACTGGCCTCCCTTGACTGACTACTACTGCCCTAGACGTTCATGTCTTTGCAGTCTTCCGTCACAGCCTCGGTAACAACAAGTTCGGGGAGCTCTGTTATGTTCTCCAAACTGATAGCATAAAGCTTGTCAGCATTTTTAATGACTCTGACTTGCTGCAGAAGCTCAACACACTGGACAAATGGGATCAACCACCCTCGCAACTGCTAGCGGCCTATAACGTTGCCAATCCTTCACCCTCAGAAACCGACGGCATGGATGGAGCGAATTTCCAGGCGGAGATTGAATCTTTCATGCTCTCTGTATTCGGTCACGACCTGAACGACGTCTACTACCGGTTCTGGATTCGTTTGTCCGATGGAGTCATTATAAAGCCGAATTTTTCTCCTCCAGTAGATCTTGTCCTGGCTGGCACCATTACACCACCCGGAGGCAATGTGGAGGAATATTGCTTCTACTCTCTCACGGACCAAACCATTACGCTCCAGAATGGTAGCGGAAGCAAAGCAAACCAGCCAGTGCCTGTAAATGTCCCCTCAGAGTTCGGAAAACTCTCAAATGTCTTCTGTGTCGACAATAAACTGTTTGCGATCACGGCTTCAGGCTACGTTCTTCGCATAACCTCACAAGGAGAGCTATTCCTTGAAGCCGTGAACAGAGAATGGTTTGCGCAGTTCAAGTCAGGGACGCAGGGGCCGTGGTGGACTGTTTTAAAAAGCTTTGCCGAGAGTCATGGCGCGAATACAGTAGCAATCCTTGGTCTTCACGTTAACGATGTCACTCATCACACAGTCCCCGCTTGGTTTAGCCATGGCAAATTTGTTCTTTTTTCATCTGACTTTCATCATGAACAGCTGCAGCTCGCAGGACTGGTAGATGATGGGAACGCTTGGGTGTGCGTCTGGGAAAAGGGGAAAATGGGTCGCCTTTACAGCCAACCTATCGTCTCAGATGATCAGCTCGCAACTTACCTTAACCCAACTGATCCAATTCTTGTCAGTACCACGTTCCCGGCGCCCACAGAAATTCTCGAATCAGATCCATTCCAGTCGGTGGTCGTGACCAGGAATGGACTACAGTACACCACTACGGATGGAGTGATCTTCCTCGTGGCGAATAAAGATAACATAAAGCTGTATGGCGTGGACAATGACTGGCAAACGAAACATTCAAGCACTCTAGAGGCAGATTTAGGCCAGCTAGCACAGCAATGGAAGCAAGACGAAGTCATCATCATACAGGGACTTACGCCCACTACTACACCCGCTTGGTATCTGGTATCTGCGGGTAAAGTGGTCACCGCGACCAGCATTACGTGGAGCGATGACCCTCGGTGGCTCGGTACTGACATCAACGGTACTACCGGTTATTTCTACCTCGTCTCGAGCGGCCAAATTTACTCTATCGCGGTCGGGGGTCAACCGCAAGCGGAGATAAATGTTCTTATGGCTGTACGCTCCGATGATCTATTGGTTCTTATAAATCCGCAGAACGATTACACTCTGATGACTTTGAGGAATGTCCGGTATGCTATGATGTCCCAGGTGGGTGCAAGCGGAACAGTATACTCCATCCCAAGTGTCAGTTGGAGGTTCTATACAGATGTAGTGGAGTGGAAAAACCCGGGCACGGTCCAGGTAGGATACGAAAATGACACTGGAGCTCTGCAAGTGAAGAAAATTAAAGACGATCTCGTCTTTGTTGACCCTGCTACCAACAACAGTCTGACGATTCGCAAAGCCTTTGGTACGGATTCTGCATACAGCGGGATCAGTATCAAGTTCACTAGCCCGAATATCACTATCACCCCTTCGGACATCGAGGGTGCACAGGCCTGGCTGCAAAGCCAGGAGAACCTCAGCTCACCACCTGACATTATTTTGTTGAGGAATGTCTTCCATTACCTGCAGCTGCAGAAAACTGTTGGTTCTGGAATTTCTTCAGCTGGAACCGGTGTTGGTTCTGTGGTTTCGTCAGCTGGAAACGCTCTTGGCTCTGGAGTTTCTTCAGTTGGAAACGATGCTGGTTCTGTGATTTCGTCAACTGGTGCCGGCGATCTTGGGTCTGGAGTTTCTTCAGCTGGTAACGCTCTTGGCTCTGGCGTTTCTTCAGCTGGAAACGATGTGGGTTCTGTGGCTTCATCAGCGGGAGCAGGTGTTTCTTCTGTGGCGGGAAAGCTCGGTCTTTAACTTCTAATCTTCATATGGTGAGACACCTTACTGCCTCCGCAGGTAATACGTTCTGACCCTGATTTTTCTCCACCAACGCCAGTGAGCCGTAATGAACTTGACTTCTGGAATTTTGCTAGCTTCTGACATCTGGGTCACTTTTGTTTTCGATGGAAGTAGGCTCCGACTCGATATCCGTGTAAACCATGTACTAGTATCTCGTGGAGGAATGATAGCAATCGTTTGTCTTCTGTTTGAATTGATATATTCTCAGTTTCGTTCAATAGCGATCCCCCGCGAGAACGAGTTCATTTCATTACGAATTTTCTCCTAAGAATCCTCCTGGGCTGAAGAAAACGTCATAGAAAAGAACAAGAGTAACACACTGAGTAAAGTGAAAAGGCTCGACTTTATCCGACTCTTAGTACAAGCTAGTCTTCGAGAGCGATCTAACTTGGGCTATATTTCTTGGAGCGAAGGTCATTTTTTACTCTGGCAGTGTCCAAGCAATCGATTTCAAAATAAATCTCCTGAGACTACGCAAGGGTGTGTTATCACATCACCCGCAAATATAAATATCCTTCCTTTGCAGTTCATAGCGAAGATCGTGTTTCGCGTATGAACGAACTCACCCCGGTATCATTCCAGTAGCCGACACGGAGACCTTTCATCCAGAAAGCACCAATGTCGATGTGGACATGGTCAAAAACTACTACTTAATCGTGCTATTACCAGAGCGGATAGCGGCCCCAGGCGTAAACGTGGTGCAGACGATGGAGCAGTTAGGGCCATCACTAGAACCCCAGCAGGCGTACAGGAGCCATACAGCGAATTGGTGTGGCAGAAGGAGTAACATCAAGACCAGCATAAGAATTGAGGAATCGTACCAGAACGTTGCCACTAGCAAGATACCGGAAGAATCGAAAGCAAGATTGAAGAGCTACCAGTCAAATGTCCCCTGAATCTTCGATAGTCCAGAGCTTGGAGAATAATCGCGGGCGGTCTTCGGGTAGAATGACAGAGGATGAGTTCCAGAACATCCGGAAAGAACGATAGCCGTACAAGGCACGGACTTCAGATGTAAGAAACAGAAATATATATGTGCTATTTGCAACATCTGCGAAAAGGAATCCGAAGTGGTCACCTCTGGCCACATACCTTCCATGAATACACATCCAGAACCTACATCTATGCCAGCTCCATCTCTTCCGGAACATCAGGGGTTGGCGGCGACACCGACAGCTATTATCCAAAGACGAGAATTTCCAGCAGAAACGGAACTAGAGGCTGCTTTTCTGTTCGTTAGATGGGAGTTTGATCAGCTGCAGGTGCACTGGTAGAGGGGAAAAACATTGATTGGAATAATAGTTGGGTAGAGACACGGCGGACTCTTCCGCAGATATTTTGCGTGTTGGTGGTCTTGGTTGTCGCAGTAAACGCCAAGAGGCCGTTAAGATTCAGATCGGGGGTACGAAAAGAAGGACCCCCTTACAAATACGGTTGACTACGTAATCCATTCATCCGACACTTGGCTCAACGAAGATGTGTTCCGCTCACTCTTTGCTGAATATGGCACTGAATATGCTGCAAATGGACTCTCAGTGGACTCCCTGTAAAGATTACTGGGGCTTTTTACTTTTGTATCGCTCATTTACACTCAAGTAGCTGCTCGATTTATTAGCGCCCAAACCTTAGTCAGCATAGCATGCGAAACAAAAGGTAGCCCCCTAATATCTCAAACTCAACTTCGACTCAACCTCAGCTCGAACAATAAAACTATATAAAAACTGGAGTACAATCGAAGATATGAATCCTATCGTGATAATTTGGCTTGTTTATAGTTTCCACTTCATTTTTCAACCTTCCTCAACCCCTACCTCGGAATGTGAAGAGCTTCGGACCCTTCGTAACTGGCGAAAGGCTCTGCGGAAGCGTGAATCCGGCATGGACAATCCACCTCAGACGATGCACCGAGGCCAGAAATCTCACAGAACTTTGCTGCATAACTCAGAGATCTTTTCATTCGTTAAATTGTTTATCAAGAATTGGTTGCGAAAGTAGCCACCTAGCCAGCACTCATGCTAAATTGCAACTGGACATGCATTGGCCCTCTTCAAGTTCTCATCAATTTATTGGCATTTCGAAAGGTATGATTCCATGGCTCGGCCCAGAAAATGACGAGTAAAAAAACAAATCTCGTTGTTCGTCAGACTCTTTGACTGCTCAGTTCCACAGTAAGTACATATTATCCATGCTAGGACCCTCATTTGCATATAGTTTGATAATTTGCTCTCGTTTCGGCAGCCACAGAACCTTGAAAATCAGCGAAGCTAGAGCGATCGTCTTCGTTGGTCAGTATATCATCAATTGAAGCGGCCCCTAGATGACGACGTGTACTGATCAGCAATTTTGGACAGAGTTAAAACGGAGCTAAACATACATTTATAATGTCCCTTTGTAGTGCTGTCGTAATTGAACCAAACCCAGCCGGAGGCGAGGTATCGGATTTTCCCAGTTGCTTGCGAATGACAAGTATTGACAGAAATCTACCAAGATGAAGCCCTTTAGCTAAACCTCGCTAGAAAATGATTGGGAGGTATCTTACCATTGCGTTACAGGTCTTGCCTTGTGGGGTTTGGTAGGTATGTGTGATTGAAGTCGTGTCGTTGTATGTCGCTTCAAAGCTAGATTTATGACTGCATCAGTAAACCGTTCGGGTCGAGGACCTTGTGCATGTCGTCCTACCTTTTGGTCTGGCTGTTGGTTACTTCGGTGGACTACTCGGCCTTATTTAACATTCACTCTCGAGAACAAGGGCACTCTTACTATCGTTGTCGCATCTGATACACCTCCCAAGTCTGGTATTCCAATTTCAACTGATAGGGTGCTTGAAACTCCGATAGTAGAAGAAGCTGTTTGGGTGTTATGGGCAAGATGAAATGGAAGCAAGTACCATTTGCACTTACTACTGATCGTGAAAGAAGACGACGTAGAAGTACCTTGTGCCACTTCAACTTTCATAGAGCCGTTGGTCCCTTCCACCTCGCCATTTACGGTAACGTTGTTACTTTGGCAAATCGGTGACCCTGGGCAGAAAGTCGTAAATACACATCGTGACACACCAGAGCAGGCTGCTAAATTTGAACCTACCGCTGAAGCTCACATCGACTGTCTCATTGGTGATGCAAACTAGCGCTGGGCTGTCGGGGTACTAGAAATTGGGCGGAAATAGGTAAGATACTATCAAATTTTGAGATTTTGCGTACCTGGTCAGGATTTGTCACAATGTTGCGAGAGCCCTTCCCCCAGTTATCGTTAGCGTAATTGTTGATCTTGCTCCAACCAGGCACTAGAAGGTTACCGTCAGTTCAACCATTACAATAGCAAGAAAGCACCCTTATGTCTACATTGTTGAGCCTCGGCTGCAGTAAGATTCGTGCATGATGATGCAGTGTCTCTTTTGTGGACAAAGCTTAAGCTCTCCATATCAGCGGGGTACCTTCCGTAAAACGTTCCGTCACGTCTAAAGGCGACGAACTCATTTGTATCTTCGTCGAGCGCAATATGGCGCACACCCCGAGGTAGCGAACGGGGCTTCGTAAACGGGGCGGCTGATACACTAAGGAAAAGTAGCAGGGGAAGGGCTACAGCTCGGAAATACTGCAGATGAGTAGTTAGGGCACATATATTGAAAATTAGTTGAGGATATGAACGCACAGTACTGAAGAACACAGGCTGCATAGTTTCACAAGTGTAGACGGCTGAATTCGTGCCAGCGAATTGTCGATTCAGGGTTGGGAGGAAATAGACCAGCTGTTTCTTCTGGCTTTGCAATCATCAGTCTCTCCCTTTTTATACAGAATTCGATACAATGTGCATCTGGAGATGCATTGCTTCGAATCAAAAGTCATTCAAAGACTGCTCTAGAAAAGGAATCGGTATCAATCACCGTACAAGGGCTATGAAGACTCAAACCTCGGCTGTCGAAAGGTAATGATACTCGAGCGAATCACGGGAAGAGTAGCTAGGCATACGCATAGCTCAAACTAGAACACGGCTCCGTTCGCCTTTTGCTATTGAAGGACATCATTCGACCATGATGAGATGCGGGATTCAAGATTCGAAACTTGTCCTTCAATTGAATTGGACGTAGCTGCCGCTACTTTGGAACAGGCACCATTTGCACACCATTCAACCCTAGTACCCGCCAAGTGCCGGACCTTTAGCTGAACTGGACGAGTGCCGCAATAATGTTTCAACATTGAGAACTTACATGAAAATAAGGCTTTGGCTATTCTGGGCCGATTTTCAATATTTCAATGGTCAAGCTGCAGACACGCAATACAGCTGTCACTGGCTCAGCCACTGCCGATACTCATATCATCTCCATGGGGTTACCAAATATGGCAATCTACCTGCCTGAAAAGGAAGGGTATTCAAATGTGGGAATCGGTCTTCGAGATTTGGCGCTTTGGTAAAAAGCATCATTCAGAGGCATAAGCAATCTGGAAAAATTGAGTCGAACTGTAGTGCTTCAACAAAAATACTGCCGACTGCTCCGGTGCTCCGTGACCAAAAATTATAATCTTCAAGGCGCGAGATATAATCACATTTCCCTAAAAGTGATCCCTTAAAAACACAGCGATAATGCGAGGTTGTACGACTCTCTTCATACGGCTGTGACATTTCCCAGAGCCTTTTCAGTTGACTGAACAAGTTGATCAATCCTACAACATTTGCGAAGATCTTCAGCCACCTTCCAGCTATTTGTTTCTACGGTACTGGTCATTCGTACCTTAGCATCTGTAATGCGGTACTTGCCACATGCGCCTCGGCTGTGAAAAGATAAACGCACCAGTATGGCTTTGAACTATTGTTTTTCTAGCATCGCCGATCAGTTCGTATTTCAGGCGATAGATACAACACGGACACAGCACGGAGTGCAAGGCCTATGACCTACGTCTGTGGACGGAGCATTTGTTTCAGATCAATCTGACCTGAAAGAAGGAGAGAAAAGAAAGAGAAGATTACTAAGTTACATCTTGTACGCACCTTGTGGGCTCTTGTAGTTATGAGTGATAGATCAATCTCCAGTGAAGATTGTCACTTCTTCAATTCCAGTGCCGATATCCGACCGTAGAAGCTTAGTTCAAAATGTGTCATTGCTACGTACACTTACGACGATACGCCAGTTCAATCTGTATCAAGTTCCCTTAGGATCCAGACTCCTGCAACCTCGGAATAGATACCTATCGCTGGTTTGCAGTAACTTATCCCATATGTTACGCTGGACATGTGTGAAAGTGATTCAGCACAATGTCTGCTTTCCAATTGCTCAGATTGAATCGGAGAGCATGTCAGATGTATTCCCAAATCAATTTGCAGTACCTCTTCTCTTCGCCAGTTAAGCGTCGAGAGACCTGAGATGGGCCGAGCCTACACCACTGACGGCAGAAGTACTCGAAGACGCTGCATGATAATCACAAACGAAAATCATCGGTCTCGACATGCATAAAAAGGGTTTAACATGATCCGAAGTTAATCTATCGGACAGGTAGCTAAAGCCCGTAGCATAGCAGAGTCATGGAGGTAAAAGAGAATGAAAATAGTTGCTATCACACTGGCTCAACACTGGCTATCGACCTTCAAAATTATTCGGCTGGCAGGCATCAAGTCATCTGTTCATTTCCCACGTTACCCGACGCGTCTGTCACAGGCTTAGGGCCTCCGATACCATACAGTAACACTGCGGTTCATCAACCACCGTAACTCATAAATCTCAAATCCACGATGCGTGAATTCCCGTATCCAACTCACTCAATCTCGTGCGCAAATGCCAAGCTCACTCTTTCCCCTTCGATGATTCCATTCCATCATTGTCCTTTAATTCCTCAAAGCTCTCCCCTGTCTGATCTCCTGAATCACTGTCCTACGTGTCTATTCGTTGCGAGTTGTATCACTTTAATTCCCTCTCCGCTGGGATTTTCAACACTTCTCCCTTTATTTCGCATCCGAATTCTCATTATTCCATGTTCTTCTCCGTGTCCTTGGTGCGGTGCCTCATGCTTCAGCTGCCGAGGCGCAGCTTTCAAGGTACAAAGTGTCAAACAATGCACATTGACGCTAGAAAGTGAAATTTCCTCTGATTGCCCCGTACTACAAAATATACAATTTAATGATCATCTAGATGGTTCCGCCTTTTATACTTTTATGCCTTTCAAATACCACTTCGTCCCGCAGCCTTCGTGACACCACCCTCGAGCTCAGGAAGAACTCTACCACCTCGACCTCCATTTTGCGGAGGAGGTAGAAATTCAGCGCGGACGAGCCACGCGAAATACCGACCCATAAGTTCTTCATCGACCGTGGTAGGGGGATCACGCTGTCCAACACTCCCTCGTTCAACGACTGCAACAGTGTTCCTGTCATCTAGCATGGGTGCTTTGGTGGATGTCGGAAGATCGTCGAGAACAAAGTGCAACAAGGGATAGAGAGCGTTATCCTCCTCCGCCTCTCCGTTTTCCTTTTGCGGCTTATTCATTACGTGTGCCTCGAGCTGCAGACGCCACTGCACGTACTCGGTCTTCTCTACCGTCCACCCGTACGCCTTGAGTGCATTGAACATATCGTTGAATGTCGGGAGTGGAGACGCCGTAACATGCATCACACTCATTTTACCTCCTGGACCTTCGTTCGAGGATAATGGTCCCACCGTCGCTGCTCTCACGCAACACATAGCCACTCGGTCCACAGGTACCATGTTGATACCATTCGACATATCCGGAACGCTACCCAGTTGCACGCATCCCTTCACCATCCGCCATACAAAGTCGTCGGTATTCGTGACACCTCCGCTGCTTTCGCCGACGACATACCCCGGTCTGAGAATGTATCCACTCAGACCTCTCTTTCCAGCCTCGAACAAAAGCTTCTCCGCGACCCATTTACTTTGACCATACCCCGTCTTCAAGCCCCGACGCGCAGTTTCAAGATCGTCAGTTTCCAAGACACCGGCGCCGAGGTTTTGGGAGATGATATTCGACCCAACACGAACGTATGAAGGGGTGTCAAGAACCGATGTACTGCTGACGAAAACCAAGGACTTTGGCTTCTCCTTCGTTCCTGCAAGGTCTACAGCCGTAAGTGTTCCCAGTACATTCGGGGCCTTCAGCCTCTCGTACGGGTACACCCAATGCACTAGAGCTCCGTTGTGTATCACTACATCGATGTTCTTCTCCAACGCATCCCACTCTGAGGATGTTACGCCGAAATGAGGTAAGGCAAGGTCACCGGGAAGGACGGTGAGTCGATTACTGGAAACCCATGAATCGGACCATACACCACGGGAAGCGCAGGAATCGCGTAGACGCTCGAGAGCGGAGGAGGCAGAAGGGGCACGGACGAGACAAGTAACACGGGACACAGAAGAGAATGACTGAGATGAAGGAAGGGACAGAAGTTGTTGCAGGATGAATGCGCCGAGGAAGCCGGTTGCACCTGTTAGGAACACTTGCGGTCCCTCTTTGGACGCTGACGGTGTATAAGAAGAATAGGAAGGTGCGAGTTCGGAGATGAGCTTATCAAGGTCCTGAGCGTAAGAACTATCTACGTCTGCCTCCGCATCCACATGAACCGAGCCATTCAGTGTCTTGACGTCGATTTCTGCCTGCGCGTGTACAGGGAGACCCAAGTCCTCGCCTTGAAGCACTTCTACTATTGATGCTAAGCCACGCACAGATGCCAACTCTCCTCCTTGTTTGCTGTAAACAACTCCGAGACTGATGCGCTCATTCAATGCTGGGAATGCCCTGCGCATTTCGAAGACAAGACGGGTAGCAAGAATAGAGTGTCCACCGAGCTCGAAGAAGGACTCCTCAAGAGGAATGGGTGGTAAGGAATCCGATGAGCCGGAGGAAAATCCTGGAAGAAGAGAGCCGAAGATACGCAGAATCGTCTTTTGGGTCGGTGTAATATCGGCATGAAGATTGGCGGCATCTCCATTAACAACGTTGTGGCTGGTACTTGCCAGAGCAGAAGCGGATACGGCGGAGAGGGATGCAACGGCGGCAGCAGTATCAGGGAATGGTAGAGCTGGTTTGTCAATCTTTCCGTTTGGGTTGAGAGGCATTCGTGAAAGGGGGATGATCACTATTACCAAAATCATAGGTCAGACCAAGGATACTGAATTTGAAGGCTCATACGACTTACACGTAGGAATGCTGTACCCTGGCAGCTTCTTTTTCAAATGCGCCCTGATATCCTTGATTAAGGGCGCATACCGCCGAATTCCGCCCTCCACGCCGCCCTCGTCTGAGTTTGCGTCTGAAGTCTTTTCTTCACCTATATCCGATAGATCATCGATCAAAAAAAAGCAACGGATGAAGAAGCGGAAGCCCGTACCCTTCCAGGAATGCACTGGGACAAAATAGCTGACTAACATCTTCTCTTCGTCCTTGTCTCTCCGTACGAGGGTCACATTCTCGCGTACACCAGGATGGGCCGCAAGATGCGTATCGACTTCACCCAGTTCAATTCGGAAGCCCCGTATTTTGATCTGATTGTCAGCCCTACCTGTATGGAGAAGTAAATAAACAAACATCCATATTCCAAGAGCATACCAAAACACTAACCAATACATTCAACCCCTCCCTCAGTATCATATCTCCCCAAATCACCGGAGCGATACATCCTATCGCGAACGCCGAGCCAATAGTGTCTCGCAGGATCTTGAGAAGCCGAAATAGTATCTGCGTATCCTGCATCCTCTTCTTGTCCTGATTTGAACCAGTTCCGCACAAACTTTTCTTCGTTCGGATCCGGCTCCCCGTCTGCCAGAGAATTGAGAGGGACAAGGTATCCTTCCGCTAGACCTCCGCTGCGAACATAGATCTCCCCAGCTTCGCCGACGGCACAAGGAATAGATTTGTCGTTACTGGAGAAGGGAGAAACTTGAGACTTGCCATAAGTCAGAAAATATCATGAAATTAGTTCACCGGTTCACTACCAATAGCTGGACATCCTTCATTCCTTTACCTGCGGGGATGACTTCCTTTTGCGTGCTCAAATAAGCAGGGTCTTCAGAAAGCGCAGGAAGGGCATGGTAAGAGACCGCGCGCTGCGTCTCCGTAGTTCCATACATATTGACAACTACCACGTTCCTTGCCAAAGCCTGGAGCCTTGCAACGTCCCTCTTTGTCAAAAGATCTCCAACAAAAAAGGCAGTACGGAGTGACAGTATGGACGGGGCGCCGGCAGCGTTATCTCCTGCGTAAACCTCAATGAGATACGTTGACCTGGTACGGGGGCATTCTTACCTTCAGTAACACCAGTCGTAGTGACCAATTGCCCCATAGCAGGTGTCAAGTGCGTCACAGTCACCTTTTGCACGTCCATCCAGGCCGCAAGGGCACCGGGAGTGCCGATAGCACTAGAAGGGGGTACATGAAGCGAAGCCCCGAGGAATAAAGGGGTGAATACTACGTAAAACGAGTGGATGAGCGATGGGCGCATGAACAAGACACAAGGCTTACTATCTCGCTGAATCGGGTCGTGTGCAATCCCACTCAACATGGTGAACCTACTCTCAGAACTAAGCCCAAATCGAGTAGCCATCCACGGGAAGAAGTGCGTGAGACCTTGAGGTGATACTTGAGAAGGATGCTGAAGAGATAAGTAAGGACGTACTGTAATGTCTGCCTCGGACGCCCTTTGGTACGCCGGTACTTCCACTAGTGAAAGAGAGTGTTGCGACCGAATCTGGGCCAAGAACGACTCCCGGATCTTTCGAATTTTCCGTCAAGACACCTCCGTCTGCGTATACCGCGCCGTCCTCGCCCAAACTCACACCTTCAACACACACTTTGACTCCGTCCAGGTTTTTCTCCCAGTACCCCCGAACAGTGGCGTCTACAGGGTTGTCATCCTGAGCTCCCTGCAAAATAATCACCGCTTTGGGACGTGCAACCGAGAGGTAGATAATCTGCCTCTCGGGCGGATACGCAGGATCGATGACACTAAACGTCGCACCAGCACCCAGTGTCCCAAGAACCGCCAGGACGAGGTCAGCAGAGCGATGCGCGTAGATCATTACGACGTCTCCACGTTCAACACCGTGCTTCAAAAGGTGATTGGACAGTGTGTTGGCTGCTTTCAAGAGAGAGGCGTAAGTGTAGAATTTAGTCTGGGTGACGATCGCGGCTTTTTCAGGTGTTTTGACCGCATTCGAAGCAAACACGGAGGTGATGGGACCTGGCCATTCGCACCAGTTCAATGGGGCGCGAGGGTCAGGCAGTATAGCTTTCTCCTTCTCCGTCCGTAGAGCTATTCGGCCAATTGGGACGGAAGGATTTTGGATAATTTGAGCTAGGTGTAGATGCAGGAATTGAATTCTGAGGGGGGTGAAGAGAATAGTATTGTATACAGTCCGTACAGAATTTCCGGAGACGTAAACTGTCAAATCTCCGGTGCTCAGAGACTCGGTCTCTGTGACTTGTAAGGACTCGAAAGAGTCTTCAGGTGTCAAGTCCACGCGAAGAATATCTGAAGGAGTTCCAAGAATAACATGGGTGTCTCCAGTATATCTGTGCACAACGACGACGATTGCGCGCAAGATGTCGAGAGCGGTTACTCCTTCGATTTGGTACTTCTCCTCTGCTTCTACGACCTGGTTGGATGTCCGGGGATAATCTGTTGGAAGGACAGCCAATTTTGTGGATTCGTTAAAGTCCATGGCGGAGCAGAGTCGTGGAAGCAAAAGAGAAAGAAAATAGTTGCTATTACACCGGCCATCGATGACTCGAAACAGCTTCAAAAATTTTGGGCCGGCAGGCATCCAGTCATCTGCTCATTTCCCACGTTACGCGACGCGTCTGTCACAGAGAGCTGCCCTACTAGTGTACATATTAAAGCCTCTAATACTAATACTAAAGTTTGGCCACATAGGCATATTCCCCTCCTCTCTCCAGTGCCTGAAATTTCCTCTGGGTCGGTTCAGGCTTCACTGATTTTAAGAAAAGAGAAATACCTTTCGATAAGCAGGTCTAAATTCGTGCTGTGAGAACGCGACCGGTCTTTGAACGAATCGGAAACGTACCTAGCCTGAATCCTCTCAACGTACGCTGTAGTATTCGGCCCAATAAGTTTATAGAGGACCAAGCTTTCCAAGGCCATTATCATCGCAAAGTCGGCAGCGGTAGGTCCTGAGGCACCCGCCAAAAATTCTCTCTTTTCCAGATGTTTCTCGATCTATGTAAAACTATGAGCCTTCGGGACGCATACCGAGATAAAAAAATGTTACCATCTTGACATTCTTTTCTAGTTCAGGCTCGACGACCATTCGCGAGAGTTGACTGAAAATTAGTTTTACGAACCACCGGATAAACCACGGCGCATAAGTAGGAGCCAAGCTGAAAATTAGTTTGTTGACGAGAATAGGCATAAGACTGCCCTCAGCATAATGGAGGACTTCATAGATAAACCAAAAGCACGGTCAGTATACATTCGAACGAAAATGCTGCAACTTACAATACAAATTATCAATCGCATTTTGACTACCTTCGGCGAGCAAAGGTATCTTTCCCTTTCCGTATTTTCCAATAATATATTCTTTGTACGACAACGGACGTGCATCCATGAGCACTTAAGCCCAAATCCGACAAGACAAGACATCTGATTTTACATACCGATGACAGCACCCGATTCGGAAATGTTCACACCCTCATCTGTAATCACAGGCGATTTTCCGAGTGGATTAACTTTGAGGAGCTCTGGCGGGGCTTGCAGGCTTGGGAGACGCTGATACTTTTTGATTTCATACGGGACCTCTAGCTCTTCCTAAACTGAATGTAAGTTCATAAAGCGGGAAGAGGGATATCAAGTCGGCAAGCGAGAACGAAATCTATTAAACAGCTCGAGTCCGAGACACGTACAAGGAGCCACAGGATACGCTGAGAGCGCGAATCATTGAGGTGGTGGACGAGCAACATAATCAAGAATACAGGTGGTTTCGAAGGGATGATGGTGGTTTGGATTAAAAAAACAGCCTTAAAAGAGCAGGCTCTTCTGTTCGGGATACCGGGTTGCCGGGAGGACATGTCCACTTGCCCCACGCGTCATTTCCTTCAACATGCCACTAGCTCCCGTGCTATGACAAAACCGAGCTCTTAAACTTAAGGGGCGTTTGGGGTCCCTCCAAAAGGGATCATGGCTCCTTTTATTTGCAAGCGGCAAATACATTTCTAGACCGTACCTGTATCAAGCGTATCAATGCTACGAAGAGAGTTAGAAAGACGTCGCCATCTGTTACGCAGAGGGGCCAAAACATCGTCAAGTATTCAATAACTGCGCTCTATGCTCTAAGATTATATACGATTAGTCATACAAAGGTCTCATACATCGCATAAGGATTATGGTGGTAGGATTACAGAAAAGAGAAAGAAAAATCTATATAAAAGTGACGCGAAAGCAGGGATTTGAATACAAATTGTCCAGAGGAAAAGTCTACGAAATCATGGATAATAAATCATCAAAAAAGGACGAGTATAAAATTATGCAATCCTTCAGGCGTCTACTTGGGAAGAGGCATATGCTCAAGGACGTACGAAGTAGCGGCCTCGATAATTTGAAGCGGTGGACGAGAAATAACCTGATCATCGGCCTCACAATGATGTCCGCTTTGGGATACTTTATATCCAGGCATGCATTTGTTGACAATGCAGCGTCCGGCGACACATCCTACGTCTGCGACACCAGAAATGGCAGAACAGTCGACGCCGAGACCAGGGCTACCAGAGTGGGAGAACATGATGTCAACTGGGCAGTCACCGCCTGTTTCGAGAAGAATGAGCATAGAGCACAGACGATGGAAGGTATCACGATTACTCACAACTCCAGAGGTCGTTTTTAATGTCGACGCATTCCCAGTCTCTGGGTCCACCTCCGGGAATGCCGCACGCTTTCCAACCGGGCTTGCAATTGCGTTGAATTTGCTTACCCCAGTAAGCAAGATCACGTTTCTCAGGAAGCGAGCGACCCGAGGGGCAGCTAGTCTGGCACTGGTTGTTACATTTCTGATAACCGGCCGTGCAATCGTAAGCACAGACGTCCTTTGAGGTGCAAGCTGGCGTCGAGTGTGCCGGGAATGTACATTGGTTTGAATTTTTGGAATTTTGAAGCTAGCAGGCACGTTAGCGTCCAGAAGAAGGAAAGAGGCGGAAAGTGAAACTTACTGCACTGAGAAGAGTTGATTCAACTGTCGCTTGTCCGAAAATCAAAACGGCTGCGTTTAGAATATTGTTATTTCCGCCGGTAACGAGATCTGCGATTCCTGACTCGCAAATACATATACCTAAAGGAGAGGCAGGTATGAGTCAGTAGAAAATCGCTTCTGGGAATTAAACGAAAACATACTCAGTTTGTTATTAGTAACAAAGGGACCAAGGTTAAATTCCACTGTGATATAGCCGCAGAGCTGCTGGGAGGCTCCGACAGAAGCTCGTCCGACGAGGCCCTCGATTGCGTCTGCGGAGACCAGGGCTGCTACAGAAACGAGGGTAAGAGCATTAAGAAGCATAGCTATAGTACAGAAGAGTAAGGATTGCAACTAGTAGCGACTCGGATGAGTAGGAGAAAACGAAAGACTGAGTCTGCAGTGAAAGCTAACGAGCTTATATAGAAGTAAAAATAAAAAGGAGAAAATGATCGACGGGTGAACGTTGTGCTATGGGGTAATCGAGAAGAAAAACAGGGAGGATAAGAGGTAGGTTGAAGTTTCTTCAACGAGATCGTTGGCGGTGATGGTTATGACATAAAGATGAAGAAACGCAGGTGTATAGGCAATTCAACATCTCGCCGATTATCTTGTTACGCATCGCCGCCACTTGCAACACAGGTCAGAATTGTCTGCACGAGCCTTGCCGCACAAATACTCCCTCCGAGTCCCTGATTCTGGTCGGGACTCGGTTTATGCGCGATGAGGAAAAAGCAGTTCCGAATACCAAGATCTGGAACCGAGGTTCTGCTCCGACTCTATTGAGCAAGTAGCGTGCAGTCGGAGGAGATCGGAGTAAAGAAAGGATTGCATAGAATTTTCCAGTGGCTACATCCTGCAACAGCCTGAGCTCAGCGACTGCGACGCAGTCCGGTAAATGTCTCGACGGTGGAAATCTGGCAATCAGGTATCGTGTAGCGTCGAGTTCTGACATGCTCGAGAAAACTTCTTGCGAAATTGGAAGAGCAGTTAGCAGCATACCGGAAAAACGATCTATAAACTGAACCAGGGGAAGGGAAAGAAAAAAATTTAAAAGTGACATAGGCGCTTATTTCGACGCCGATAACATAAATGGAGTTACGAAGCCAAGTTATGGCTTCACTACAACCTTCACTGCTGTCTTGCTCATCAACTTATCGAGAGCTAGTTGAAACTCCTTGATATTGAACGTATCAGTAACCTGTGGAAAGGTTTGAAAATTGTCTCATGTTTCAAGTAGTCATACGCCTACCATGCCTTTTACTTTCACTTTCCCAGATTCGAGATAACCAATAGCTCGAGGAAAGCAATGCATCTGTGCGAACGAGCCTATGATCTTCAAGATTACATGACTTTAGATTAAGAACTTTCGGAATTAGCAGCTTATACTAACCGTGATTTCATCGGAAAAGATTCTCGGTAACGAATAGTGCACTAGAGCGTCATTGGAATAAACACCGTAGACCATTATTCGGCCACCTGCATGTGAACCATTAGACCGCATTATCAATATTATCATCAAGTTTTCCACCTCTTCGAACAAGATCTATGGCTAAATTCGCGACCTTTTCAGAGCCGGTAGCTTCAACCTAGCCGGTAGTAAGACATCCAGGAAAGGCGGACTTCTTTCTATTCACTCACCACTGCATCGAAGCCGTAGGGATATTTTGCCTTTATCTCTGCCCACTGAGAGTCCTGATCATCACTATCCCGGTCAATTTCAATATAATCGTCAGCTACTTCCAATTCACGCGCGAGACGAGTTTTGATTCCTTTGTTAGCCACGATTACAATCTTGGAGGCTCCGTTTAGCTTCAGTAGCTGGGCCAGTATGAGACCTGTGCCATAAATGGATAAGTACTGTACGAATAACGCCAAGAGCGTTAGCGTACCTGTTGGTCCAGCTCCCAAAATAATCACTTCTGCTCCGATTGGTAAAGCCAGTTTATCTGCTCCATGAACAGCACATGCGGCGGGTTCAATAAGAGTCGCTTCTTCGTCTGTGAGATTCTTTATGTGGTAAACTTTTTTGGCTCGGCTATAAATTGAGAGTCAGTAACTAGCATCCGGGTAGGGGGCCACTTCTAAAATCTCACGCAACGGCATATTGAGCAAACCCGCCGTGCAGATTGCATCCCAGACCGATATAGTTTTCACATAAAAGAGGTTGGCCTCTGCGGCAGTAAAAACACGTTTCGCACTGCGGAGAAGTTAGAACTGGCCAGGTTTTTCCAACACTCGAAACTGCTGTACCGTAATGCTAGGATCCACTACACATCGATCTCCTACTTTCAACGAGCCTGATTTAACATTTCGTCCTAGCTCTGCTATAGTCCCTACGATTTCGTGTCCAGGAATAAGCTAGAAGCAGAATTTGGAAGCCTATCACATACGATCTAAGTAGAATGAGGAGGGAATTTTACCGGAAACTTGGCCAAAAATTCTCCTAAAGTAGAGAAATCAGCTTTTCTAAAGTAAGACCTAAAGGTCTTGGAGCACTACCCTCGCTGATATGGTGATCCTGATACAGAAAAACCATTAGCTTTCCTAGACAAATCGGGATCAAACCGGGAAACATCACCGTGCCACAAATACCGCAAGCGGAGACTTGTACGTTCAGTGATCAGACAAATCAAGACGCTCAGTCGGATCGAGCAACTCTACCCTTTATCAAAACTTCATCGTCTGCAATTTGAGGAATGGACGTTTGAACGATTTCAAAGTCGCGGACCTATATCTCCATCTGTTTTTGGCAGCAATTTTGGGACTGCAAAGTACGCACTCCATGGTAATATACAGCTTCCATTGACAGTCGCAGCCGAAAGGGTGTTGAGAGCGTGGATAAGTGGGGAGGAACCGTGGCAACTCGTGTGAGCACATGGTTCAAACGAAACGTGGTTGCACGCTGTTCGCGAATTCGGGTCGCGGTTGTGGCGTGAGAAGTTCGGCGAATTATAGACTCAAGGGCCGGCTCCTACGCGGTACGCGGTACGCGTCAATGCCTATTCAAAAGGAAGACGATATATGGAAGGTCCTCGCGACTTCATCTCGGGGTAATTTGTCCCTTAAATTTGCTACATAATGCTGAAGTCTACATGACAGAAAGATCAAGCATCCGGAACTGTGATCTCCGTAACATTGACGCAAGATTCGATAGCTCTTCGCCATAACCCAACACTGGACATCATCGTGTTTCTGTCCCCGACAACGATCAAGGCTTTCCTCGCTCGCGTCCAAGCAACGTTTAATCGACGCTCATCCTCCACAAAACCAATATCAGCCAGAGCGTTAGATCGCACAGTCGAAAAGATGATCACATCACTCTCCCTACCCTGGAACGAATCGATTGTGAACGCAGGAACGCGCAACATGTTATGCAAGAGTTTAGTTTGCTTGGTGTATGGAGACAGAACCGTGATTGATGGTAGGCTGTCCTCAGGTAGAGGTTCCTCTGTGGTCGCTGAAGTTGACAGTAGGTTGATGATCTGCTTAACCAGCTCCGCCTGTCCCTCATTACTCTTCGATTGTCCGCCCATATCTTCCTCCGTTCCACAATGGATAAACACCGCGGGTTGAACCTCTCCGTCGATTATCGGCCAAGGAAATTTCGAGCGAAGTAAAGGTTTAAGGATCTTCGTCGCTGTTTCGCCAGTGATACTCGATCCGAGTTCATCGTTGTAAAATTCCTTCGAGGGAAATCGAGCAAGTGCTTCCGGGAACCGATATTGGATCTATGATTCAACATTGAGCAGAATTCAATCAGCATAGAAGACATTTACTCGCATTCAGCATTACTTTAGACAGCCCGGGTAAGTTAGGTCCCTTGTAAAGTCGTTCAAAAAGAGACACGTCGTATAAAAGCGCATGTCCTAACGATCGAACCATTGGCCGAAGTTGAACGCTGTGAGCTCACTATCAGTACTGTGCTGCAGCTTCATTGAAGGTAACCTACTGATCCCCCACTAGAACAGCTCGTTTGCAACCTTTCACAAGCGGAATCAACCCAACAGGTTCCGTAATCTGTGAGGCTTCATCAATGAGTGCGATATCAAAATCTATAGCTCTCAAAGCCCCCAATCCGGCGCTAGCACAAGTGGTAAACACGATCACGGCATCTTTGATGAGTTTTTCTGCTTTCTCTCTTCTCCTCGAATCATGCACGATCTCCCCACCCACCCGACTTTCGACAGTAAAGCTTTTGACGGACTTGCCGACCCTGAAGCTGTCGGTAGCAAACCGGATGATCTTGTCGGTATTCAGGAGATTGCACTCCGCGTTAAGAAGGGCAAAGCGTTCCAGAACATTGTCCACCGCTTGTATACTTATCAGGATAGAAAATAAGCTTATCAAAACGCCCGTTCTTACCATTATGAGTCGAGGCTGTCATTAATATCTTCGATCCTTCCCTCAAAGTTTGAACAAAGGTCTTGAGAACTTGAACAACAACGGTCGTCTTCCCTGTGCCTGCTCTAGGCCGTCAGCTTCTAAGCGTGACAGGAGCGAGTGTAGCCTGTTTTATACCTGGTGGCCCCCATATCAATGATACTTGGCTATTTTGAGTGCGTTTGACAGCTTCACATTGACTTTCATTCAAGCCAGGCAAATTGAGCTCGTCTGCAGTCTGCTCTTGAGCAGTACTAGCTTGTGTCTCCTCCGGCACTTGCAACAAAGAAGACGCATCGGTGATCATAACAGAAAAACGACAGCATTCGGGACCCTCAAGCGCCAGACGACGAACTGCATCTATCATTGCTCGGAATGTTGCTATAACTCCATCAAAAACGTTGCAGGAGGCGTAGGTTAATTTCTACTTACCCACACTCCCCGCATCATACAAGTACCAGTGCATGCTCGCAAATTCTGGAGGAGGTCGGCGCACTAGCTTGACCCGAATTTGGCCACTCTCCGACACTGTAACCAAGCCGTCCAAAATGGCCGAATCTATCTCTCCCTTCTCTGGTTTTGATGCCGCTCGGAACCGTACATGGGAGTGTAAACGTACAGTGGAAGGACTATCCACTCGAATGTGAGCAATGACCTGGAAATCATCGCTCTCGACAGGTAAAAGAGGCACCACGATAGGCGCCGAACGCTGGCGCTTAATATTCCCGTTCTCGTCGCAAGGGCATGTATCTTCTGCTTCCTGCGCACGATCAACAGCAACAGCTAATGCTTGTTTATGCGCATATTCTCGCATAGGAGATTGAGCCCAAGCTGCCTCGCGGCATTCATGCAAGACAATCAACGTTTCTTGGACCTGCTGGGGCGCGCGTATGGCGATTGTGGCGAGTTCGAGTAGCTCGAGATAGTTATGAAACTCGATATCAGCGACGATATTTCTGAGCCTTTCCAGAGCATACAAAGCTGCAATAGGTACTGCGTAGGCGGCTCGAACTATTTGCCGAATAATAGCCGGTCCGAGGTCTGTCCATGGCTCCGGAAGCAAGTCTGAATCTTCGGACAAGAACTTCTTTAGAATGCAAAACACAAGAAGAGTATAAATTTCAAGCCATTCGAGAATGAAAGCTAAGTAAGGAGGTCGCTGGCTGATCATAGCGTCAAAAATCCAGAAGAGTTGATGCTCAGCATGGTGCGTCCAAGCAAACTTGGCGCACTGATCCAACTTCTCTGGAGTGATGTCAGGATGAGCAAGAAAATTCCTGACAAAATTCTCCGGTTCCGTGAACACGACGTGCAGCTCCTCCGGGAGTGAGCTCAGATCAGCATTCTGCAAAGTGTTTGGAACATAAGTGGAATCGACATGTGTGAATCGCTTGATAAATTCCTCAGTGGAGACACTAAATAGACTGTGATCGAGAGGAAGCGCATCGAAGAAACAAAGTAGACTCACCGGTCGAAGCGCAAGTCAAACAACTGATGAGCAATGCGGTCGCGGTTTGACACAACGTGAATCTCCATCGTCGCAACCGGTGTGCGATTCACTCTTCCCATTTGCTGTAAATCAAATCTTTTCCTCAGTCACTTTATTCATCAAACTATCAACATAAGTTTTTACCTTCTGTACTCGTGCAGATATGTTTTGTAATGCTATACTTGTGATAAACTCTTCCCCAGAGTTGGCCGGAGGTTTTCGTATATGGATGAATGTATTCTGTCGATGTCTATTGAAGAGCTGTATATTCCCGTCGCCACAATACAGCTGATATCCTGTGGTACAAGAAGTGAATGTTGGTATCGCCTCCAAAGCAGACTCTCGCATGAATGTCGCTACAACGACATGTTCCCCGTTGACAGGGAAGTCTTCATTCAAAGGAATATCACCCCTCATGAAGATGGTGAAGGCAAACCGGTCATCGAGCTGCATCGCACAAAGGTAAGCAAATAATACTCTTGAGACGCATAGCGTCAAACCTTGATGATAATCAGCTTCCTCGTAAACGACTCCATAGCGTGGACAAGATAACCAAAGAACGCAGAGAGACCCAATTCTTTTGAGGAGTATAGCCGTTGAACCCTCAAAGGTCCCGAAAGCTTCTTATCTGCCAGGTCAGTTGCATTCACAATGTCTGACCGCAGCAAGCTGTTCCACATGTAAGCTTGCTCTTGAGGACTCATCCTCAAATTCACAGCCAACTCGTACTTCTCATGCGTCTGAAGCGCCCCGTAATTGATATACGATAGATACCTCCGAAAGTCGACTTGATGCTTCCGAGCAATTCTCCGCGCTAGCTCAATAAGCCTGTACTCGGAAATGGTCGTTTCTGAAACGGAGAAAAGACATTTGATGAGTTCGTCTGCTTCTTCGAGTGTTACGGGCTCAGAGTCTGCGCCCCCCTCTCTGCTAAGGAAGGCCTGACTCCAAATTTTAGCGGCATTGAAGAGCTCAGTCAGAACGAACGTTGACCCTTCTGGAGGTTCAGGTGGATTTCGGAGACGTTCGGGAATTTTCACCCGTGCCCCGTCTACGGCTTGAGAGTAGAGTGCATTGAGCTCCTGGCATTCGGGACTCATTGCTCCTTGAGGATGATAGCGAGCCCACTTGTTATGCAGAGCGGATGTCTGTGCCATTCCTGAACTAAATAAATGGTTTCATCCCTAGTTACAACAGGCTTGATAATGAGAAGCCACTTACTTATTGTAGGATGCAAAAAAGCGAGCTAAATCTTGGCGAGTGATCGTCTTTTGCGTGATCTCTCTGTTTGGAGGATATCCATAAGACTTTTTTTCCGTTCATCAGTACTCAAAACGGAAAGATGAGGTGCAAATTACAGCTTACCTCAAAAACTTTGCTAGGTACGAGATCTGGATCCCAACAAACGAAATATTCGTCTCCTGCAAATCCTGGCTAAACAAAAATGATCTCCAACAGCTGCAGGTGCCGATACGTACCGTCAAGATCGCCACCTGAGGACATGGACGGTGCAGCACGCTTCCCTTGCGATGCAAAGACCACGCAATCCACAAGGTGACTCAGAGAAGGGTGCGAAACAGCACGAAGTTTTAAGATATCACCTAGACATCACAGGGAAAAGTTTATAAACACCAGCATTCCAGTTGAAAGCTGTAATTACCTGGATGCAAACACGGATTCCGCACTACAAGCACATCCGTCCCTGTAATGGTAGACGATCCATTTCTCGACGTCATCACCCTCACATGGACCTGGCCTTCTTTCAATATTCGGTGAGGATCGCAAACTCCATACAATCTCCTCGACTTGTGTACCAGCATCCTCACCCGCTCCTTTTTCAAATCTTCATCCTTCCGAAATGCCGCCAATTCACTGTTCTGTGCTTTCCTGATAGCTTTGAGCACTCCGGGTGTGAAACCATCCAGAATCAAACGCTCTGCGTCGTTGAGATTACCCAAACTTGCGAGGAACTCGAAGCCCTTGATAGGATCTGATGTGGCTTGTTCGATCCAATCGAAGTATGCTTGTTGTTTGACGAGGAGCGTCTCGGTAGTTATACCAAGGCTGGAGAGGAGAACAACGATCTCGTTATTGAGTCGCCCGAAAGAGTAAGGTGTAGAGTGTCCGACTACGGCAAAGGTGTTATCGAATGTGGTTTTGAATTTTTTCATGCTCTTGCGGAACTCGATGTAATGTTTCTTCTCTTTGTCCATATTGGGATGAAGCATAACTACGCCCTGAAACACCGAAAGACTTCAGTACTGTACACAATGTTTAAGGTAGGAGGAGCTGTACCTTATATCCTAGATAGCGAATCTGATACACGCATGGCGTATATCTTCGACCTTGAAAGACGATGCGCTTGCTTTTGGCGATCTGGACACTGCGAGAAGGAATAAAATCTAAATTAGAAAAATCAACCGAAGAAGCCTCGCGTAGGTACAAACCAAAGTCGCTTAGAAATAAGACCACAACCATCCGAGAAATTTTCGTCCCCGCTCATGAGGTCCTCAATGTCCCCCACGTACTTGGGATCCAAGATAAAATCGACTTCCGCCCCGGAGAAGAGTAAACCGATTCGCTTCGCGCCTGTGAGGAGATATCCGAGAAAGATCAACTCGAAAGCTTAATATTCCTACGTTTTGCTACGTTCATAATTCCTTTCAAATCACCCATGCTGTAAATGATATCGTCCAGTTCCTCATCGGTGTCAGCTTCGCGGAGGTAACAACCTCTTCCTCGCTGTAGAGGGAGATCAAGCACAAACGCGCGTCTTGAATCTACGTATACGCGCTCACCAACTGACTATTACCGTGTCCAAAAAATCGATACTGTTTACCATTTAGAAACAGTCCGGCTTTGAACATCCGTATGATATACTCTGTGGCCACCGACGGCTGATGGTCGGGAAATCTGAACTTCTCGAAGGAAGCGATGATGATCTTGGACGGATCTTGGTGCAAGACCACACGATTGCTCGAAAGAGGAGAGATTTGAAGAGTAATGCTCTCTGGAGTAAAGATAATCAATTTTGCGAACAGTGTTGGCGTACGACCACCCGCTGGTGGAGGACGAGAAGGCTTGCTGAGATATTGTGGGGGAATGCTGGTGAACTTCCATTCGGTGTCGTCTGGCGGTGGGTTTTCGCGTAGAACGTACTTGTTCATGCTGGTAAGGAGTCAAGAGGATCCTCGAGGACTGCCGCGATTTTAAGGGGAACATATCGAGGCTGCGGTTTTGACGTAGAAGATGGATGCCGTTACCATGCAATTGTATCTACCCCTCTCATATGCATCGAATGAAATAAGGTTAACCTATCGTAGGAAAGCAAAGCTAGACCAAAAGCTGCGCAATGTCACCTGCTAGTTTTGTTCAGACTGAGAACTGAGCGCTGAGCCCAAGCTGAGCCACGAAACTCAAACCCTGGACTATAATGGAGGTACAGGGTATGCTAATAAGGCCTCGCTACAAGATCACAGGTGTGATCGCAGCTTGATCACAGCCCATTCTCCCATTATAAGATTAGTAAAACTCTATCTCCTACGTTATAAAGTTGGGTCGTTTTGGTGAGGTCCACGCCAGCTACAAATCTCCACATTCTACTTCACCATGAACGCGCTGAAAGCCATCTACATCATTGGTCCATCTTCGACGGGAAAAACGACTCTATGTAACGCTCTAGCTGCCCGACTGGGCCTTCCATCTGACATGCATATCACCGAAGTCGCACGTACGGCTATGAAGGAGCAAAACTTTAGCCGTGCCGACGTGAACTCTCTAGCTATGCAGCAAGCTATTGTGAAAGCTCAGGTCTCGCGAGATCGAGAGGCCAGACAAAAGGTCATAGCTGGAGAGCTCACGCCGGCACAATCACTTGTCCTTTCGGATAGGTCTGCAGTGGATGCGGTGGTATACGCTGCCCTTTCCGAAATGATAGTCAAATCAGGAAACACCGAGGCGCTCATTTCTTCACCAGAATTCCAGGAAGTTTTACCTTTCTATCGTTCAATGCAAAGTACGTTCGTGCTTTTGCGTCCAATACCTGAATGGCTTGTCGATGACGGAGTTCGGAGCTTGGAAGATGGGGAAAAGTGTTACGATATGTTTGTTCAAATTTTGAAAAGGCTTGAAATCAGTTTTGTGGATTTGGGCGGGGGGTGTCGTTGGATAGAGGAGCGCGTTGCCTTCGTAAGAGGAGCAGCATTGATTTGAGGGGACCAGTTTTTCTGCTTTGTAGCTGCACGAGCTGGTAGAATTTGGCCAAGTCCATTAGCGCCCATTGTAGCGCCGATTTGCCTACCGGTTACCTAATCGAGCTTATAATTTAGTCCTTACGACCTCTGCTTTACACCTTGACCACGATGGTCCTGGCATCACAGCCTGGATCTTCGACGAAGAGACGGGCTTCCAGGTCCCCAGATACTGAACCTCCAGCTAAAAGGGCTGCACCATCTTCTCCTGAAGAAGGGGAATTGGACGATACCGAAGACTCCGCACATCCACCGTCCACAAACAGTAATTCGGTTTCAAGCTCTTTACCTCCTCCTCCTCCTTATCTTCCTGCTAAACCAAAGACAAAAGTTGCTTTTCCCTTCAAAAAGAAGGCTGACCCTCAAAGTAACCAATCCTCAACAGCAGTTAACAGCGCTGCACTTCTGTCTGGCTCTTCTTCATCCAGTAGACCAGAAGAAGAAAAATGGAAAGACGGAAGGGATGACCGGAGAAATGGAAACAACCATCGTGGTGGTAGTAACTGGCGGGAACGAAGTAGAGATAGACCTGGTCGTGAAAGAGACAGGGTAAGCCGAAGACCTTATTCACGCTCCAACTCCCGCTCTCGTTCTCGTTCGAATTCGCGCTCTCCGACTCGACATCGTCTCCCTGCACGGTCTCCACCTCGGCACAAGCACAGGGATTATGACTACGACAAGGAGAGAGACTACCGGTCTGATGATCGCGAGTGGCCCAGAAGGGATGATCGTCATGATTATCGTGCTTCACGTCGTGTGTATGACAGTTATCGACCCCAGTATAATCACCACCGCAGGAAATCTGCTTCTCCTGAAAGGCGGTTTTCCCCCCTCTCCATCAAACCAGGAGCTGTCCCGTATGAACGGCCTGATGTAGGACCTACGCCTCCGCAACCTCCACCGCGTCCCTCACCAAAAACTCCCTATGAACGACCTGATTTAGGTCCCACGCCTCCGAATCATTCTCCCCCTCCTCAACGTACACCTTACGAACGGCCCATGCCTCCACAACCCTCACAATTCATATCGCGTTCACCGCGACCCTCTCCTGAGCCGTCTGAAAGTACATTCTTGCCACCCTCCCCCCGCTCGTCTCAGACTACCACTCAGATTTACACTGATGGCGCTCCGCCTCCTCCAAAATCACCTCCCCCGCCAGCTCCTCCTCCTGACCCCCGAGTAAGGCCCGAAGGGCTACCGGACAGACCTGCGCTCTACATTCCGCTCCCCGCGAAACCCCAGCATATTCTAGGGGCGGGACCATCCGCACTTCAACCTCCAAGAGCTCCTCCTGATTACCATTCACCTGCATCGGTTCATTTCGAGCATAATAGGGATCAGAGCAGAGCTTCCTCAAGGGAACACGATTCGTACAGGAAACATCCTATTCCCCAGCCACCTCCGCGTATACAGCTGCTTAAAACTCGCCAACATGTTGTGCGAAAGTCGAGGGAGGAAGAAAAAGCTGCGTACGGAAGGGTGTTTGAAGGATGCGGTCTCAAGTCAGACTATGAAATGACCACGAAGCTCGGAGAAGGGACGTTTGGGTATGATTTATTCTTTATCTTGTGTGTATTTTTCTAGATTCAACGTTTGTTAACAGTGAAGTGCACAAGGCCATACAAAAAGCCACGGGGAAACTTGTGGCACTGAAGAGGATTCTTATGCATAACGAAAAGGAAGGAATGCCAGTAACAGCGCTGCGGGAAATCAAGATTCTGAAGGCGTTGAGGCACGAGTGTATTATAGATATCCTGGATATGTTTGTCGTGCACAGTATGATTTTTTTTTCTCCTGGTTATTTGAACCCCCTCTGACTTGTCATTCTTAGGCACTGAGAAGGAACCCATGTCCGTGTACATGGTCTTTCCGTACATGGATCACGATCTTGCTGGTTTGTTGGAGAACGAACGCGTGAAACTCTCTCCTTCCCAGATCAAGTTGTATATGAAACAACTACTAGAAGGAACAGAGTATATGCACCGAGTGAGTTTGACACCACGTTTACCAGCCATCACTCGTGTTCATTGTTTGTTCCTACGCATTAGAATCATATACTTCATCGAGACATGAAAGCTGCGAATCTGTTGATAAGCAACGATGGCTCTCTTCGCATTGCAGACTTTGGTTTGGCTCGGGCTTACGATGCTCAAGAATGCAAGGCTGCGCCGTATATGACATTTGACGGTCGAGAGAGGAAGGAGCGTAAGTACACTAACTGTGTGGTGACGCGATGGTATCGGCCTCCTGAGCTCCTCCTTGGGGCGAGGAATTACGGTGGCGAAGTAGATATGTGGGGAATTGGGTAAATTTCCCCTTCTGGCGCTCGCATTCCTCTTTAAATTTGGCTTCTGTAGATGTGTCTTTGGCGAAATGTTCAATCGTCGCCCCATCCTTCCTGGAAACTCCGATCTTGACCAACTGGATAAGATCTGGAACCTCTGTGGAACGCCCAATCAGCACACCTGGCCGAATTATGATAAGCTGCCTGGATTTGAAGGGATGCAAAGGTTCACGACTACCGCCTCAAGAAGAGTCAAACCGACTTGGGAGAGGTAAATCTTGAGCTCCAATCCTTCGAGGTCGTTCTCGAGTTTTTATGATCTTCTTACAGTGCTGGGGCCGAGACCGTGGCTGTTGACCTTCTGGATAAATTACTCATATGCAATCCGCTCAAGAGAATAACAGCATCTCAAGCTTTGGAGCATGATTATTTCTGGACTGACCCTATGCCAGCGGACCCTAAAAAGTGAGTGTGCTCTACCAGGTCTTTTTCTTTGCGCTCAGCCGCTTCAACCCTCTAGTCTTCCTTCATATGAATCGTCGCACGAGTTCGACAAACGCAGTCACCGACAGATGGTTCAACATCGAGCTGCCCCTCCACCTGGTGCTGTACCTCCCGGTCCCCCAGGTAATCTTGCACGGCACGACTCACAACCACCATTCAACCCCGTTGATCCTAATACGCGACGTAGCCGCCTTCCTCCTCCCCGCGCTGGGAACAACAATTTCCACGATCGTGGCCGAGGTCCGCCACCTCAACCCGTTGGACCTCCGATACATCTGGGTTATCAGCCTCCTCCTGGTTCTTATCCTCCTCATGGACCTGGCGTACTTCCACACAGACCAGCCCCTTACAATAATCGCCATGGTGGCCGTGACAGTAATTACGACAATCGTGGTCCCAGACATCATCATCACCATCATGGTAACAATTATCCTGGGCGACCAGACTCTCATGCGCATCTTCCGCCGCGACCTCAGAACCCCACAGGGATGTCGGGGGGAAGAGGAGGGGGCGGCGGTGGGTATGGAGGTGGACGCGGAGGGATGGGGTCTTCGACAACGTCCACTGACATGCTTAATTATGGTACCAGTTAGACAGCATTGTACATAATCTACTTATTGGACGGATTCAAGCGGGGCGTACATACTTAAGTGTATCATAACTCAACTCACACAAATTCTCGTTCTATCGATCTTAACTTCATGTGCAGACATACTTTTGCTTTGTTTTTATCGCATTCGCAGTCGCTTTCGGTGTTCATTCTAGCCTACATAGTAGCTAAATTACTCGCATACTACCATCGTGCATATCACTGTACCGTTTTATCTAATTCGTTTGCTCTTCCAAGTGTACAAGAATCTAGATCATACGGCTAATTTTTAGTCCCCCCTTTTGAGTCGGTCTCCAATTTGCCTCCAACTTTTTTTCAATTCTGTGTCATGGTGTGTCATGGCGGGTCATGGCTGCGCCTGGCTGTGTTTGGTGTGCTCGCCGCCTCATCAATGATGCGCCCCGCAGTCTCGCTTCCGCAGTCACTGGGGCACTATTTATCGTCGGTCGTCGAAATCACCTTTTTTAAAATTTTCTTCCTACTACCCACTGCACTTTAATAAACCACAATGCACCATCATCATCATCACCATCATCACGGAGACGGGCCCGGATTCGGACCTGGTGGAGGTCCCCATGGACATGGAGGACCTGGCTTCATGCCTCCTGCAGGAGGTCCCCCAGGAGGAGGCCCGGGAGGTCCTGGAGGTCCTGGAGACCGTGGGTTATTCAATCATCACCATGGAGGACCCGGAGGTGGTTTACTCGGGAGTCTCTTAGGCAAACAACATCACGGAGGAGGTGGACTTCTCTCTCATCTTCCTATCGGCGGACACCATCATCAGCATCATTCACCTGGAGGAACCTTTGGTGGGCCTCCGGGTCCTGGTGGAGGAGGGTTTGGGTTTGGGCCGGGTCCTGGACGACATGGATATGGACACGGACATCATCATGGTCCCGGTGGCGGTCCAGGTGGTCCAATGGGCTTCGGAGGGCCTCCTGGGGGAGGTCACCATCATTCACCAGGACCGTTCGGATTTGGTGGACCCGGAGGGCCTGGCGGACCAGGCGGACCAGGCCCTCATCATGGAGGACCTCACGGAGGACCGTGGTAAATGCTTGCGGAACTCGAAGGAACGATAATGTTCCTAGTTTCGAGTTTCAGGTTCTTACTTATCAGCGACCGGTGTTATCAGTTTTATCCGTAATTCAGCCCAGTCTGTCGCTCACGGTTCTGCCAAGTCCACATACGCTACCCCTTTCTACTTTACCTACTTGACCTATTATGCTATACTAGTACTCGTTGTCGGAACTTTTGCAAGGACATGAAATAGGTATACAGCTCTTCTATACTAGACAGATATCTATATCTAGTCACTACTATGTAGGCCACAAGCCTAGCATTATGGTAATCAAGAGAGCGGCCAAACCGGCCGATCAAGATTGCTACTGGCGTTCATGGTGTCCTCGATAGAGTTCAGCGTTACTATATCTGGTCCTTGTCTGATCACGACGTCCTACGAGACCTCAATGCATAATGCAGCTTTGGGAATTAGTGCCACTCGCTAGTCGATGCTGCCTCGTCTTGTCCTGGGTAATTTACTTCCAGCCAGCCGATTAACATGCAGATGATGTTGAGAGACCTGCATGTTAAGGCAAATGGGTTGCTCTCCTGATCACTGCCGATCTTTTTTCCTTGAATTCGATCTAACGGAGAATGTCCTAACAGGGATTACAGAACTTCCGATAAGTCGGTTTTGACTTCGGGACTCTCTATCTCCCACTCGGGTTTTGAATGGCTCCGTCGTTACGAGCACACCTTTTACAGAGAAAGCGTATGATCGCCTTATACGTTAACGCATCGCTCCAACTTGATGAGCGTGGGGATGAGCGTAGCAAATAACGAAGTAACATAAGTGCTATGCTTGTGTGGCAAAATTAGTGTAAATGAATTGGGGGATGTCACTGGTCTGTAGGTGGGAATGGAGAGGAAAGAATTGAGCATGAGGTGCAATATCCTCTTGATATCCTCTTGACATCTCGATGGGTAGGGATACTGGTGGTGAGGTTGGCCCGAATGAAGTAATTCCAAAGGAGTATGATAGGTATTAATTTAAACTTTCGGTTTCCAGTCGATAATGCTTTTTGAGCACCTAGTTTGTAACATTACCTATGTTACTCGCGACGCGACGCGGGTGTGCATTTACCCACGTGAAATTTACGTGCTCGTCGAGTAGCTTGAACGGCCCGTCAGATCCGCAGACCTCCCGTGTGAACGTATGTTTATACCGTAGCATTAGTGGAATTGTGAAATTTCCCAGCTGACGATGTGCAATGTTGACTCGTTGAGTTTTCTAATACTGCGCATCTCGGGACTCGGGGCCTCCCGATAGTCTTTGTTCTTCCTTCCCACATTGAGAGAACATATTATCCCAGACCTCGAAATCTTCTTGGATCGTCGAAATGTCAAACTCTTTCAAGAAGCAGAAGAAAGAGATTATCGTCCTCGGCGCTGGTATGTATGCCCCCCCTGTGATACGACGGACGTGCTTTGGCCTTATCCTGTCTGCCTTCGCAGGAGTGATTGGTTTAACGACTGCGATAAGAATACAGGAAGCAAAGGGGGACCAGTACCATGTTACGATTATCGCTGAGACCTTCCCTTCGGACTCCCGGACCATCAGTTACACGAGTTTCTGGGCTGTAAGTTTGCTGTGCCACGTTCTCTTCTTTCTAGAAATCTTAAAATAATGTTCGTTTGACTACGATTATTCCGTATCAGGGTGCACAAGCCATTTGCACGCGCACGGACGATGTCAATCTACGAAGAATGGAACGGGAAACTTTCGATGAAGTATGGGAATTGTCAGAGCCGGACAGTGGTGCTGCGAAAGGGTGTCTGCTGCGGTGCATGGATTATACGTATCATACAGAAGAAACGAAGCATCCTGAAAATGAGGAGCATCCGTGTTCTATTTTACCTGATGTAAGTAAGAAATGCCGCACGTTTTCCTTTCTGGACGGTATTGATTTTAAAATGCTGATTTGCGATTCACTCTTCTCTCTATACATGTGAGCAGTTCCGCCAGCTACGCACGGACGAATTGGTTGAAGGTGCCGTACAAGGTTTCGCTTTCACTTCAGTCACTTTTGATATCCCTCGTTATCTTCCGTATTTGTTGGCGCGGTTTTTGTCTGCCGGAGGGAGTACTGTCCGTGGAGCTGTCGGGCACATCCAGTCATTACTCGAAGGTGGGGTTGGACTTTTTAGCGGCTCGTTGAAAGGTCCCTCTCCTCCGGATGCAGTCGTTCTTTGTGTCGGTCTGGGGGCGAGATTTCTCGGTGGGATTGAGGACAAGAATATGTTCCCGGTGAGGGGACAGACGGTGCTAATTAGGGCGCCTTGGGTCAGGGATATGCCTGTGTTCACTGATTTCAAGGATGATGCAATAATTCCGTACGTGATTCCTAGGAAAGGAGGGGAGGTCAGTGACTTTAGCGTCTCTTTCGTGGAGTATAGCCTATCGACTTTCCTTTAGGTTATTGTAGGAGGGACCTTTCATACCAACGACTGGTATAGTTTTTTTTCTATGCATTCTTTTCTTCCTAAGTTGAACACCTCCTTACATACTTAAAAGGTATCCAAAACCGCGTCAAGAAATTACCGAACGTATTCTTGCTAAAGCACTCAGGCTCTATCCCGACATTGCGCCACCAGAAATACGGGCAAAGCGTGAACCTACTGTGGACGATCTACGTCCGCTAATAGTGGATGTAGGTGTAGGCCTCCGACCTTATAGACATGGCGGGGTAAGGGTCGGTGTGGAATGGATGGAGCAAAGCTCTTCACCGATTATAGAGAAGGGAAGGAAGATTCCCGTCATTTTCAATTATGGGTGAGTATCAATGTTATATTTGAATTCTAAAGCAACTTTGGAATGTCCGCTGAATCTTCGAATATGAAGACACGGTGGAAATGGCTATCAGTCTTCGTGGGGTTCGGCTACGATCGCGTTGGAATATCTGGAAGATGCACTGAAGAATCCAGTAACTTGGTGAATGTACCGCTTTGGTCGAATCGCAGTTGGTTGGAGACATACACGCTTGTTATATCATTATTAGATTGTATTTTTGATAAATGGAAAGTGACTGGAAATTGGCGCCCAGGCAGAATGATCTACGAGCGCCTAAACCCAGTTTTCAGCCTTACAAACCTCTGTACCACTCTTTCACCTGGCCAGCCATGGTAGCAGCGGGGGCTTCGCTCATTGCATATGTTATAGCATCCTTAGCTATCCTGATAACCTACTTCATCTTCTTCCCCCCAACTTCTCAATCAAAATACCAGTACGCCTCGACGCCAGCTTACTTGCGACCAGCACTTTCCTTTCTGGTGCTATGCCACACCTTCTATATACTGTATGAGATCCTCTTGGATCCTCCAACGAATCTCTTTACGGCCCTCAATGTGCCTTTGACGTATCCGACCGATTCTATACGCAGTTTGCTCTTGATGTTCTCAGATGATCCAGCTAGTGGGCTTCCAGCCGGAATTGAAAGAGTTTTGACGAGATTGGGGTCGGCAAGTATGAGAATATTATATGTTAGGTACGTCCAAGGAAATCTCTTTGTACAAAGTATCTGAGGCTTTGTTTGACATCTGAACATTGAACAACTAGATTTGGCCACGAAACCATTGCTTCGTGTGAATACTGCAGTTCATGGAGCGATTTCGCGCTTTATGCACTTCCAGGAGCAGTTTGGGAGTACTCGCGCGAGGTGATGATGATGGGTGCTTTGACATTACGAGGGACTCGACATGCTGAACACCGTACGCTCGGTGTTGGTGCGCTTTGTGCCGCAGCGATGTTCGAAGCGTATGTCACATTGACCACGGAAATAAACATGCCAAAAGATGATAATTCTTTGAGCGGTTTCTGGCAGAGGGTGGAAAGACTGTATGGTGGACATGGTGTCGTTATGGTATGTCAAACCTTCTTCCCAGTGAATTTCTCTGACATTGTATCGGCAGTGGCATGACGTGTTACTCCTCGCGCGTCGTATCCTATTTCTTGTTCTTCCCATAGTGGTTCATTTCGTACTCAAACCTTCCCCTCCGCTTCTTTCACTATCCGCTCTTTCGAGTCCGACGCCCGCAGGTCAGCCAACGCAAGTAACACCCGAATCAATGGCGTTTAGAACCCTGCAGTCATTGACTACGAAAATTCAACTCTTGCGCCTAACGCGAGGGGCGATACCGCGCAACCCTACACTACGTGCCGCTGCACAGAAGTACTGGGCGACGGAGAGACAGGAAGGCGAGTACATACGAGGCGATGGGGATGTTCAGAGGAAGGCCAGAGCGCTACAGCTTGGGTTTGATGAAGCAACGAATTCTACGACAGACGAGAAGGGAGCCGAGAATGATGGTGCTGCTGATGGGCCGCTTTTGAAGCACGCAAAGACTGCGGTACAAAACCTTTTTGCTCAAGGTTTTGTTCCCAGTCCATTCTGGCCGGGGAAACCTCCACCGTCGTCTGTGCCTCCCTCGGGGAGTCAGTAGATATTGTATATATTTCGTAAGCGTAGAAATGTAAATTTTATAAAAGGCAGTTATGGAGAATTGGGAATTTGTTGTACTCCTCACGCTGCGAAAGAATTGGACGAACAGTGTATACACGGTGGTCAAAGCAATGTATATTTGTACCATAAAAGGCAATCACCAGTGCATGATTGGCACGTGTAGATCTTTTCCTGCAACCACTATGAACGTTCCCGGACTGGACAAAGACGCTGCTCGCTTACGGGAAGTCGCGTCAGGAGGATCTTCGACTTCGTGGATGGAGTATAAAAAGGTTAAACTGTACACTAACGCGTTCGTTTTCCATGATAACAAGGTGGTGATTGTGTTCAAAAAATGGTAAAGAAGTTGGACTGATGCATGCGCGAGCTTAGATCTTATTGGGATACAAGAAACGTGGATTTGGATTACACAAGTTGGTCGAGTTTTTATTCAAACGTCGTTGATTTTGACTCTAAGTTTGCGCGCCACAGATATAACGGATTCGGTACGAGATGATCCTCATCGCGGTATGAGCTCGTCTTTCAGAGATTGATCGCGTTACAGGTGGCAAGGTAGAACCAGGAGAAACGTCGCGCGAAGCAGCGGCGCGTGAGTTGGAGGTGATGATTGATTTTGGGCTGCTGTCCTCATCTTCACGACTAACGAACAATTGATTATAACTTTGGAAGGAAGAGGCAGGAATTAAATCTTTATTGAAGCATATCGGCGTTCTCTTCTTCCTCAGCGATGGCGAAGAGAGTGCTTTTTACATTGATATTTACCGTGGCGACGGTTTTGAAGGCGTCGTGACCGAGTGAGTCTCGAGTTCCTTCCATGCAATCCTTCACACGTACAAATCAAAAGATGAATCATCTTGCTCTTTTTAGGACAGAAGAAATGCGCCCCCAATGGTTCTCCACGACTGACACGGACAAGGAAGGTCCTGCAATTCCTTATGACTCGCTCTGGGAGACAGACCCATATTGGTTTCCTCTGCTTTTCTCGAACACCCCATTCCGTGGCCGAGCTGATTTCAAGATGGATCCGGAGAAGGGGAAGTTGCTCCCTTGCAAGTGGTGGTTTGGGGAATTGGATCAATCTAATTGAGGGAGGGCGACTGGGTGACTGGGTTGCATTTGCTTTCGATCTCTAGACATGCGTGTTTTTGGCTTTGTTAAGCGTATCACAAACCTTCTATGATAGAGTGTATCCAAGTCAATCAGCTCAACTTGACTCGCGCGCGACGCGCTCCCGCAAGCCCCCAAGCGCTTAAATTTTGGACGGGCTCGATTTTGACCAATGAGCGCTTAACAGCTTGGTCCCGACCACCATCATCATTCCTACTTTTTGCGTGTACCGCTCTCTGAATTTCTTGTAACGATACAAAAACTGTTTATTCACTCCTTTAAAACACTCATGGGATCACTTGCACCAGCTGGATGGTCTTCAATCAGACCTTGGATACCGCCGTTATCACTTTCAGTTCGCGAAATTACTTCTGTTTCAGTCACCTTTGTACTTTCCGCAGCGACCGCAGATCCGAATGCAGACACTGATATATCACTTGATGTGCTGGGAATCTCCACTGAAGACTTGCATGAAGACGAAGATGAACCATACGATGAAGATACCAGTGCTTCAGAATCGGAAGCCAAGAAAACAATGTCTGTGGTATCGAGTGCTCTAGCTGGAGGCTTGTCTGTCGAGGTCGACAGATCTTCGTGGAGAAGAGTGTTCATTCGAATAGATGACAAGGCAGACGAAGCAGTAATTATTGTCTACGGTCTTATGCCTGGTCGACAGTACGAGATCGTGCTTGAACTCGTACAAGGTGGACAAACGAATAGCATCAGACAACAGGTGACTACAGAAGGTGTGTGTCCCTTCCCTCCCTACCGTTCAGTCTTTCATCTCAAAAACCTCAGAAACCGAAACCAGGGACGCCTCTCATCCGTCCGATATCGATTCTGCTAACAAAACAGCAGCATCATCGAGTTCCAACAGCGAAACCAACGGTACTGTTACCTCGACTCGACCGACTACGCCTGACAACAGTGGAAATATTCCTCAGTCAACCTCATCTCCAGGATACGGATTTGCACCGCTTACTCTCGAGGACCGCATCACACAGCTTCAGCATACTCTTTCTGTTCTCAATTCAGAACAGACATCCCTGAACGCTACTATAAAGACGTCTCGACGTGACGCTCAAAAGGCCGACGCAAATCTGCGTTCTGAAATCGACGGGTTAAAGCGGGCTTCCGAACGTTATCTGTCTTCAGAACAACGTTCCAAACAGAAAGTGCTTGCTTTGCAGGAGGCGGTCAAGCGATCACAGGCGATGACGAAGGAAATGGAGGATAGTCTGGAAGAGGCGAATAATGAGCTCCCCGGACTGAGCGAGAGGAAAAAGGGGAAAGAGGCAGAATATGAAAAAGTGAAGGATGAAGCGACAAAAGTACGCCAAGAGAAGGACGAAGAGGAAGACCAGGAGCGAAAGCGAGTCGAGACAATGAAAAGCGAGATGAACTCGTTGGTGAAGCAGTTAGAGAAGCTGGAAACGAAGAAGGAGAAGCTCGAGAGCGTGGTGATTAAAGAACTAGAGGAGCAGTTGGAGAGCATCGAACAAGAGATGGAAACACTGGAGAAAGGAGAAGAGGCGTTATCGAATGGGTCGAATGGGGCATACGCTCAACCGCCTACCTCTCCATCTATTGGTCCTACTTGGACTCCTCCATCGCGTATTTCAGAGGACGAACTTGCAAAAAGTTTGACTCAGGGGACGATGGGTCGGCCTCTGCCTACTTCAGTTTCTCCTCCATCAGTACAACGGCCGCGTGGCCCCATCCATCCAAACTCTACTCCCTTATCCAATAACCCGCAATGGACGCCAATTACATCTCCGCGGCAGTCTCAGCAGAACCAACAAAATGGCAGTCACATGAATCAACGATCATCCTCTCTTCCACAGCCGAATCAGCACGGTAATCATCCTCATTACCCTCAGCACCACCACCATTTTTCACATCCACACCCCCATCTTACGAATCGTTCTCATCAGCCGAGTCCAACAACCATCCTGACCAACCCAAATCGACAAATTTTGCGCAATACGCCCGGAGGTTCGGGTACTTTACCTTTGTCTGGACATGTACCGGATTCCTCTGATTCTTCTTCGTCTCCTTCTCCTGGGATGGTATTTACCCCGTCAGGGATGTCTGGTTCAAATTCGAGTAATGCGCCGTTACTATCCGGTCGAGCTCCCCCTTTTGAGCCAATACGTGGTATGTTCAGACGCTCCAGCTCGCGTTCAGGGACGGGAGTAGGGGTATAATTCCGAATATATCCTCTCCCTGCTCATGACCAGCGACTATTCGAATTAAATTTTGGTAATACTCGGAGCTCACACTAAACAGTTACCCGAATTCTCTAGCGACTGACTATTGGTTCGAGGTCTATACGCCTCGCCATTGTATTGCTAAATTTCCCCGGCTTACAGGGTTTTATGACCACTGATGAAATTTAACCGGCATACATGTACCCTACATATGTACGAGAAATACTACTCCGTGCTCGTTCATTTACCATGTCCAAAACCTGTATTTGTACTAGCAGGTCGCAAACTACCATGTGTCTCAAAGTATTTGATGGTCTTGCACAAGGCTTCCAAAGCAGACCACGGAGCCTTATATCCCAATCCGCCTTTATTAGGGGGTAGCCGCGCCCGAGAGTCATCAATGAGAAGATGAGTATAGGATAACATTGTCGTTGACGGTTGCAGACTTTGCAAATCTCCTTTTAGTCGAGGGAGGAGATTACCAACCAAGGTCAAAACCGGAATGCTCGATGAACACAAATGATGTCGGAGGAGGTAGTACTGTTCTACCGCATAGGACACCAGAATGAGAATAGTAGGCGGCAGAATTTGGTGCTGGCACTTTCCATTTGTAAAGTAGGCTACAGCGTCGTAAATTTCTCTCCAAAAGACAGGCTGCTCCTGGTCCGTCACGGTGAACATCTGCCCACCGATATCTGGGAGTGTGCTACCCGCGACGGTGCTTTTGGCGTGGGCGAGATTAATCAAGCATTGTTCGTAGCACAAGTGTGAGAGTGAACAATTCTCGACGTATACATTACCGGTCATCACGTTCGGGAAGAAAGTATAGTTCTCTTTTCCTTTCGTTATGGTGTATTCGAAAAGGTCCGCGCCGGGTCCGTAGATAGCTAGATAAACTTGTTAGCTCCAAGACACCTGTTGATGGGAGACAAAGAATACCATTTGCAGGCCGAAGACACCCGGTGCGAAGTATAGTTCCCTTAGAGCCCGAAGGACTTTGATCAGCTTTCCGTACCATCGTCTCAGCCTCCAGTTTGGTCCACGAATAACAACACGCAAATCCATCCAACGTCTTGGGCAACTCGCTAGGTTCCTCGTCTCTCAAAACCTGCACAAAATTCCTCGGTTCCTTCTCCAGCCCCGGAATCAGCAGCAATCGCGTGCTACGCTGAGATACGGATCCAGACGAGGTGAAAATAAGGATAGAGACGCCGGCAACGCGAGAAGCGTTGATGACGTTCTCGGTACCTAGGATGTTGATCCTCGAGAGGGGAAGAAGGGAAGGGTGTCTTTCGTAGAATCTGATGACCGCAGCGGTGTGGAATACGGTGATTTCAGAATTGGAGGAAGAAGAATGAGGCCAAGGAGCTGTGAACGCTGCCTCGACTTGCGCTGGATTGGAAATATCAGCCTTGAGGAATGGGACATCTTTCGCCGGACCGGACTGGAAATCGAGACGGTTTGGAGGTCGTAAATCGATAATACGTATGTTGGACGGAAGTTCACCGCGCTTCAAAAGGTGAATGACGATCCAGCCACCTAGGAATCCTGACTGCATTCAAAAGGGAGGTCAGCTCGTCTTCTCGATAGCTGGTCGTATTGAAACTCACCCCGCCCACGACTATGTACCTTCTCCCAGTTCTGGGAGGAAGAGAATCCTCAATAGACACAGGATTCTCGTCCAACTTTTTTGAAACGGCCTCAAAATCCGCCTGACTCCAGCGTTTAGACGACGTCAGTTCCAAAACACGCGTTGGAATGCGCGCGAGCGCTGCGTCGTTGACGAATATGTAAAGTACAGCGAGTAGTGCTGATATAAAGGCTGCGCTAATGACATAGAGTATCAGGCCTACCATGACCGTTCGATGAGAAACGAGCGACGGGTCGATAGCACTGCACAAAATTGATTCAATAGATTTGTCAGGCTCGTGAACTTAAGGCACATTTGTATGAAGCAACTGTGGCGTTTGACAGTAGAGGCTAATTTACCTTATTCGTTAGAGGTGGGTGTTTACCAGGGGCTTTTGCAGAGTAGTTAATAGTAAGCGCTTTATACTTTTGCTTCAAAAACTGTCTTCTCATACTTTCATTTCTGTAAAGTTCCCTCTCGTTGGCGTCTTTCTCTTTTGTATTCTTTGCTGTCTCTTCTTCTGAAAGTGTCGTGGCGAAGTACGACGAATACCCGAGCAGGAAGTGCGGCAGTTCCAAAAGCACGTACCGCAAATAGTTTATTACCTGCAAGAAGAAAAGGTCCGACGAATCGATCGAGCTTGCTTGAAGCCAGTAATTATCTGACTCGAATCTGAGCTCACCTCCACCTCTTTTGCTCTGACTCCGCTTGACTCACACCAGGCCCTTATTTAAAGTTTACAAGACTGTTTGTATGTTGTAACGTTCTCTTGACTCGACATTATTCGCTGTCATGAGCAAGAAATCAAAAGCTAAACGATCGAAAGCTAAAAAATCGAAGCGCCAGAACTTGAAGGCCTCGGATTCGGAAGACCACAACTCGAGTGGCCAAAGCACGGAAGCTTTGGATTCGGAAGGATCTGCCTCGACAGTCGATGATTCAAAAGACCAACATTCCGAGGACGACGCCTCGAGAAATCAGAGTCTGGAAGATCAAAACACGAGTGTCAAAAAATCAAACGACGTATCCTTTACTGGCAGCCTCTCCTCCGATATCGTACTTTTGTCAAGTTTTCTTGACGGTGGACAGGATAGATATTATGGCAAATCCCGACGTGACTCATGCGACCTGGTCAGCTATGTATCGACGCTTCTGACTATTGACGGCGGCAGTGGCACTGCTGCTCGGCCTACAGAGGCTAACGCTGTGATCGGCAGCTTTGAGGCTTCTTCGGTTCAGTGCCTGGTCTTTACCGAGAGGCCTGGTTCCAAACTCAACAAGTTCCAGCTCATTCCTATCAAGTCAAACCGTGAAGTAGGGGAAAAGGTCTTGCGAGAATGGAAATCTCTGCCACGGTACGTTCTTTGACGCTCTTTGAGTATCTGACAACTCCCCTGCGTTGTTACTGACTTGGTCATCACAGGCAGGTTGATCTAGACGTTCACATCCAGGATGTCTCGAATATCATTCGTCACCTCGAAAGTGCCCAGGAGCATAACAGGACAGATTTAATTCAATTTCAATTCTTGGTCCTTTATCGAGCCTTTCGAATGCTAGGGAAGCGTGTATTGGACTTTTCCTCACACTGGGAAAAATTACCCTTCGAGCTGATGAAGACTTATGCTGACGATATTAGCGAAAATCCAGCACTAACGAAAACCTTTGTCCTGTTCCTCTATAAAGCTCAGTATTCCTTCCTCTCCAAATTCAAACTCGAGGGCGAAAAACTGACCGATGGGACTGATGGGGAATCAGACTGGCTTTGTCGCTACAAGTACACGGTCAATGCTTCTACTTTGGCGCTATGGGGAGACTATTTCATTGGGTTGTGGGATGCTTTGAAAGAAGAATTGCTCGTTTCTGAATGTTCCCCCGAGTCGACGTCGCCCGAGTCACAGTCTCGTGATACTCCAAAGACGATGCAGCCTGCACCTCCAGACCCCGAGAAGATACCTAAGGTATACCATCTCCTCCGCACTCTCTTCGTTACGAGACCAGTGTGGAAACATATACTGTCAATGCGAAATAATTGGATCCTTGTATGCGCTCTAGAGGCAGTCGGTATGTTCTCGGTTTCGTCCTGTACCACTGTCCACTTAGAATTTTTTACAGAGAGGAATGAGAGAAAAGATCCAAGTGGCGGCCTATCAGGTTCGAATTCAGCATTTGCTCAAGATAGTGATGGAGTCGATGATTCGTGTAATGTGTCTCCCGAACGTAAGTCACCCTCCGATTGTTGTCCCTCTTTGCTTAAAAATGCTCTTTTAGTTTTCAAAGAATCCTACGAGGACGCTGGAGATCGTGTCATTCGAGCTTTGGACCGTGTACTTGCATGGTACAAAGCTCCCTTATCGATTTGGAGCAGATTCCAGAGACCGTTCGTTGGGAAACACTTCAAGATCTACCAGGTCTACTACAACTCTCCACACACAGTTGATTTTAGTCCGGAGATGATTAAAAAGGTTCTTCATAAAGCCAGGTCTCGGAGTAAATGGGTGCCTTCAGATTCAGATATCAAAAGGATCCAGAAGAACGCTTTGCGTGTTTCTATCCACGCCGGGGCAGCGGTCATAGGCTGGATACTTTCCTCCAACACAGAGCCAGAGTCAGAGTCAGTGCCGAGTGTTTTCTTGAACATGGTAGGAGTGCTTTCGTTCGTCTGTACATCCATCAATCGTCCACTGACTTATATACCCTTCAGAGCCAAGTCGATTCTATTCCCATCGGAGCAAGCCAGAAATGTTGCCATACCTGTCGGATGTTGGATGATATAGTCGATCGGAGAGCCTGGTCCCATCCCACACCCGGGCCAAAGCTCGTTCTCCCAGGATTTCACGATACCTTCTACGCGTGGAGTCCTCCGCCTGGTATCCCTGATGACATTTTGCTTCAACTTCGCAGGGACCTCCTTGATGCTGCTGGAGAGAAAGTTTATTCCCTATCTACAAAAATGGTGACGATGGATATCTTTAACCTTCCTATAGAATGATGCTAATGAGACCAAAATCATACGACTTACGATTCGATGTACTTTTTCTAATGCTTCAAATACAGTAGTCAAGTATGTAATACACCTATTGACACTCCTTCGATCAAAGCAACACATTGGCTTCTGCTTCCTCAGAACCTTATGTAGGGTGCTTTTATCAGAATCTGGTAAAATTGGATCCTAATATTTACTTACTCACTGAAGCCCAACCAAACTGCAGACCTCTTCTGACTCCGCTATAAAGCGTTCCTAGTCTTAGGGCTAGGTCCAGAGTGAATAGTCATCGTCATGTAAGCCTCACCGATCCACTCACTTGTCCGGGAATGCAGCCGCACTCGGATTCATTCCCGACATTAGTTATCAAATGCCCATGTATAACTGGGGTGACTTTGTAGCATAACCCATGTCTAGACATGCCTTCAGTATTTTTTCATTCACTCAAGTGCTGTAGGTTGCGACGAGAAGAAGACTACCGTGAACACGTCTGGTAATGCCCTCCTTGAATTGTCCTGACCCTCATTAGATTCAAGGTCTGTACCAAGGACATGGATTCAATCTAGAGATTTATGTAGTCAGACTCAGGCAGACCAACAAGCTTTGACCAGGGAATATTCCTTTCACGAAGATTTTGCTCTTAACATTGGTTCAAGAGCTCATCGTACTCATTCCGCCGTGCCTTTCAAACATCGTGAAAGTCACCGAAGCAAGTGACATTATGACCTTCAAATACTTATTGTTTCACTTTAGGCATGAAGTAATTATCGGTGGCATGAAAGCGGCTTTGAGATGCGAACATTTACCGCTGTGGAGCCCAGTTGACCCTGACATTGAATGTTTTGCATGATTTGATGCCGCTGAAATCTTCATGTCATGAACTCATTATTTTCCTTTAAGTATTGAACATGTCGGTTATCGGGGTTGTTGTACTTCGAGTCATATAGCATCCGCACCCAAACTCACTTGAGTTTGCATATAAAAGCAGTCCGCCAGACTTACGTATTCTACAAGTTATTATAACTCTCAGCTTTTCACCGACAAGCAAGCTCACACCTTTCCCAAGATGGATACTCCAAAATCAGTATGCACCCTTCTTCAACTCAAGCAATTCGTACCAATGCTGCTCTCAGGCTTCTCAGATCTTGATCAAAAGCCAGGCTGAAAGCTGGAAAGCTAATATTTCTGTCACTACGGCCCACTCTGCTGTTACAAGATATCCCTTGAGGCTGCAAGTTCAACCCGGCGCAAGTCATTCCTTTGACCTCACTACAGTCACTGGCCTCAAGGATGGTGCCACGGTCAGTAATTCCTTTGAAACTCTGGTTGTAAGAGTTAATTGACATGATAAATAGCTCCACTGTTGCGGAGACAGGAGACAAGGCAGTGGCACAGATTTGAAGCACAGGCACTAGCACAGAGCAAGTGTCAAGCACAGGTGGTGATGCAAGCTCAAGCACAAGATAAAAGAATAAGGGATCTCAATGATGGTGACAGCTCAGAGGGCCAATCACAATGATCAGAGGATATCAAGCTAGTCCCCAAAGACCAAGTCAAAATTGAGTGTGAGCAAAGATGCAAACACATACCTAGTCCCCAAAGACCAAGAGGTTGAGATGGGGAACTAGGAGCTATCTACAGTCCTATTTATACAAGTTGGAAAATAGAAAGGAAAGAACAATAAGAGTGACAACGCAAGAAGAAGAAAGTAAAGATACATGCGGTCGTACATGAAAGAACAATGAAAGGGTGACAGTGCAAGAAAGGGATTAGGAATTGTCTCGGCAAGAAGCAAGAGGATGATAAAGTGAATAGAAAGAGAGGCAGTGGAATCATGTGGAAAGAAGATGGAAGTGTGATGTATCAAAGAAGTATTGGAATATCGGAATGGAATGATAGTGTGTCATAAATGTGAGCATGTGAACAAGTGTGTGAAGAAAGTGAAAAATAGGGGTGAGAAAATGATATAAGTACCAGTGTCATGACATTACCCCCCTCCTACAGTCGATGTCCCAGCGACAATTTCAGTGAAGTTTTCATATGGTTGCCACAGGAGTGAGTGAAAGATTGTGGCTGAAATCTTTCAAGGTGCATTTGGATGGGCTTTGTAGAAGTCAGATATTGCCTCATTGCTAGATCCTATCACACTATCCTCATTTTCCCAGCTGTCATGGCTCTCGTTGTACCCTTTCCACCTAACCAAAAACTGTAATTTTTTCCAATGTCCCCCAGCTGACTATCCAAAATCTGATTCACTTCATAGAACTCTTCTCCTTCTGCTATCTCAGGCTCTGGTGGCAGTGGCTTTGTCCCATTGATTTTGTTTCCCTTCCATGGTGTGAGTCAGTTGATGTGGATGTTGTCATGGATCTTCATCCAAGTGGGTAGGGCAAGGTGGTACGTGTGTGATCCTGTCTTCTCAACAATTTCAAATGGTCCAAGGCATTGGCTTCCCAGTTTCTCATTCTTTTGTCAGATTTTAAGGTTGTTGATTGACAGCCATACTGCCTGTCCTACTTGAAACTCCTGTATTGTCCCATCCACACTATCTCCTATATGCTGTTTGCTCATCCATAGTGCTGCCTCTGCATCTTCCCTAGCATGTTGCAGTATTTCTAAGCGTTGGTCTATTGATGGGTACGATTTCCAGACTCCAATGAGGATGGTGAATTCCAGTGTATAACCATAGAGGACTTTGAATGGGGAATGGTTATGTGCAAAGTGGATTCAGGAATTAATGATGAATTCAGTGGTAGGCAGGAGGTGATCTCAATCATCTTGTCAGCGGCTGATGTACATTTGGATATAGCGCTCAATTTCCTGATTGGCACATTCTGTCTGTCCATTGGTTTCTGGGTGGTAAGCTGTTGTGAGGGCAGATTCAACTCCTAAACATTTTAGGAGTTGGCGCATGACATCAGCAGCAAATTGGGGACCTTGATCAGAGATAAATCTCCTTGGGAGGCCATGAAGATGGAAAATTTCACAATAGTAGAAGTTGGCCACTGTCTCAGCTGTGATTTCTGTGGTGGTTGGGAAGCAGTGGATCATTTTGGTATAATGGTTGCTGAAGGTGATTACAGCATTATGACCATCTTGAGTCATAGGAAGTTTGCCAATCAGATCAACTCTAATGTCCTGCCAGGGCCCAGCAGGCATTGGAAGAGGTTGGAGAGGGGATGAGTGATGGGGATTGAGTCATTTCCACTGACAGGTGTTGCATCCTTCTACATATTTGTCCACAAATGAGTGCATTGCTGGCCACCAAAAATGTCAGCTAATGAGTTCTAGTGTCCAATGTTTTCCAGGGTGGCCAGCAGTTGGTGCATCATGACTTTGTGCCACTACTGCTCTTCTCAACTCTGTGTCAGGTGGAACATATGCTTTCCCTTGGTAATACACAATGCCCTCTTCTTCTTTCCATTCTGTCAGTCCTCCTGTGAGCTTCTGCAGTCCTTTGAGCTTCTTTAATCCTTCTAACACCTCTGATTCCATTTCACTAGCAGTCTAGATATGGTCTTGTAGTGGGTTCTGGAAGAGGACCATTGTTGAGGCTTGGATGAAATGTTCTGGATGTAATACTGTCTGTTCTTGGTTGTCCTTAGAATTGTTTATCTGAAGATTGGGCATGCGGGAAAGAGCGTCAGCCTGTGTATTGGATTTTCCTGCATGGTGTTTAAGTTTGAAATCAAACCAAGAAAGCCACAGAGCCCATCACGCTTGTTGTCGACTAAGGTCTTGTGCATTTCTCCAGAATTCTAAATTTTGATGATCAGTTATGATTTCAAATGGTTCTGGTAACCCTTCCAGGAAGCTCCTCCAGTCCTTCAATGCTTCTATGATAGCCAACATCTCTCAATTGTAGATTTCATAGTTTTGCTCAGCTGGATCCATAGAGGCTGATCTGAATGCTACTGGATGCCACAGTTCATCTTCTTGTTGTTGCAGAAGTGTACCTCCGGTTGCAAATCCTGAGGTGTCTACTTCAATTTGTATAGGGCAGTTTGGGTCCCAGAGTGCAAGAATTGGTGAAGAAATGAAAGCTTCTTTTAGTGATTGAAATGTGTCTTGTTGTTCTGTTCCCCAATTCCATTTGATGTCTTTCCAGGTTAGATCATTAAGAGGTCAGGCTTTCTTTGCAAATCCTTCAATGAATCTCCAGTAGAAATTAGCAAAACCTAAGAATCTGCGCAAATCACAAAGGCATGTGGGGCTGGGCCAATTTTAGACTGCTTCCACCTTTACCAGATCCATACATACTTCTCCTTCTCCAATGACTAACCCTAAGTATTTGATAGATGACTGTTTGAATTTACACTTTTTGGGCCATAAATAAAGGTCATGCTGAGCAAGGCATTTTAGGACTTTGTGGACCAAGGTCCTATGTTCTTCCAGGGTTTCAGTGAAGATAAGGATGTCGTTGAGGTAAACCACAATTTTTCCAGTGGCATTAAGTCAGCAAACATCAAGTTCATAAGAGCTTGGAATGTAGCTGGGGAATTCATTAAACCAAAGTACATGACCAAGGGCTCAAAAAGTCCTCTGTTGGTTGCAAATGCGGCTTTCCATTCATGATCCTTCTTAATCCAGACATTATTATATCCCCATCAAACATTGAATTTGGTGAAAATTTTGGATTTCCGGAGTTGATTAATGATGTCAGTTACCAGTGGGAGAGGATAATGATTCTTGACCATGTATTCATTGAGTTGACAATAGTCTTGGACAAACTGAAGCTTTCCATCTTTCTTCTTTACAAAGAATACTGGGGAGGCTAGTGGCAATTTAGAGGGGCAGATATAACCTTTATGTAGGTTTTCTTCTAGGAAACAATCCAGCTCTTCCTGTTCATTTGGTGACATTGGATAGATTTTAGTGCACATGGTTTCAGGAGCATCAGGCTGTAAATCAATGGCATGGTCCCAGGGTTTGTGTTCTGGTAAACATTCCAATTCCTTTTCAGAAAAGACTTTAGCATGTGTTTGATATGGTAATGGAACCATTTCTTTGAAAGTTTTCTGAGGCTTATCTTTATGCACTGCTTCTGCCAGTTGTTGGGAGTATGTATATCCAGCTGTGCACCATAGTTCTTCTGTTGCATGTCCTATAATCCTGGCTTGAAGCAAAGCCCTTCGTTGTTTCCTATTCCCATTGAACTGGTATAATGGTGTACCCTCCTCTTTGTACACCTGGATCTCCTCATCTGGGGTAGGAAGGGGTAGCAGGATGTGCTCAGGGGAATTTGGTTCTAACAGCTGACTTGTGGTTCCACCAATATTACTCTCTTTTGGTTCCGGCACCTCTTTGATGACAACCTTTTGTGGAATTTTCTGAGGCTCTGGGATGACTAAGTGTCCTTCCTTCCAGTCAATATTGGGATTGACCTTCCTAAGCCATGGGAGTCCTAGAATGATGTCTTCCAATCCTAAGTTAGTGATTAGGTACTCTAGGAGCTGCGGGTGATTTTATCAACAGTGGAATAGAGTTGTGCCGAGTGAGTAATTTGTCCAGCCAAATTGGGGGTGCCATTGATATTATAGAGGGTTATGGGATGGGAGAGAGGTTTGGTGAAGATTCAATGTTGTTGTACAAATTGCTGATGGAGGAACAATCCTGTTGCTCCAGAATCTATCATTGCTGCACTATTTGTACTCTTGAACCTGCCTTGCAACTTAATCAGTATGCAGAAGTGAGAAAAATCACTAGATTGCATAGAACCGATAGTACATGAAATTGTAGAGGCATAAATAGAGGGAGATGATTTAGAGTACAATTGGGGGAACCAGGTGGCAGCTGTGGCAGGTTCCCACTTTAAAAATTCTGGCGGAGTTCAGCAATTTGAGCAGCTAGCACTTGTTGATTGGCATTTAATTGTTGGAGAATTTAGGCACAATCAGCAGTGGAAGGAGGAGGTGCAGAGGTGGCAGCAGCAATGGTAGAAGTGAACAGTTCTGGGGTAATGGAGGTGGCCGCAGCAGTGTGGAAGGTTCCTTGTCCTTTAATACCCATGAATTTATGATAACAGACATTAGCCAAATGTCCTGTGAGTCCACAGTGATTGCAGACATCTCACTTGTGGTGTCCATTGGCCTTGTGATGAGCTCTGGATCTGCAACTGTAGCACTTCCCAGCCATGAAGCTGTGATACTCTTCAGCAGTGCGATGTGTGGTAGTTGCATCAACTTCCATGGCATTGGGGTCTCTGGTAGGGGCAATGAATGGAGCTGGGTTGAAGGCAGTAGTAGTGGGGGTATATACAATGAACTTCCCTTTTTCCCTGGCACAGGAGACCTGTCAGTTGTCAATGCAGATGGCTTCATTGATGAGGTCCTTCAGTGAATTGGTGTTGGCTTGGGATGCTACCAGAGCATCCTTGATTTGATCTGCAAGGTGTTTGTAGAAACAGTCTCAGAGGTCCTCATCAGAATAGCCAGTGTGAGAGGCATGCTGTTTAAAGGTGGCAGCATAGTGGGCAACTGTGTTCCTTCCTTGCCATAGGTGTTTCAAACTTTCCTTGGCATCCGCTACAGCATCTGCAGTTTCAAAGTGAGCCTTGAATGCCACTTTGAATGCATTCCAGTTAGCATAGGTGAGGATGACTCCCTGGGTCTGGGAGTTGACCTGAGTGATGTTTTCTGCAATGGGGGTAGCCCAAATGGCAGTGTCTCCTTTGAGGAAGGATATGGCAGCCATGATAGTGTTGACATTGCCAGGCACTAATGCAGGAATCCCTTGAGCCCATAGTTCAAAGACAGCTAAGAAGCATCAGGCATCATCACTGCATTTCCCATCATAGTTCTGAGGTTTGCTGACTCCTTTATTGGAGTTGGAATGGCGAGCCATGTCGGTGATGATGTTTTTGAGGGTGTTCTGGCTGTCGGCCAGATCCTTTATGGCTTTAGTGAGATTGGCAAGAGTTATGTTGGACATTTCAGTTTTGGGGGAATCTGTTTCAATGTGATCAGATTCAGCTTCAGATTCATGAGCAGATTCTTGTTCAGCAAAAGGAAGAGTGGCGGGTATGTATGCAGGGGATGCTCTGGCACTAGTAGAGTTTGAAATCTGTCCTACCCTGGATGGTACTCTAGATGGTACTTGGGATGTGGCTCGGGATGCAGATGGAGTGATCACAGGGATGCATATGAATCTTCCATTTTCAGAAATGTTTTCTGGTATTGATATGCCGAGTAGGTAGTGGTTAGGGCACAGGTTCTCATTACAGTCAGCCCAATATCCTGGTTCGGCTTGGTTGGATGGTATGATTTGGTGTACATCACAGTTGCTTTGGGTGTCAAATGTGTGGTAGAGTGCAGAGCAGTCAAAGGTGGCTCTGTAAGATGTGATGGCAACTAGGGGTGGAGGATTGGGTGAGTCCAATGTCCACTCCTTGTAGGATCAGTGAGAGAGCTGATGGTACGAGTATTGTCATGACACTGGTACTTATATCATTTTCTCACCCCTATTTTTCACTTTCTTCACACACTTGTTCACATGATTGCATTTATGACACACCATCATTCCATTCCGATATTCCAATACTTCTTTGATACAACACACTTCCATCTTCTTTCCATATGATTCCACTGCCTCTCTTTCTATTCACCTTATCATCCTCTTGCTTCTTGCTGAGACAATTCCTAATCCTTACTATTATGATTCCTAATCCCTTTCTCACACTGTCACCCTTTCATTGTTCTTTCATGTACAACTGCATGTATCTTCACTTTCTTCTTCTTGCACTGTCGCTTTTATTGTTCTCTCCTTTCTATTCTCCAACTTGTATAAATAGGACTGTAGATAGCTCCTAGTTCCCCATCTCAACCTCTTGGTCTTTGGGGACTAGCTTGATATCCTTTGATCATTGTGATTGGCCCTCTGAGCTATCACCGTCATTGAGATCCCTTATTCTTTTATCTTGTGCTTGAGCTTGCATCACTGCCTGTGCTTGACACTTGCTCTGTGCCAGTGCCTGTGCTTCAAATCTGTGCCACCACCTCATCTCCTGTCTCCACAACAAGTATGAGATCTCGACCTAATGTCGCAGAGATAGGAGATGAGGCAGGATCTCATACTTGTTGCGGAGACAGGAGATGAGGCAGTGGCACAGATTTGAAACACAGGCACTAGCACAGAGTGAGCATCAAGCACAGGCAGTGATGCAAGCTCAAGCACAAGATAAAAGAATAAGGGATCTCAATGACAGTGACAGCTCAAAGGGCCAATCACAATGATCAGAGGATATCAAGCTAGTCCCCAAAGACCAAGTCAAAATTGAGTGTGAGCAAAGATGCAAACACATACCTAGTCCCCAAAGACCAAGAGGTCAAGATGGGGAACTAGGAGCTATCTACAGTCCTATTTATACAAGTTGGAAAATAGAAAGGAAAGAACAATAAGAGTGACAGCGCAAGAAGAAGAAAGTGAAGATACATGCGGTCATACATGAAAGAACAATGAAAGGGTGACAGTGCGAGAAAGGGATTAGGAACTGTCTCGGCAAGAAGCAAGAGGATGATAAAGTGAATAGAAAGAGAGGCAGTGGAATCATGTGGAAAGAAGATGGAAGTGTGATGTATCAAAGAAGTATTGGAATATTGGAATGGAATGATGGTGTGTCATAAATGCAATCATGTGAACAAGTGTGTGAAGAAAGTGAAAAATAGGGGTGAGAAAATGATATAAGTACCAGTGTCACGACATCCACACTCTTGTTGCAAGTGGTGACTCCGGCCTTGTTCGGAACCCTACTGCCCTCATCTACAAAAAGAATGCCACTGATGCCACTATCTTTACTGTCAGCGGCCCAGAGTTTAAGCCCCAAATTTCCTTTAACGGTGTTTAGCCCATTTAAACTGAGGATTGCCTGACATATCAACACTGGATATTTACATTTTGTGTTGTCTGTATAATCACATTGTATACTGTGTTCTACCGAATTCTTAGCCGGAAGTCCTGGCTCGGGGTGAGCAGATTGGGGTCACCTAGATTGATGATTGTTCCTCTATAGCCACTGATCGTATTTCCTTATGAGCGCTTCTTCCGAATTACCAATTTCTTCTTCGCAGATTACTTTCTGCATATCATATCCTTGTCCCAAGTGGCCTCGAGTAGACGTGCCAGAATTAGCACTCTCAAAAAAAATTCAAAAACGGTAAACCGTGGGGTGTAGCAGCCGTCAGCCGGATAAGTCCGTGTTAATCCTCAAAACATTCCATCGAATGAGACAGAAATCGATGGTCGTGTTGTAGAAAACTTGATACGTTAGAGCGTGGATGTGCCTCTCCAAGGTGAGATCGCGGACGACCTCTGTACATGCATTCGGCGCGAGATAGGGATAGATATATACAAATCAGATTTGGATCAAGCAACCCCGCAAGCAACATCAGCAAAAGCAAATTTATCTTCAAGTCATTCAACATCCCATAAGCCCTAAGCACGTAATCTCGAGATATCAACCACATCAAAACAGCTGGCGTCCAAAGAACTCGGTGATCCCTGTTTAATCAGTTGAAGTTGATCGTAAAGTTCCTTGAATAACGCAATCTTGTCTTCTTTCTTAAGACGCCCCCAAAAAATCAATCAGTTTAACTTTGGATGGAGTAGGCAAGTATGTAAGACTTACACGATAGCCACACGAGTTCGCACCAGACGTACTCGGTATCGCAAAGAACAGCGTTTCCTTTACTGCATCTTCCTCCGAGTTTTCATATTTTAACTTGACCGGTAGCATATACCCTCGAATACTAGCCAATTTGCTGGACGGCGCAAGGGCTGGACTGGGAACGGGAGCGGAAGCCGGCGTGGGCATTTTAGAATTGCGATCACGTTGAGGCTGAGATCTCGTCGACTTTCTCGGAAACGAAGACAGAGATCTGGATTTTCCTTCCCCAGGTTTCCTCGGCGCCGTTGGTACCTTCCATGGACATGAAATAGCTTTGGCTACGATTTCCCCTATGCCAAGACCTACGAAGCAGACGGTGCGAGGAGAAAAGGTGGAGATTTTTTGGAAGAAGGATGGGGCAGATGAGAGCATCTCGGATTTGGGAACTTCGTTGGCCTGTAATTTAGTCGAGACAGATTGATAAAAGAGAACAGAGATTACAGCTGAATTGAACAAGGGCTCACCGAAGCAGTCGCGCGTTCAACTAGATCAGTCTATGTAAATTGCATCACGTGCTTTCCTCTGTTGTATAAAAACGGATTTGTTTCTCACAGTTCTTCTTCACCGACGTTTTTGCCCCCCATCCATATTACGCCTACTTGCGCGAGGACGGGTCTTCCCAATCTACAAACGTCGAAGAGAGAAGCTGTTTCACTTCACTTTCGCTAGCAACTCTAATGTTCTCGTTTGGGAGCTATGATGGTTTTCTAGATAGTGGTGCAAGTTACATTTACGATACGTTCTTTTTTTCTTACTACTCTCTTCCGACAAATCAAGTTCTTTTCATGAAAGCTTTTCCTGTTTACGCTCCAGCTGCTGAAATCAATAAACCGTGTTCACAGTATAAATCCAGCTTAAAATTTTCACCGGATTCACTCCAACTTCCTCCTCTACCTTCTCCGCCACCCTGGCGACACCCCTTTGCGCCCCACCCCAGTCACATCCGACCAATTCATCTCATGAATGTGCTCTTCGTACGTCGTATGTAAACCTTCAACACTGTCCACGCTCCTCTATATCCCAACCCACCGTTCTCAGGTGCAGTCGCGCGCGAGAATCGTCGAGCATGAGATAAACCTTTATGAGGTAGAAAAGTGACGGTTGGAAGTTGATCAGGTCTCCATTTACCAGCGGTAGAAAAGCTTTGACAGGAAAAATTCCTCTCAAGAAGTTCTTGCTCCTAACATTGATTCAACAAATCCTACCCATTCCGCCTGGCCTGCATTGCAGTAAGTGTACACCTCGTCAACCAAAGTGTCAATGATTGCATTTTAGTTGAGGTGCTCAAAAGGAGAATGTTCAGTACTAAGGAAAGATATCATCTGAGAAGTTAGGATTCCAGTGACAATATAGAAGCAGGGTGCGAGTAGTATGCAGATCGTGTGTACAGTATACGGTCAATTTAAAGCCATCACCGGATTTACCCCAACCTCCTCCTCCACCTTTTCCGCCACCCTCGCAATACCCCTCTGCGCCCTCAACATCCCGAACCCCAAACTCACTCCAGCCACGTCCGACCTCACATCTGACCGATTCACCCCCATAACATGCTCTTCGTACGTTTTGTGTAACCCCTCCAATGTCGTCCACGCTCCTGTATACCCCAACCCTCCCTTTTCAGGTGCAAGTCGCGCACGAGAGTCGTCGAATATAAGATGAACCATCGTAAGGTTGAAAAGTGACGGTTGGAGGTTGACCAAGTCTCCATTTATCGGCGGTAGAACCAATTTCGCCAAAAATGCAAGAGGTGGAAAATCCGAAGAAACGAGCAGTGCTCGCGTAAGATAATAGGACTCGATCAAGTACGCTACAATGAGCATAAACGTCGGGGAGACTTCAGGGAAATACGTCTGTCCATCTGACAGCGTTTCCAGCGTGACATACACATCGCCGTACGTAGGTGGAGGTCCAGGATCTGCAATTGTGAATGCCTGTCCACCGATATCAGGATTCGAACTTGAATCACGTTCGAGTTCGATGAGCCGCTGTTCGTAGCACAGATGCGCTAGGGCGCAGTTTTCGACGTATACAAAGTGTGAAACGATGTTGGATATCCATGTGGGATTGAATTGGCGTACGAGGTATGCCCCGCAGAGCATGTCACCGCCTGGACCGAAGACCCCGTTTCCTGGACGGATACAACCTGTACGCAGGACCTTGTTGGATCCAGAGGGGAGTTTGTCTGCGGCTCTGACGCGTTGTTCGGCTAGGTATTTGGTGTAGGCGTAGTTGGAGAAGAATTGCGAGTGGCTTTTGGGTAGGTGAGTGTCGTCATCGTTGATGGCTTGGACAAAGTGGTTGGGTTCGGATTGCCATGGCCAGAGGAGGAAACGGGAAGCGTGGATGCTTACTGAGCCGGAGGAAGTGTACACGAGGGTCGAGGCGCCGATGGAACGTGCAGAGTCGATGATGTTTTGTGTACCATTGACGTTCACTCTCGTTGAGCTGGTTAAAAGCGAAGCGGTGCGTTCATAGAAGCGGATGTTGGCTGCTGTATGGAAAACGGTTATCTCAGAAGAGGAGTCTTCGGGCCAGGGGGCGGTAAAGGCTTGCTGTACGGCACGAGCGTCAGACATGTCGACTTGTTTGTAGTCTACGTCTTTTCCGATACCGTGTTTGAGATCGTGACGGGCAGGCAGACGAATATCGAGGACGCGAATGTTCTTGGGACTTTCGCCTCGCTGAAGCAATTGCACGACGATCCAGCCGCCGAGGAAACCTGCCTAGGTTTTTACCTATCAAAAAGCCTGAATTACCTTGGTCAGAACAAGTAATGCTCACCCCGCCAACGACGATATATCTCCTCCCAGTCTTCGGCGGAAGCTGGTCAACGACTTGAATCGGTTTCTCCCTTGCACGCAGCTGTTTCGCCAATTTTAGTGCATCTTCCGGCGTACACCGTTTCGGTGAAAATTCCAGAGCGCGAGATGGGATTTTTGCTAGTTTAATGTCATTGAAATGGATATAGACGTAAAGGAAAACAGCGGCGAGAAGCGAGCAGGCAGCATAGACGGTCCAGTTCATAGGGTCAAGCGCTTATCCAGACGCCCAAAAAATTCCACCACGGACGTTGTCGGCTTGCATCCTCTCCTCCATGAACTTTGCAAGGCAACGGCTGGTACGTCCCCAGGAGCCTATATCATCGACGTATACTCAGTATTAGTAGCTTAGAACGGCGGGCTTGAGCTCAGTCTCTCTCGCTGCAGCTGGTATTACAATCAGCGAACCAAAAGAAAAGGTTTGCATTCATTTCATTCAATCTACGCGTTCTCAGATGGGTTCTGTATGCAGCTTCCAATATACCCCCATCCAGATTCAGAAATCGTATTGCAAGAAGTCCCTTCAGAACTAGAGAAACAAATCGGGGTTTTACGACGACAAGTTACTTCCACTTATAGAGACGCACACGCTCAAGTGCAAGGTCTCGTTTCGAAATGGATTGGCGTTGAGCATGCTGTTGAACGTATGCTTTGCCGTTTATTTTAATTTGGTAGAATGGGTTAGAGCTAATTATCGATCCTTCTCATAGACCGCGTCAAAGCCATTATCTCACCTGAAGAATCCCTTACCCCCGGAATCCTCTACGTCGGCGTAGCAACCCTCAGCGGCTCCATCATCACCCGTAACCGCTCCCTCCCCCTCCGACTCATCTTCCCCCCCATCCTCCTCGCCCTCTCCGCAAACCACTTCCTCCCCAAAACAACGTCCAACCTCACAGCCTACCTCGGCTCCCTGGAAGACCAGTACTTCCCTACGTTAGCAGAGAAACACGCTGTGGCGAATGCGCATAGTGCTATGACGTGGGAGAGGATAAAGGATGCGACGAGGAGTGGGAGGGAGAGTTTGTATGGAGGTGTGGTGAAGGGTGTGGATAAGGTGCAGGAGGTGACGGGGTTGAAGATTAGTGAAACGTTTAGGTTGAGTGAGGAGAAGAGTGAACAGGTGAAGGTGCAGGTTGCGGAGGCTGTGAAGGCGGTGGAGAAGAAGGTTGAAGCAGTCAAGGAGGACGGGGAGAAGCAGGTTGAGAAAAAGGTCGAGGAAGTCAAGAGACTCGTTTAGATTGGTGTTATTGATATTCAAATTAATGCAACTTTTGCGGTTCATCTTGCATGTTTGAAAGCCAAGAAACTAGCAAAGAATATCCGACAAGCCGTAGGCCAACTGAGTCATGGTAAGTCCTCGCCAAGAGCTTTGTATCACTGATTGAGCGTTGAACGCAAGATATCTCAATTCTTACGGGCGACCCCGGCCTAATATACTGAACTTACCTCTTTTGGATTTGTGTTCTCCGGCTGCATTCAATTCCTCAGCAGAACGGTTTGATCCACAGTTTTGATCCTACGGAAAATCTCGTTTTGCATTGCGCTTCGACCGGCGTTCTCACCCACTTTACTGTACTCATTTGCGCGGAACTTCTAGGTATTTGGTCGCCTTTACTTTGGGCCGCAATTCAAGACTGATATCGTAAGCGTTACATAGGTACGTCAGTCGGTTTCTCGCTTGACTCAGCCAACATCTATGATTACTGTTCCAAGCTTCAGGTTCTGTGAAGTCCGCTCCCAGCCGGTCGCAACCACTATTATGCGGGTTTGCAACTTTACGGCGCGCGCACTCGAGGAATGGGTATAAAGAGTGTTTGGGAACTGCCACCGACACCATCGTCTCCAAGTTCTTCTTCCCAGTTCAACTCGACTAGTCTTGCACTCTAAAGCATAATAATGGTTGCCACTCCTACCCCTTCTCAAACCGCACCCAAAGCGGCCCTCTTCTATCCTGCTCAGGTTGGAAACATGACCCTCAAACATCGTGTCGTATTAGCTCCCCTCACTCGTAAACGTGCCAATGCAGCGCACGTCCCTCATCCGATTGTTAAAGAGCATTACGCTCAGCGAGGATCTGTTCCGGGGACCCTCTTAATTACTGAAGCTACCCTAATCTCAGATCAAGCAGGGGGGTATGCACACGTTCCAGGGATCTGGAGCGACGAGCAGATCGCAAGATGGAAAGAGGTTTGTACTCGATTCAACACTCAGATAGAGTTTCGATTCTCATTTCATCTTAAACTTTTCTACTATAGATCACCGAAGCAGTCCATGCCAACGGGTCGTACATCTACCTCCAGCTCTGGGCCCTCGGCCGAACTGCCTTCCCAGGAGGTCCAGAAACTAAACCCGACTTCTTGTATGATCACGTGTCCGCATCTAACATCCCAATGACCCCAGACGACACAAAAAAGCCACGCCCTCTCACGATAGATGAGATCAAGGAGTACCCCCAATGGTTCGCCACCGCTGCTCGAAACGCTGTCGAACGCGCTGGATTCGACGGTGTAGAGATCCATGGTGCAAACGGTTACTTGCTTGACCAGTTTTTCCAGGATGTGAGTAATAATCGCACGGATGAGTATGGAGGGAGTGTGGAGAACCGAGTGAGGTTTCCTTTGGAGGTCGTCGACGCTGTCGTAAAGGCTGTTGGGCCTGAAAGGACAGCATTTAGGATCAGTCCGTGGAGTGCTTGGCAAGGTTGGTGTTATTTAAGCTCTCCGGGATGAGAACTGGCAACTCACAGTTTCTATTTGCAGGAATGAGAATGAAAGATCCCAGGCCCACATATCGGTACTTTGTACAGGAGCTCCAGAAAGCTCATCCGAAGCTTTCATACCTCCACGTCGTTGAACCTCGGATAGACGGTTACGTGGACAGGGAGGAGTTGCCGGAGTGGGAGAGCAATGACTTTATTCGTGAAGTTTGGAAACAAGAAGGAAATTCACGATGGTTCATCAGTGCGGGAGGCCACAATCGTGCAGATGCCATTCAGACGGTGGAGGAAAAGGGTGGTCTGATTGCATTCGGACGTATCTTCATTGCGAACGTGAGTGTTCCATTGATAATATTTTGTATCTGTTTGACTAATCTGTTGCTACAGCCGGACCTTCCGTATCGCCTGGAGCATGATATACCTCTTAATAAAGCAGATCGGAGTACATTCTATGTTCCTGATGGCAGCGGGCCTGAGGGATACACAGACTATCCTTTTGTGCAGAAACAAGAGTAATTTACGGCCTGCAGCATACTTCCTGAACTCGGGCATTTGCATTTAAACAACAGAATAGAATTCGTAGTATATTATGTATAATCTCACCTCACTTTCTGGACTAGAGCATGCGCAATTAAACAGCGGAATAGATAATTTAGCATATCATGTATAATCTCAGCATTACTTCTTAATTACAATCATTTATCGGAGTATTTGGCTGGTATCGGTCAGCACTCACTCACTCAAAAGTATCCTTTCTCGCCACCTGAAAAAAAGAAAGTAAACCTCGCAAGATATATTCCTTGACCAGCTCCTAATACATACGAACATAACAAGCTTCAATCTTTCAATCCATTTATCTAATCCATCTCTGCATAGTCGTAGCCAGGACGCCTCTTCATTCAGGTGATTCCTCGGTTTATGTTTACTCGATTTCACCCACCAACCTCTATGTCTCTTGCTCTCTACTCTGAAAATTGCCTTTTGTAATTTAAATATAGACTTGCCTCCCCTGCCTCCGACGTGCCAAAAGTCCTCGCGTCTGATGATCCGCTTCCTCCGCCTACCCTTCAGTGTATACCGCTGTGCATTTGCGGCATTTCAAACAGCTTAGGACCCACCCCCTACGGTACGTTTGACCTGCTCTCATCTTTATTGCATCCTTTCTCAATTTGAATCTGGCTTTGCATAGAATATTAACAGACTTCGTTGTCCGATCGGCGATGCACCTGAACCTTTGCTTCAGCGCGCTGAAGTCGAGCTTGTTCCTTGCCTTCCCATTAATGTGCATGAGTCATATGTCAACCAAATCGTTTGCGGCCCCGCCGATACCACGATCAGTCTCGCTACTATTTCATAGTCAATCGTGTCCACATCGTTCCCTTGATGAATTGTTCACGGAGCTTGAATCTTGTGCTGTCCCGCAGCGCGTACTATAGATATCGTGTATTCTTCTGACAGTTACATACGATTGCCTGGAATGCTGAATATAGTTGCGTTGGTCTTTGTCGACACTTGTGATGATTTGGTTACCGAAACTGGTTGATGCACAGTAGTGGATGCTCGGGTGTTTAATAAATGAACTTTCGCTTTGAATCTGTTCCATAGTTTGATTGCCGAATCAATTTAGAGTTTGCTATGAGTGCGAGTACTAATGCGTGCCACACGCTATACAAGGTCCCACAAGTTACATTATACATTTCCAATCACAAGGTATATAGGCTTGACATACCACGTCAGAAATAGCAGCAAAGGCTCCTACAACCAACATGATCCTGTCAAAAAATTTTCCAAGAAATTTAAAGAGCCAATTTTATAAAGGGCTTACATGAAGTAAAGTGAGCCTGGGCATACTATATGAAATGTAAACCCTTATGCAAAATTAAATTGGCCTACCATCGCGAAGAAGTACCTGTGTAACCTGTGTGTAACACTAGACTCATCAAGCCTATGATAAAAAGTCCTCTGCAGGTCAATCCATGTTTAAAACAAGCAAACCATGTACTTAAATATCAAAGGCCAAAGCTATGAAGACGATGCTAAGTTGAGCTGAAAAGTTGCAAAGTTGAATAGACATAGATAGTAATATTGGATAATGCTACCTACCTGTAGATGTAGAAAGTGGATTCAAAGTAAGCAGGGACTGCTTTCTGCTTACTTGTTATTCAGATCAACATTTGAAGAAGGTGCACACCTTGAACAATGAAAGTTACAGCAGGAACACTCTAATAAAAAATTACCTGGTGTAAGCGCTGTAGCCTGTATGGAGCAGTTATCTGCTGTCCTGGTGTGCCGGGTCCATTCTATAGTTACCAGTATATCCACGGAAAATGTGGAAACTTGTGGAAAGTATAAACAGGGCAGATAAGTATTACCAATATTATATAACTTCTGTTATATAGTGCATATATTTTCAAAGCAAAAAAGGCTAAGAAGAGTTTTATCTGTCCTAGATAACAGATGCATACTATAGTTCAACTCACCAATGGTGCAACAATGGTAAGTTACCATTGGTAGCAACTCGATTGCCACAATTACGAGTCCGGAATGGAATGGAGGAAACTCGTCCTTATGGTCGGTTTTTCATGGGCACTTATGCCGTAACAGTCCCGTTTTGGTAACCAAATCGTCTCCAATAGCACTTATTTTGTGATTCTTTGATTTCATCAATATTTTTCCCATCTCCTTCACCCTTATTTCAACCTCGCAACTCTGGAATCTGCATGACTACTGCGATATTCGATGTTGCAACATTTGGACATTCGTACCGATCTGTATTCCTTCCCTTTGAGGTTTGCAATCCTCAGGAGTCAATGGAAAGGCCACCTGAATTATTAGCTCAGTTTCCTCTCAGTTGAGGTGGAAATCCTCAACTAAATTGTCTTTACCTACATATTCTGCCCACTCAAAAGTTGGACATTGAATGTTGAGCCTTGGGCTCCGCAATATTGAACCCTGGGCTTTCGGACTCATATATGCCACGCAATGTGGTGGCGCACTTTCTCACATTTGCAGATGTTGAGGGCCAAGCCTCATTAGATACAGGTAGTAAGAGGATCTTGGCACTAAGGAGGATGATGATAGTTAATTATCTTGATATATTTGTAAATGTTGGAGCTCCCAATGTGTGTTAGCAATCGGAACACCCGTGCAGTCACGGTCGTTGCCTTTCGCTTCCATACGTTTGAGGATTTGATACCCTCAAGTTTAGTATTTATACATCTGTTCTTTGATTAATGCATAACAGCAGATAGTTCAAGTTATCTGTAGAAATAGAATTTAACATTCTATACTCTCAAATGTATTTTCCGCGCGCTTGCTAGGGCTTTTCGCTACTAAGTAGTAGACTGGAATTTCTTCCTCGTTTTCGCGCTGATTCTAACAGTAAACTAATCTATTTTTACATCTCCTCTATGGTACTTATAGTCATAGTGCATACAAATTTCTGCTTCATAGTAATGACTTTTAATATCAAAATTGTATGCGGGATGATCGTTGAACTAATGCTCGGTAGTGGCGGCCCGGGCCGAATATACAGAACGGTTTGATCCTACGGAGAAATTCGTTCTGCATTGCGCTTCGACCGGATTTCTCACCACTTTATTGAACTCATTCGCCAGGAACTTTTCGGTTTTCATTTGCCTTTACTTTGACCCGGAATACAATATGTTAGTCAGTTTCTCGCTTTACTCAGCCAATATCGTTGATTACTGTTCCAAGCTTCAGTTTCTGTAAAGTCCACTCCCTGCCGGTCGCAACCACTATTATGCGGGTCTGCAACTTTACGGAGCGCGCACTACAGGAATGGATATAAAAACTCATTGGGACTCGCCACCAACACCATCGTCTTCTTCCGAGTTCAACTTAGCTACTCTTCTACTCTTACACTCTAAAGCATAATAATGGTTTCCACTCCTACCCCTTCTCAAACTGCGCCCAAAGCGGCCCTTTTCTATCCTGCTCAGGTTGGAAACATGGCCCTCAAACATCGTGTCGTACTAGCTCCCCTCACTCGTAAACGTGCCAATGCAGCGCACGTCCCTCATCCGATTGTTAAAGAGCATTACGCTCAGCGAGGATCTGTTCCGGGGACCCTCCTAATCACTGAAGCTACCCTAATCACAGATCAGGCAGGCGGGTATGCACACGTTCCAGGTATCTGGAGCGACGAGCAGATCGCAAGATGGAAAGAGGTTTGTAATTGAATCAAGACTGAGATGGACATTCGGTTCTCATTTGATACCTTTCTGCTCTAGATCACTGAAGCAGTCCATGCCAACGGGTCCTACATCTACCTCCAACTCTGGGCCCTCGGAAGAACCGCCGTCCCAGGAGGTCCAGAAACTAAACCCGACTTTCTCTATGATCATGTGTCCGCATCCAACATCTCAGTGACTCCAGACGACCCAAAAAAGCCACGCCCTCTCACGAAAGATGAGATCAAGGAGTACTCTCAGTGGTACGCCACCGCAGCTCGGAATGCTGTCGAACGTGCTGGATTCGACGGAGTAGAAATCCACGGTGCAAACGGTTATTTACTCGACCAGTTTTTCCAGGATGTGAGTAATAATCGCACGGATGAGTATGGAGGGAGTGTGGAAAACCGAGTGCGGTTTCCTCTGGAGGTCGTCGACGCTGTCGTAAAAGCTGTCGGGCCTGAGAGGACAGCATTTAGGATCAGTCCATGGAGTGCTTTCCAAGGTTGGCATTATTTGAGCTCTCCGGGATGAGATCCAGCTCACAATTTGCATTTGCAGGAATGAGGATGAAAGATCCCAGGCCCACATATCGATACTTCGTACAGGAGCTCCAGAAAGCTCATCCAAAACTTTCGTACCTCCACGTCGTTGAACCCCGGGTAGATGGTTACGTGGACAGGGAGGAGTTACCAGAGTGGGAGAGCAATGACTTTATTCGTGAAGTTTGGAAACAAGAAGGAAATTCACGATGGTTCATCAGTGCGGGAGGCCACAATCGTGCAGATGCCATTCAAACGGTAGAGGGAAAAGGTGGCTTAATTGCATTCGGACGTATCTTCATTGCGAACGTGAGTGTTCCATTGATAATATTTTGTATCTGTTTATGTTTTCTGACTGATCTGTTGTTACAGCCGGACCTTCCGTATCGTCTGGAGCACGATATACCTCTCAATAAAGCAGATCGAAGTACATTCTATATTCCTGATGGCAGTGGCCCTGAGGGATATACAGACTATCCTTTCGCCCAGAAACAAGAGTAATTCACAGTCTGCAGCATAATTTTTGGACTAGGGCATTTGCATTTAAACAACGGAATAGATATCGTAGTATATTATGTATAATCTTGGCTTACTTTCTGAACTAGGGCATTTGCATTTAAACAGCGGAATAGATATTGTAGTATATTATGTATAATCTTGGCTTACTTTCTGAACCAGGGCATTTATAGTTAAACAGCGGAATAAATATCATAGCAAATATCATTTATAATCTCAGTATTACTTCTTAATTACAATCAATTATCGGAATATTTAGCTGGTATCTGTGAGCGCTCACTCACTGAAAATATCCTTTCTTGCATCCAGAAAAACAGAAAGTCGACCTCGCGTCCAGCGCAAGATATATTCCTCGACCAACCCCTACTAATACATACGTACATAACAAGCTTTAATCTTTTAATCCAATTATCATTATCTAATCCATCTCTGCATATTCGTAGGCAAGACGCCTCTTCTGCATAGCACGGCGCCTCATCGTTGCACCAGAAGTGTCTGTAGAAGCAGCGCTGGTGTCTCCGGTCATCGCGCTGGTGTCGGTGGTTCCAGCTGCAGCGGTAGTGCCAGCTGCTCCGTTCGCGGTGCTGCCAGCTGCGGCCTTCTTGGCCTCTGTAGCCAACGGGTGGATGTGAGTATGGTGAAAGTATGGAAAGAAGAAAACAACGTACGGCATTCAAGTTGTCCATTGGGGTGAAGAAGGTTCTTCTTAGCGGGGTTGGGAATACAGACTTGATAAAGAACGAATCAGTATCGAATTTTTTTTAGAAAAGAAGTTCGATTTCGCTGAACAATGACTCACAGCCTTCAGTAACCGTCGTCTGTTGGGAAGTGGCATCGGTCGATTTAAATTTACAATCCGAGCCACTGTGTTTGGCGAGCTTGGTGATACCCTGGCAAGCATCTTGGGCGTTGTTAGCCACAGCCTGTACGGAGACAGCGGCGGCGGCGAGGACGAAGACAGAGGTCGTGAACTTCATGATATAATATAGAATTAGATAGGTTTTGGGATAGAAAGAGGGAAGGAAGTTAAAGAAGTCGTGCGCGAATGCGAGCGGAGTTGTGTTGTCGAGTGAGAGGACCAGCCTGGGGGATTTCTACCCTATACACTAGCTTTTATACACTCGGTCGATTAGGCTGCCGGCCGCGCGTCGTTCGGAAATATGGGAGAAAAACTGATCAAGCAGGGAATTTGCATTTCCGGTGGAGTGGTCAGGGCAGAAATTGAAAACGCGTGCGGAAAGGCCTCGTCCCTATGTGCGGTTCAGCATTTTAGTCGCTTTGCTGAAAGTGGTTTTTCGAGACTAGTACTTATAACGAGGACAGGATGTATTAGACTCGACCTTCTTTCGATGTTTCTTTTGGGAGATGACCGGGCCCGAAACTCGATGAAGAAGGTTATGATACGAATCGGAAGCCGAATTTCTTATCCGGATTCCACAAGTCGTTTCGAGGTTGATACATGTGTTTCTAACGACAAGAAGTCCATATGCCAAGTCTCAAAATTGCTCGAGGAGTTATTGCTGAACGTCATTACATATTTCGATGGAGCAGGTTATAAGTTTACTCTCTTTTGTCATTCTTCAAGAGATTACGGTGCATAGAAATGGATTTTTAGAGACTTTGCATAAAATTTGATAATGATCACCCATGCTACCATACTACAAATTGAGCGGTTCGCAAGAGTTTAAAATGGGGGCGCTGGTGTCGATAATATAGCGGAGATCTGAGACGAATGAGTGACGCTCGGTAGGGCGAGTACACCAATCACGCATACCAACTATCTACGTCTTTGAGATGGCTTGGGAGAACGCACTGATTTCCCGATTCCCGATTTTGGCCAGGCTATTTCTGGCATTCAGGCTCGCATAGCATTTATCTTCAATCAGGCGAGTTCTTTTTTTATTATCCCTTGAGCTTGCTTTATTGGCATACTTTGCCAGTAATTAGACCTGGCATCCCATCTGGGTCTCCTGATAGTGCGTCAGGACATGCGTGAAAATTATTCTAATCCAACAGGCTTGTCCTTGCATGCTGTTAGCCTCTTGGTTAGTCCTGGCCTTCTGGACGGAGGGAAGGACCATAAGTAGATAAGCCAACCTTTAATATTTCTGAATTGCAATTGACCTTCTGGAGCGATTATGTAAAGGTCAAAGCGAGCTTTACCAAGTTGCGGGCCGCTCCCAACACGTGATTCAGCTTGACCTTTACACCACCGTACAATGTCGCAGCATGACTGGCGAATACCTGACTACAAGCACGAATTGGCTTCTCCCTCCTTGTCCAACTCTATCGATTCTAGAAATAGCCCGTTGTTTTCTGTATGGACTGCAGAACAACAGGCCGAAAAAATCGACCACGACGATGATGATCTGGATACTCCAGGCGACGACTCGCTAGTTCTAGATACTACTGGAGAAGAACATTCTAATCCTTTTGAGCCCTCTTCTGAGAACCCGGAGATCTCGCTTTTCCAAGATACCGTTTCGCCGCTTCTGCTTTCTACCCAGCCTACGTTCCTACAGCCGATACCAGAGATATCCACGCAACCAGCTCCTTTCGGATTTCTTACTTTTCCCATGGAGACTCTAATTGCAGAAGACTATCAAATCGCTCTTGACCCTCAACCCCGCAATAACCCTCTCGAGCACAATCAAATCTTCACCACTCAATCATCACCTCTTATCGATGGCAGCTCGACCGTACATGACGAATCTGTAACATCTTACACTCCTAACGCTAAATTATCCTCTTCGCGCGGCATGACTCGCTCAGATCGTATAGAGACCTCGTTGAACATACTTCGCCAAGGAAGAATCAATCCGGTCGAGTTCTTAATGGAACTTGTAGACGTGAGGAATCCAAAGAGCGCACATTTTCGTGGAAAACTGTATTCTAAGATGGACAAGAGGTTGGATGAGCTGCTAGATAAGATCGTTCAGGATCCCAAGGGCAAAGCAGCGATAGAGGACTGGTTTTGTAAGCGTAGTCTGAGGGAGGTATGCCCATCGTGTTCAGTCGTGATTTTGCCACGTACTGATTAGCTTACCAGTTACCAGACGCTGTGGAGAAAGAAAACGAATCACCCAGGAAGGCGCGTGAGGGGAATTCTCGGCATTATCGACCGTATTGAGTGGACTCTAGGCGGCCAAGCCAGCTGGCGTTCTGTACAATGATTTGTTTTATCTTTCTCCTCATCTTGCCGGATAGTGCAGGAATTATCAATGGTTTTCGCTTGCAATACAGTATTGTGATTTTTTGAGCAAAACAAGTGCGTGATTGAGCTTTCAGTCGTCCATGCTGATCGATTATCACGGGTAGGTTGATCTTTGGCTGCTCGTCGCGGCAGGAGCTGGTCTCTTATCGTTCGGACATATCGCTCCGCGATATGTTGATATCGGAGATTTACCGAGTCAGGCTTCTGAATTCGTCTCGGAAGTACGGCGCTTGTTCCAATAAAGTTAACAGTTAACAATCTTGGCATGTAGCTTCTCATGTTTTGCCAGCGAAGCATCTTTCTATTTATTACAAAAAGTCTTCTATCATCAGGCAAAGGGTAGGAGTTCCGACCTTATCCTGTGCCTCTCGAGAAAGAGCTGTAACCGCTTAGTAATAGGTGCCATGCTAAAGATTCAGGCGCGTGAGCTCAATGACGAGGCTTAGAGCGAACTGACTAGATGCAAGGATCAAATTGCCGGCTTGGCGGAGAATAGGATTCAGCAGCACCGCAATGCAAATGTGTCGTTGTATTGCTCAGCGTTGTACAAAGCATTATCCGATATCTCTCCATTCCACAAAAAGATCCAGAATTCACAGACTCGTGGGACGAGGACTGCACAAAGAATGGATTGTTTTTCACATATGCATGCTATCTTTCATGCTTTACAGCATGATAACTCGTCACCATACGATGGTAAACAGTATTTGTCCGCCTGGATGTTCCTGGTTGGAGCTTCGGATAGGTATGAGCTCTCCTGTGCTGCCCTTTCGTTTGCCAAATGCATTATCGATTCCATATCTTGCTTGCTTCCCTCCGATAGTTAACCTTATGGTCTTTCCGCGCTTCTGACGTCGCCAGCACACTCTACCAGGAACCCAATAATACCATCAAGAAATATGGGTGTTATCGCTCAAAGGCTTGTATCCATAAAACTCCGATAAATCAACCTCCCAGTATAAAGGTTGGCTGCAGGCTTGCTCGACTTCTTAGTAGCCACCCCGATCCGCTCACATCCAGCATCATGGTTCGCTTCACAGTTCTGTCTTATGTCGCACTCCTTTCATCGCTCCGACCGTCCATGGCGGCCGGTATCCCGACTCGCCGTACAATGACCGTGCACGAGTCGCGTACTCTTCCAGCTCACTTTGCAAATTCCGGTACCCCCAACCCTGATACACCCATTAACCTTAAGATCGCGCTTACCGCCAAAGACATGGCCGGTTTGGAACAAAAACTGTACGACGTCTCGGAACCTACTTCGTCTTTGTACGGCCAGCATTTGAGTTTCGAGCAAGTACGTATCTCTCGTCCCTATGGCCTAACCCAGAACGCATATTAATCGCTTCCCTTCTAGACCAAAGCTTTTGCAGGTCCTACACCTGATACCGTTACGGCTGTAACGACTTGGCTTAACGAGAACGGGATAACCAACATCACCACCGTCGGAGCTTTCGATGACTGGCTTGCGTTCACTGTTCCTATCTCAACTGCCAACTCACTTTTCGACGCCGATTATCAGCAATTCAGTGAGATCGCAGGTCCTACGCAGTTGACCAGGACCTTGGCCTACTCTATTCCCGTTGACTTGAAGGATCACATCAACTTGGTCCACCCTAGCACGGACTTCGTGAGGAACCTCCAAGTACCAAAATTCCATGTTCCTGTGCCTGCTCCGTCAAATAACACTGCACGAGCACTCGGCGCCCCTTCTTCGTGCAACACCGTGGTTACTCCTACATGTCTGCAGGACTTGTACGGAATCCCAACCACCAAGGCTACTCAAACGTCCAACAAGTTGGGCGTTTCCGGCTTCATTGATCAATGGCCCCAGGTGAGATAGCATATAATCAACTTTTCGTATCGCATTTTCTCAAATGGCCTCACAGACCGCGGATTTGAAAAGTTTCTTGACCAGTCTTAGACCTGATATCTCATCTTCCACGACTTTCACAGTGCAAGATCTTGATGGCGGAAGCGATCCTCAGGTATGATGGCTTGCGACATTATTTTTAACAATCTAACGAAAACTCAGAGCGCAAGGGATGCCGGCATTGAGGCTGTAAGCCTACTTTTACCTTATTCGGACTCTGGATTAAGTGCAGGATAATTGTCAGAATCTCGACGTTCAATATACCATTGGTGTCGCAACTGGAGTTCCCGTGACTTTCATTAGTGTAGGAGAGAACAATGCGGACGGCGTCGATGGATTCCTCGACATTTTGAACAATCTCAATGCTCAGTCTGCTCCTCCTCACGTAAGTTAATCTTATGTGCGCATACCGAAAGTATTTCGCTAACCGAACGATCACGATGATAGGTTCTCACCACCAGGTTAGTGCATACATCCAAGGTCAAACCCTTCCCAGTCTTACTGATTTTATTTTAGTTACGGATTCGATGAACCAGATCTTACTAGTACTTTGGCCAAGTATGAATTCTTTAATAAACCATCGTTTTAGTGCTCACAAAAAGTCCTAGCCAACTTTGCAATGCTTACATGGCAGCTGGAACGCGTGGAATTTCTATCCTGTTCGCTTCAGGTGATGGCGGAGTCAGCGGAAGCCAAAGCCAGAGCTGCACGACCTTCATTCCAACCTTCCCTTCAGGCTGCCCGTTCTTGACTTCCGGTAAATGAATAACTTCTAATAATATCCGATTGATTTCTGATCGTATCATTCCAGTTGGCGCGACTACCGGGGTCACAGAAACCTCTGCTTCCTTCTCCAGCGGTGGATTCTCTGCAATCTTTGCTCGACCATCGTACCAGAGCTCCGCCGTATCCACTTACCTCTCTGCTCTCGGTAGCACCAACTCTGGAAAATTCACCAGCACAGGTCGTGCCTTCCCGGATGTCGCAGCTCAAGGTGAAAACGTCGAGATCGTCAATGGAGGAGAAGCAGAGCTTGTTGCAGGAACTTCTTGCGCTTCCCCGATCTTTGCAAGTGTGATTGCTTTGATCAATGACAGACTCGTCGCGGCTGGAAAGAGCCCCCTAGGTTTCTTGAACCCCTTGTATGTCTCCATTCTCCTATGTGTTTTTACCATACTCATTTGCTTTCAGCTTGTATGCCAACCCAAGTGCACTCTTCGACATTACCACTGGAGACAACCCCGGATGTAAGTGTCCTTGAATGTCAGAGGTGTGTTTACTGAAATCAGTCTGTGTATTCTTTAGGTGGAACCAATGGTTTCCCAGCCCGAGCTGGATGTAAGTCCCTTTGCATGGGACTGTATACTTCTCTCACACTGACGTTTCCTTTCAGGGGACCCTGTAACAGGTCTCGGTACACCCAACTTCGCCAGCCTTCTCGCTGCTGCTGGAGTATAACGAAACATCAGGTAAAATTTGTAATCGTGTGGAACGACAATTGTTACATCAGATATGCATATGTACTACACAATAAAATAATGAAATGCCAATCTATCACGCTGTTGCTAGTGGTACCGAAAACAGCATGTAGTACTCGAAAGGACCGAAAGTGCATAATTAACTTCAAAAGGACGGCCATTCTGAATCGGACTAGCAGGAGGTGGGCTGGGGCTGAGCTAAATTGATGATGCTCTGTCAGTCCTGCGATGAAATGCACAAAAAGAGAAAAGAAATGGGATCAAGCTACATATGGGCCAGTTAGACATGAGTTGATCCTGCTAAGCATATAAGCATGAATTGTGATCTCAAAAGGCTCTTCGCTTCGCTCCTTGGCACTTCAAATTTTCGGCAGAATTATGATTGACACTTCAGTCGCGGCAAAGGACTTGAACTTCTTCTCACCTTTCAGTGCCATCGACTCAGAAGCCTATAAACTTCCACAATCCTGAATTCGAGAACATCGCTTTTGCGTACCTATACTGGCCCAATCTGAAGCATATAGATTCTTTTTACTGAATTTCCACGGCAGAAGCGAAAACTCGACGATCCAATTCAATTCAAAAACTTGATTGTTCTCGGTTCACACATCAGCGATACCGCGAAATACACGATACTTTCATCTTCATAAATTTTCCAGATCTGTGCTTGTAACGGCCAAAATTGACAAATTTTACTAAGGACGTAATGGCATTTAATATGAAGACTTGGAGTGTAACTGCTAATCCATTCTGACTTCCGAATGAAACAATTTCTCAGTATAAAAGCTATGTGAAGGTTGGCTAGATCTCGTCGTGGCCTCCTCCATCTGCTCACCTCCAGCATTATGGTTCGCCTCACAGCTTTGTCTTATGTCGCTTTTATATCCTCAGTCTGCCATCCATCCATGGCCGCTGGTGTCCCCAGCCGCCGTGCAATGGCTGTACACGAGTCGCGTACCCTTCCACCATACTTTACCAGCTCTGGTACTCCCGACCCTGATACACCTATTAACCTCATCATTGCACTTACTGCTCAGAACATGGCTGGTTTGAAACAGACACTGCAGGAGGTTTCGGATCCTACTTCTCCTTCGTATGGCCAATACTTGAGTTACGAAGAAGTATGTAATTTTGTGTTGCTTATCCAGAGAGCGCGTTAATCGCTTTGTCTCTAGACCAAAGCCTTTGCAAGTCCTAAACCTGATACCGTTGCCGCCGTTACAGCTTGGCTCAACCAAAACGGAATCAAGGACATCACCACTACTGGAGCTTTCGGCAACCGGCTTGCGTTCACTGTCCCTATCTCAGCTGCAAATTCACTCTTAGACGCTGACTACCAGGACTATACCGAAATTGGAGGTTCTACGCAGTTAACTAGAACTTTGGCCTACTCCATCCCCGCCGACTTAAAGGATAACATCGACGTGGTTTACCCCAGCACGGACTTCGTGAGGAACATTCAATTGCCTATATTCCAGATTCCCGTGCCTACTCCGTCAAACAACACTGCACGAGCGCCAGATCCTTCGTGTGACACAGAGGTGACTCCTACCTGTTTACAAGAATTGTATGGAATCCCGACCGCCAAGGCCAATCAAACTTCCAATGTACTGGCTGTTCCTGGCTTCCTTAATGAATGGGCTCAGGTAAGATACATTTCAGCACGTTAATTTTTTTCTGATATCTTCTCAGACTGCAGATCTGGAGCTTTTCTTGGAAAATTTTAGAACTGACATTCCTTCTACCACTACTTTCACTTTGCAAACCCTTGATGGCGGAAGCAATCCTCAGGTAAACTGCTTGTTGCAATGCCGTCATATGGTCAGTCTAATGGGAGACTTAGGGCCCAGGAAATGCTGGCATTGAGGCTGTAAGTGGGGGCCACTAGGCTATCTCAGTATTATTCGGAAGCCTAATTGAACGCCGATGAAATATTAGAACCTTGACATCCAATATACTGTCGGTGTGGCTACTGGAGTTCCTGTGACATTCATCAGTGTTGGCAGGAACGATAGCATTGCATTTCTTGATCTCATCGACTCTATCAACCAACAGGATTCCCCTCCTCATGTAGGTTTCATGTAGACTCAACAGGACTTCGTTGACTCAAACTCCATACTTGATAGGTTCTCACTACCAGGTTATTAACGTCATCTGTCCAGGCCCGATGACCATCTTACTGATTATCTTGTTTCCTACACAGTTACGGATTCAATGAGAACGACATCACCAGTGCTTTAGCCAAGTAAGACGGTTCGATTCTGGGGGTAGTGTCAGCCTGTTGCTAACGTTAGACTCCTTTCAGCGTACTTTGCAACAATTATATGCTCGCAGGGACTCGTGGAATCTCTGTCCTGTTCTCATCTGGTGATGGTGGGGTCAGTGGAAGTCAAAATCAGAGCTGCACAAACTTTGTCCCAACTTTCCCTTCAAGTTGCCCGTATGTCACTTCTGGTAACCTTCCTTTTTCTCAACAATCGATTGAGTTCTAATCTTAGCATCTTTTAGTGGGAGCAACTACACAGGTCTCAGCCGAGACCGCTGCCTCATTGTCCAGTGGAGGATTCTCCAATATATTTCCCAGGCCGTCGTATCAGAATAATGATGTAACAAATTATCTTACTACCCTCGGTAGCACCAACGCTGGAAAATTCAACCCGAACGGTCGTGCTTTCCCGGATGTCGCTGCAATAGGTCAACACCTTGTTGTTTTCAATGGAGGACAAGAATTTCTTGTTGATGGAACCTCCGCGTCTTCTCCAATCTTCGCGAGTATGATCGCTCTGATCAACGATGAACTCATTGCTGCCGGAAAGAGTTTGCTAGGCTTCTTGAACCCCCTGTAGGTTTCCATCTTTCTACTGACCTTGTGCGTCGGATTTATTTCCTTCCAGCTTGTATGCTAACCCAGGTGCTTTGAACGATATCACCACTGGAGACAACCCCGGATGTAAGTTTTATTATTAACTGCGAAGGCCGCTTTGAATGAAAATTTTTTCACGTATTATCTAGGTGGAACTAACGGTTTCCTTGCTGGAGCTGGATGTGGGTTGTTCTCTCGAGTAATACTGCCATTATATTTGCTGACACTTCCTTGCAGGGGACCCAGTTACAGGTCTCGGTACTCCCAACTATGCCAACCTCCGGACACTCGTTGGATTGTAATTCTGAGAAGGGAATCGAAATTCATATTTCTTGTTTTCGAATGGAAAAGCAACTATCACACTATATGTATGTACTACCAATAAGAAATTCCTGTCAGAATGAGAATCAAACTGTCCACACACATATGAAGTACTGAATATGTACGAGGTATAAAGAGACCAAACTAGAATGATTAAATAAATACTACCATAACATTGTTTCATACAGAACAGGGTTAGATATCAGCATAAGTCTCCAATTCGAAAGTTTCCACAGTTACAATGACCTGCCATCTCCGAGTCGGTCTCGAGCATCCTCTATCGCCCCATCCGCATCGAAAATAGTAGAGCTCAAAACGCACCGAAGAGCGTGATGAAGCTTCACGTCCATCCTGATCGGACTGGGAGGTGGCAGAACTGTGTCCATTTTCGGCAGATCTGAGGATAGAAGAGGAGAAATTTGATGATAGAGAATCAAGGTGTTGAGCAACATACGAATCTGAGCATCGAGATCAAGATCTTATGGGTCGTCGCCGGTATCATCCCGAAAACTAGAGATATCGTCGAGCTTCCAAACACCGGTCCCATCGTCCACATCTTTTGCAAGGTATCGCCGAGCTCAGCTATCTGGCTGCCGAGGGATCTAGCAGCTTAAATGTCATTACCACATAGCCATGTCTATCAAGCTACCTCCACTATCCAGCTATAGCAAGCAGATTGTCTTTCGAACATTTTTGATATTCAAAGTCATTACTATGTAGCAGGTAATTGTATGCACTATGACTATAAGTACCATAGAGGAGATGTAAAAATAGATTAGTTTACTGTTGGAATTGGTGCAAAAACGAGGCAGAAATTCCGGTCTACTAGCCTAGCAAACGTGCGGGGAGTAAATTTGAGAGTACAGCGTTAAATACTACTTCTACCGATAAGTTGAATTATTATGCATTAATCAAAGAACAGATGTATAAAGAGGATATCAAATCCTCAAACCTATGGAAGCAAAAGCTAACGACAGCGGAGCATTCCGATTGCTAACACACATCGGAAGCTCTAGCATTTGCAAATATATCAAGATAATTAAACTATCATCATCCTCCATAGTGCCAAGATCCTCACCTGCAATCTCCACCTCTTACTACCTGCATCTAATGAGGCTTGGCCCTCAACGTCGGCGGAGAGCTACGCAGATCCGCAAACGATTTGGTTGAAATATGACTCATTATGCATGTGAATGGGAAGGCATGGAATGGCAAGCTCGACTTCAGCGCGCTGAAGCAAAGGTTCAGGTGTATCGGAATGGACGACAAAGTTTGCGAATATTCTATGCAAAGCTGGATACAAATTGAGAAAGGATGCAATAAAGATGAGAGCATGTCAAACGTACTGTAGGGGTTGGATCCTAGGCTGTTTGAAATGCCGCAAATGCACAGCGGCACACTCTGAAGGGTAGGCCGAGGAAGCGGATCACCAGACGCGGGGACCTTTGGCACGTTGGAGGCAGGGGAAACAAATCCATATTTAAATTACAGAAAACAATTTTCAGGGTAGAGAGCAAGAGACATAGTAAATATAAACTGAGGAACCGCCTGAACGAAGAGGCATCGTGCTGTGCAGAAGAGGCATCCTGGCTACGACTATGCAGAGATAGATTTGATAAATGGATTCAAAGATTGAAGCTTGTTATGTACGTATGTATTAGTAGGGGTTGCTAGAGGAAAATGAAGTACGCGCTCAGGCTGGACGCGAGGTTGACTTTCTTTTTATCAGGTGGCGAGGAAAGATATTTTTGAGTGAGTGAGCGCTCACCGATACCAGCCAAATACTCCAATAAATGATTGTAATTAAGAAGTAATGCTGATATTATACATGATATGCTACGATATCTATTCCACTGTTTAATTGCACATGCTCTAGTCCAGAAAGTAAGGTGAGATTATACATAATATACTACAATATCGATTCCGTTGTTTAAATGCAAATGCATGGTCCAGGAAGTATGCTGCAGGCCACAAACTACTCTTGTTTCTGGGCGAAAGGATAATCTGTGTATCCCTCAGGCCCGCTGCCATCAGGAACATAGAATGTACTCCGATCTGCTTTATTAAGAGGTATATCATGCTCCAGGCGATACGGAAGGTCCGGCTGTACCAACAGATGAGTCAGAAAAAATGAACAGATATGAAATATTATCAATGGAACACTCACGTTCGCAATGAAGATACGTCCGAATGCAATCAGACCACCCTTTTCCTCCACCGTTTGAATGGCATCTGCACGATTGTGGCCTCCCGCGCTGATGAACCATCGTGAATTTCCTTCTTGTTTCCAAACTTCACGAATAAAGTCATTGCTCTCCCACTCCGGCAACTCCTCCCTGTCCACGTAACCGTCTATCCGAGGTTCAACGACGTGGAGGTATGAAAGCTTCGGATGAGCTTTCTGGAGCTCCTGTACGAAGTACCGATAAGTAGGCCTGGGATCTTTCATTCTCATTCCTGCAAATAGAAACCGTGAGTTGCCAGTTCTCATCCCGGAGAGCTCAAATAACACCAACCTTGCCAAGCACTCCACGGACTGATCCTAAATGCTGTCCTCTCAGGGCCAACAGCCTTTACGACAGCGTCGACGACCTCCAAAGGAAACCTCACTCGGTTCTCCACACTCCCTCCATACTCATCCGTGCGATCATTACTCACATCCTGGAAAAACTGGTCAAGCAAATAACCATTTGCACCATGGATCTCTACACCGTCGAATCCAGCGCGTTCGACGGCGTTTCGAGCAGCGGTGGCGAACCACTGGGGGTACTCCTTGATCTCATCTATCGTGAGAGGGCGTGGCTTTTTTGGGTCGTCTGGAGTCATTGGGATGTTGGATGCGGACACATGATCATAGGGAAAGTCGGGTTTGGTTTCTGGGCCTCCTGGGACGGCGGTTCTTCCGAGGGCCCAGAGTTGGAGGTAGATGTAGGACCCGTTGGCATGGACTGCTTCGGTGATCTATAGCAGAAATTTTGGAATGAAATGAGAATCTAATGTCTATCTCAGTGTTGATTCGAGTACAAACCTCTTTCCATCTTGCAATCTGTTCATCGCTCCAGATCCCTGGAACGTGAGCATACCCGCCTGCCCGATCTGTGATTAGGGTAGCTTCAGTGATGAGGAGGGTCCCCGGAACAGATCCTCGCTGAGCGTAATGCTCTTTAACAATCGGATGAGGGACGTGCGCCACATTGGCACGTTTACGAGTGAGGGGAGCTAGTACGACACGATGTTTGAGGGCCATGTTTCCAACCTGAGCAGGATAGAAAAGGGCCGCTTGGGGTGCAGTTTGAGAAGGGGTAGGAGTGGCAACCATTATTATGCTGTAAAGTGTAAGAGTAGAAGAGTAGCTAAAGTGAACTGGGAAGAAGACGATGGTGTTGGTGGCAAGTCCCAGTGAGTTCTTATATCCATTCCTCAAGTGCGCGCTCCGTAAAGTTGCAGACCCGCATAATAGTGGTTGCGACCGGAAGGGAGTGGACTTTACAGAAACTGAAGCTTGGAACAGTAATCAACGATATTGGCTGAGTAAAGCGAGAAACTGACTAACATATTGTATTCCGGGTCAAAGTAAAGGCAAATGAAAACCGAAAAGTTCCTGGCGAATGAGTTCAATAAAGTGGTGAGAAATCCGGTCGAAGCGCAATGCAGAACGAATTTCTCCGTAGGATCAAACCGTGGATCGAACCGTTCTGTGTCGGCTGGAGATGGGCAGCAGGGCCGGGCCGCCACTACCGATGAGCTCGCTTAACGCTTCTGCCTGCAGTTTGCCTGCCGGATTACCCTGCGTTGATTTCCAAGGATTCAGTTTGCCGGCTTGAAGTTGACTTGAACGCGGCTCAAGTCGGCTAGTACATGTATTCTTTCAGGGAGCTCCGGCAACACTAGTGGGAGGTTCTCTCTCATGTATTGAATTTATTTGCTTCAGCTTGTATGCCAAACCAACGCATTCTTTGACATTACTACAGGTAACAATGGATGTCACTGTAATCAACTGAGCTGTGTTCACTGTGATCAACCCATCCTAAGCTGGATGCAAGTCCCTTTGATACTATCCACTAATATCAGTCTGACATTTTCTTGCGAGGGACCTCGTAACAGGTCTCGGCAACTTCGCCAGTCTTCTGAGTTCTCACTGCTGTAGCATAACGAAACATTGGTTAAAAGTCCTGTAATCAAATGGAACACCAGTTCAGTTATGCGTAGTACAAAATGAAATCTGAATCTCGTTAGAGCCATCGAAATCACGTATGATGAATGAGAACTGGATTAGGAGGACCGGATACTGAACCAGTCTGTCAGATAGATTTTACCGAAAGTTTTTGGCAAGTGTTGGGTCATACTCGGCTTTCGGTCACCCAATAACAGTGTATATACTACATGCGAATAAAGAATTCCTGTTAGAACGAGAATCGAATTGTCCATACAGATGCGCGGTACTGCATATATATGAGGTACACAAGAGAAAGATTAAATAGCTACTAGTATAACATTGTTTCATACAAAACCGGGTTAGATATCAGCATAAGTCTACAATTGAAAAGTTTCCGCAGTTACAATGACCTGCCAGCTCGTTCACATTCTACCAACATGTCAACGAGTCGGTCTCTAGCATCCTCCATCGCCCCGCCGGCATCGAAAACAGTAGAGCCCAAAACACGTCGGAGAGCATAATGAAGTTTCACGTCCTTCCTGATCGGACTGGGAGGTGGGCTGAGAAGAATCGAAACTCCAGAGCTGTGTCCACTCTCGGCAGAACCGAGGATAGAAGAGGAGAAAATCTGACGATAGAGAATCAAGGCGTTGAGCAACACACGAATCTGAGCATCGAGACCGAGATCTTGTGGGTCGTCGCCGGTATCATCGCGAACACTAGAGATATCGTCGAGCTCCCAAACACCCATCGTCCACATCTTTTGCAAGGTATCGCCGAGTTCAGCCATCTGGCCTCCGAGGGATCTAGCAGCTTCGATCGTCTTCCTTCGCTCTTCCTCTTCGTCGTCCTCCACGTGATTGGCAACGGCAGGAGCTGAAGCATCTTCAATCTCATAGCACTGTTCATTCGGAAGTATCGTCCTAACAAACATCATCTCAAGATGATGCTTTATTCTCTCTCGCACGAGCATGCAAGCAAGAACACCGATAGGGGAATAGCGCTTTACGTCGGTATCCTGGTGCTGCAACACCACCGGGGACTTGAGTCGAGCCACAGCCTCATCCAGAGTGATGCTCTCAAGGACAAGTCGTTCGTGCGGCCGAACTTGAATGCCGACACCACCTTCATGCACACCACTGAAACCTTTCCGAGCACGGGCAGTCTCCCAGATGGAACGAGCATGACGCCGAGCAAAGTGGCCCAGAGGCCAGAGAGCTAAAGACAGAGTGGAAAGGTCTGCAGCGCTGGCGGTGAACCAGCATAAATGGGATCGCATGTGCCAGCAAGTCAGCGCGCGGTCAAGCAAGGATGTTTTGCCTTTTAAAAATAGATTTTAGTCAAATGAATCGAACAGCAGAAGAAGGGATGACAAACCTCCGAGAACTGAAAGTTCGCCTAACCTGACCCAAGCTCTTTGCTCCAGGCCAGCCTGTTCGAACCCAACGTTCTCTTTGGATTTTCTGAGAGCGGCTTTAACTGTTGCAAGGATACCGTGATGACCATCGAGTGCTTGACGAAGCACCACAGCTTCGCTTCCAGTCCCTCGGTTTGACAATGAGAGCGCAGCTACGAGAGATGCCGAGCGAGAGCGTGAAACTGTGGGTCTAGAGCTGGACGAACGTAACTGTTTGAGCGAGATGTACTTTGAAGAGAAGTACTTGAATAAACTTGGGAACCAAGGGGTTAGAATCGAGGAGAAAACTAGAATGGAGACTAGCAGATGGAAGGCCTGAATAAGATCATGCCATGACCATCCAGTAGGATATCCGTGGGTCAATGAAGGGAGGTCGTGAGTAAGAACAGTACCGGTATGGGAATGATTTGGCGGAGGGTGAGACGGAGATGAAGAAGAGAATGGGGAGTTGAAGAAGGAAAAGAGGGCAAAAGTAGCGAGCAGGTACTGCGCCGGTTGGGGATGATGTTGAGTTTGGACAGCGTGAACTTGGGCCGAAGCCTGATGCAGTGATGCAGTGGGTTCAGTATTGACCATCGTAGTGACAGGTGGCGGAACCTTGCGAGGGCGACCTCGTTTGCGTTTCTCAGGGACAACGACGCTTCCATCGGGAAGGACAACCGGCTGTGGAGGAAGGGGAGGTGGTCGCCTCTCCTTGGGCTCTTTCTTTGCCGGAGCAAGCTTGGGCTTCTTCCTTTTTCTGGACTCGTCGTCTACGTCGTCATCATCTCCGCTTCCTCCCCCCTCGTCATCACTGCCTCCATCATCAATTTCCTCCCCTTCAACTTCGTCTTTCTCTTCTCCGCCGAATTTCTCCCTCCATTCTCGCTCCCATTCTTGCAATAAAGCCGGACCACCAACCAAGCCTTTTATAAGCGACTTCAAACCGTCTTGTTCGCGTTTGAGACGAAGTTCTCGCTTCTTGAGGACACTGTATCAATGGTTAGATAACATTCAAAGGTCGTTTTAAGGCACTGACCGAATGTATTCAACAGCTTTGCCCAGTACGTTGGCTTTACTGCACTTTCTTGCTACCTTGACACCGTCGACGAATCCTCTCTCGTCGATCACATCAACGACATCTTCACCATCTTCACCTTCCTTCTTGATCGTAGTCCCGAATGCTACACTCTTTCCGAGGGTCGCGTTCCTCCCCTTGGTCTTTTTTCCTCCGCCGCCTACTCCGCATCCTTCCTTATCCTCGAGCACCCGAAGCGCGGGAACAGCCATTCTCAAGCTCATTATTCTCGCGTTCAGGTTTGTACGGTATCGTCGTTCGATTGTCGTGTGACTGGTCTTGGGCCGAGGGATCATGCCCATTCCGCCTGCACTCATGTAAGTGTTTATGTCGTTGGCGGAAGAGTTGATGGTGACATTGGGGTGAACGTGCTCGGAAGGGGGTGGAGTCGAAGGGGGCGGTGTAGACGCAGCGGAGGACGTAGTGGAGGCTGAGGATCTCGTCGACTGCGGAGAGGCAGGCTGCAAGTAGGTCGCCGCAGACCCTAGACTAGGATCTTGACCAGCGAACATGGCAAAATTGGAGGGGGAAACTGCAAGATGGTGAGAAGAGTGGTTTTGAACCTAAACCATGGACTTACTGTTGTTTTGTAGCATTTGAACTGCGTCCATAGGAACAGCCAGCGTAATTCCAGCTGATTGGCGTACCCTCTGAGCCAACTCTTCTGCGGCAGAATCAAGAGATGCAGCAGAGGTTGAATCTGCAGAGAGACTCGACGGAGCTGGAGAAGGAGCAGCAGCAGGAGAAAAGGAAAGCCCAGACGAAGACGACGATGAAGTTATGCTAAGTCTTCTGCCTTGAGACTGGTTTGAATCCGGCTGGAACGCGAATGAAAAATCCTGACTAGGGGATGGGGAAAAATCTTCCAGTCCGAATTTCTGATAATCGAAATGGAGAGCATGAGGGTCAATGGCCATTTGAGAGCCGAAATCCAAGTCTGAGCCTAGTGGCAGACTGAAGTCCATCACGTCCGAAAACTCTTTTGCGTTTCCTTCCCCGGTCAAAGTCCCGCCGTCGAATGGAGATGACCAAAGGGCAGATAGCTGTGACCAGTCTGGTGGACTTGCGCCTGCTGTTGAATCGTCCATAGAGGTGTCGGAAGATTGTGAATGCAATAAAAGATTTAGGGGATCTGAAGGGTCCAATTCCAAGTCTGGTTGTGGAGAACCTTTGTCAGAATTTGTTTCTGAATTTGTTGAAGCAGATGAGGAAGATATTGAAAAGGACATGATGGTATGAGACTGAAATAGTTAAAAGAGCATATGCAAGTCGTTCGACACTGAGGCGCCCAAAATCAGGCCATCCTTTATTTCCATGTGATCATTTAATCTTTTGATTATCTTTATATTATCTTATCTTATCTTGCGTAATCTTATCTTGCCGTAATCTTATCTCGGCGTTAAAACTGTACCAGGAACCATATCGTCGAATCGTTAATTAGCTTTGATACAGCGGATCTACTGCAATATTCGACTTGTAAGACCCTCAAACTTATGAAGAGCTTGCTTTACCTTACCGCTAAGTGGAGTGAACGTGTAAGTATTCGGGTTTAGCGCGCATATAAGCTCCATCATGGGGGCTGTTAAACAAGCGCCTGCAGCTCACATCTTTGTTGCCTCTTACCACCATGTCAACCTCTCTCAGTTCGAAGAGGATAGTCATAGTTCAAGCCGGGGATATCTCAGAACCGTTCACAATCACGGCATTGAACCCCCTATACGAACAATTACAGTTATGCTCCGTCGAAGCCAGTTTTCCCCAAGAAGATTTGTTCAGTTTCATAGGTAGAACTGCCTTCTTTGGCGTTATCTTTGAACGAACAGTTCGTATACTTTCTTCAGCATCATTCACTGACACTTACGCTCATTCATCTGTCTAGTACTCCCTCTTTGACACTCAGCGCAGAGAATCCGACTTCCTAGATGAGGCAAGCGATCCTGCCTGTCATTCTGACTCAAAAATCCTAATTATATCTCCATCAGGTTGCGACACGGAACGCTCTGGGATTCATATATCTTGTACCTAGTCAAACGCCTCCGTACCCTCCCGGGTCGTTGGGAGAACTATCTGTGGGTCTTATTCTCAAAGAAGAGTATCATCTGAGAGGGCTAGCCGGTGAAGCTTTGGAGCTTGTCCTCGATCAAGCATTCACCACCATGAACTGCCACCGGGTCCAAGCTGCGCTTTTGGACAGTCCTTTAAAAGATCGGGTCATGAGACTGTTCATGAGTAGGCAAGTACATAATGATAACTCAATGTTTTGATCCTCGAACTCAATGCTTCCCATTCAATCTATTTCAGGCAATTCCTTCATGAAGGTCGACGCCGCAGATCATTCTTCAGTCTCATCGAGCAGCAATGGAGAGATACAACTTGCTTGGCACTTCTCGACACAGACTGGCTGATACGCACAAGCCGTTTGACGACTGTACTGCCCAGGACGCTTTGGGATGAGATGTTGTGGAGACACGAACGGGAGAGAGATCAATTGCTTCGTTGGGAACAGGAACAAGCCGAGCCATTTGGTGGGATACCTAAATGGTTAAAACGTACCTCTAGCATGGAGACGGTCCGGGTCAACGTTAACTATCTCACTGATTCCAGCGATACCAGTCCCTCCGACGCAGAGGGAGCTCGGCCAGAAGATCAATCTGACTCGGAAGCCGGCCAGAGCGACTTTGAACTCCTTTCTCGTCGGGATGGATTGCGCAGAAGGAAAGGAAAAAGAGCGGCAACCGACGCTCACTTGGATACATTCCCCTACTCTTCCGAATCAGAGCAAGAAGCAGAGTTCCCTCCATTCAAATCTCGTAGGGTTTACCTTGATGATGGAAATGAGGGACCATCTCGGTCTCAATCAGAGGCCCCATCCTTCGCAACTGCACCTAGTCGTAGCCCTAGCTTAAGCCCTGCTCCTACCAGTAGCGACGAGTTCGAAGCGGATTCCAACGCTTGGCGCTCACCGCGCCCACTTTCTCGCAGCAGCACCGTTTCTTCGACTAGTAACCTTAGTGAAGGTTACACCAGTAGTGCAGCGGAGTCTCCATGGGAGATGCTGAGCGACGCAGGCTCTATCCATGCAATTTCCGAGAGGGAGGATTCGCCGGTCGATCCTTTCCTCGAAAGGTCAGTTGAAAACTCTCATTTGCACGACGGTGACTCTGAGCAGTACTGGGGAAAAGCTTTGTAAGTACAACGACAAATATTTCAGTGCCTTCTGATCTCCTTGAATTCACGACGGATGACATGAATAGAAGAAGTTGATTGGCATTGGTTTGCCTTCGTCTGTCTGTGCTACTTGAAACGCATACATGAACTAATCCGATCCTTTCCTCTATAAATTATAAATATACATGTCAAATCTTCGTCCAACAATTTAAATTTCACAGATGGGTCGCCTACACATTGTACATATGCATAATAATAGATCTGCCCATGATATCTGTTACTTTGATGTAGAGATTCAGAGTTCTAACAAAATGTATCAAGGATCCGATTTTCTTGGAAGTAGAAGCTGTGCATTGTTCTTAAGGGCCGGATGCGCCGTTCCATAAAGATACTACCATTCTTAAGACGCTGTATTGATCTCCGGTATCAACGCCGAACACTCTCAAACCTGAGTTGCTTCTCCCCTGAAGTTGAAGGAACTTTCTTCATGTTGGTATTGTCAGTCAACGATGGAGCCGGAGCCAGCCATCACGTACTAAATCGTTTGGGCTCATTTAAGCTGAATTTCTGGTAGGTATTTAAAGTCTACTGAAGCTTCCGCTTAACCCATCTTCACTTACTCTCTCGATTTATCAGACAGCTTATAACCCAAAGCTCCATAATGTCTACATACACAAAAGGAGTAGCACTCGTCACAGGAGCAGCCCAAGGGATAGGCAAAGACATTGCCCTCCGTCTAGCTTCTGACGGGTTCAACGTCGCGATCAATGACCTCCCTGGCAAACTCGACCTACTACAAGAAGTGCAGTCGCAGATTATTACTGCAGGAAGGAAATCAATGATCGTCGTCGCGGACGTTTCTGTTGAGAGCGAAGTGAAGGAGATGGTAGAAAAAACAGTGAGCAATTTAGGTAGTCTGGAAGTTGTGAGTCTGCGTTCGTTCTACCATGGTCCTGACAGAATCCCTGAACACTGAGATTGTAGATGATTGCGAACGCTGGAATCTGTGCCACCAAGGAGATGATCAAAGGTATGCATGAACTACCCGGCCAACGCTGAATCTTCAGGTTAACTCGCCGATATCTCAGTTACTGGTGATGAATGGGACCAATTTCTCTCCACAAACACGCGAGGGACATTCTTGTGCTACAAGGTAGGTTCTAACCGCTTTGTTCTTACCTGGAACACCTGACCAATCAATTTGGTCGCCTGTTCGCGCCTCAGTATGCCGCGATTCAGATGATTCACCAGGGTCGCGGAGGACGTATCATTGGAGCTACTTCTATAGCATCGAAGAGAGGATGGCAGATGGGCTCGGCGTATTCTAGTAGCAAGTTTGCTATTCGAGGCCTGACTCAAGCTGCAGGTGGGCGTTGAACCGGTATTGAAGTAGCATTTGCCGTGGTTATTGACTTTGTGATCAGCTTCGGAACTTGGTCAATATGGAATCACTGTGAATACTTACGCCCCAGGCATGTTCATCTTCCAGTGCCGATGCTTCTTTCACTTATCTCTAGCATACTAGGATTTATCAACACGCCGATGCGTGAGTAGCATCTCATCCTCCCATGCCTGGATAGCGTCTGATCTGTACCTAGTTGCGGATGCGGCCAATTCGGTTGCCCCGGGGGTAGATCGCAGTGAGGCCGAAAAAGTAGTCAGTCGTCCTCTTTTCAATAATTTCTGCTCGATATGAATAATTCTCTCCTTAGTGGGCCGGTATGGCGCCGCTAAACAGGATTGGACAAACAGCAGATGTGGTCGGCCTGGTGTCTTTCTTAGCCTCATCAGAGTCGAGCTTCATCACGGGTAAGCTCTCCATACTTCTTCCTGTCCTCATACTCAGCTATTTCCCCGCTTTCTAGGTCAGAGCGTAAGTCATTTTTCGTCTTCCGGCAAGGACGATAATGTTTGATGTCAATTTTTAAAAGATAAATGCTAACGGTGGAATCCTCTTCGATTGAGTAGTTGTTGTGGATACTGCGTCCGAGTTTATTTATTACATTTTGTAGCTATGAGAAATGTGAAGCATGGTGGTGAATGGCCCCATTGTTACACTAGTAGGAAGTATTTCAACGACCAATACCGTTCGAGTACTGTAGATCCTGTACCTGCAACTTTCACCGGCAGAGCCCGAAGGCTATAATAAGTACTTACTCTTACTCGAGTCAGCGAGGGGCATTAAGACTGCATCCAAGGCGATCTCAATGCGCATATAGTAAAACCAAGGTTGGGCTAATGCCCGGCAGGAAGAAGCCGAGTGATGCCCGAGCCATTGAGGAGCTGCCGAATAGAAAGGCAGGACATCCTTATTGCCACCTATACCTATGAAATCGGTTACTTCCCTTTCCTGTTCGTATCAGTGAGCTCAAGTTCCTTTAAAAAGAAGAATCTGGAACAAGCAAGACGTCTCTAACGAACTTTCAGGCCTCAGTATCCTCAAAAGGCCATTTATGACTTGAAACACCCTTGCACGCGTATTCCGTCTTGCCCGTCCTATGCGTCCAGCATCATTCTAAACCCTTCCCTCACCTGAGTCAGGTTCATGCTCCATACTCAGCCCTTCTAATACCCATTCACTGCCCTTCTCTGCAGCCTGTACACCATCCTCTACATCTTCCACGCACCACATCCAGGCCAATATGTTCATCTCCAACAACGAAAACTTCCCCTTCCTGTCAATACTGTAATTTGTTCCGAAGAACCATCTTACATGCCGCCTACGTAACAGTCGCAGAAATCTTCGAGAGGGTAGCTGAGGATGAAATTGGTGGAAGCGATTTCTGGAACTTCACTGAATTGTCCCAAACATTATGCTTACATTATAACAGAGGTACAGGGTGTAATATGGCCATTATACCAGATTTTGGGGGTGATCACGGCATTATAATACCTCATTTCTCCAAAATAAGGTCAGTATAACTCTATCTTATACGATATGAAGTTTGGGATGTTTCTTCCCATGCAATTCCTTCATGAAGGTCGACGCTGCAGATCGTTCTTCAGTCTCATCGAGCAGCAATGGAAAGATACAACTTGCTTGGCGCTTCTCGAAGACACGAGCGGGAGAGAGATCAATTGCTTTGTGGGAACAGGAACAGGCTGAACCATTTGGGGTGCCTAAATGATTAAAGCGTACCTCTAGCATGGAGACGGTCCGAGTCAACGTTAACTATCTCACTGATTCCTCCGACGCAGAGGGGTTCGGCCAGAAGATCAATCCGACTCGGAAGTTGGCCAGAGCGACTTTGAACTCCTTTTTCGTCGGGATGGATTGCGCAAATGGAAAGGAAAAAGAGCGGCAACCGACGCTCACTTGGATACGTTCCCCTACTCTTCCGAATCGGAGCCAGAAACAGGGCTGCCTCAATTCAAATCTCATAGGGTTTACTTTGATGAGGGACCATCTCGGTCTCAATCAAAGGCCATATCCTTCGCAACTGCACTTAGTTACAGCCCTAGCTTATAATTAAGCTGCTCCTACCAGCAGTGATGAGTTCGAAGCGGATTCCAACGCTTGGCGCTCACCACGCCCACTTTCTCGCAGCGGCACCGTTTCTTTGACTAGTACAACGACAAATATTTCAGTGCCTTCTGATTTCCTTGAATTCGCGACGGATGGCACGAATAGAAGTTGATTGGCATTGGTTTGCCTTCGTCTGTCCGTGCTGCTACTGGAAATGCATAGATTAACTAGTCCTCTCCCTTATAAATCATAAATATACATGTCAAATCTTCGTTCAACAACGTAAAATTCACGCAGTACATACACTGGCAGTATTTGAGCATCCCTTTAGACACCAACGCTCACTTGGACACTCGACATTGCTCGAGGCCTATGGTATTACAGGCCCTCGTTAGCTACCTATATCCTTCGAAATCAATCTGATAAACATTTCTATATCAAAATCTCAGTGAGATCGAGCGTCGCCATCGCAGGGCTATCAATTTACTGCCAAATTGAGCAACTATTCAAATTTTATTCTGCTCATGGTGGTTCAGTGAGCACACTGGGAGACATGCTGCTCTTTCCATCGTATCCAGCATTCCCCGCATGCTAAGTTTAGTGGTAAATGAATCTGAAGGACCCATGTTGTTCGCGAATCACAGTACTTTCGGCCCTTTGTGACAGCTGCCAAGGCGTGACATTTGGCGCAAAATGTCACGCCGTCCAACTGAGCCGGTTTCGACTTTTTCAACTTGATCGTGCCGTATCTCGACCTCTGCTGAAGCTACAAGCAAGCGGTTTCTTCACGGTGAGTTTAGATACTATAGATCGCCTGTAGAGCCTTACTCGACCTGTAAGTCTCTCTGTTCGCACTCAGAATAACCATCTTCAATTTGGTGTCCAAAGCGATGCTCATGAATAATAGAAGATTTGCCCGATATCCATTACTTTGATGTAGAGATTCAGAGTTCTAACAAAGGAATGCGTATCAAGGATCCGATTTTCTTGAAAGTAGAAGCTATGCATTGTTCTCAGGGGCCGGATATAAGATTCTACCATTCTTCTATCGATAGAATTTCCTTCAAGTTAGATCTAGACCGCTGTCTTGATCTCCGGTATCAACGCCGAGCATTCTCAAAAGATCCATACTTACTTCCGACGTTAAGAAACACCTGAGAAACACAGCTCTGGATCTATATATTCAACCTCAAGATGCATGCCTAAGCTATATGTAGAAACCAGCTCCGCGGTAGCGAAGGTCAATTTAAATGTCAACGACTGAGTTACTTTTTCCCAAAAGTTGAAGGAACTTTCTTCATGTTGATATCGTCGGTCAATTATGAAGCCGGAGCCAGCCATCAGGTACTAAATCATTTGGGCTCATTCAAGCTGAACTTCTGCTAGGTATTTAAAGTCTACTGAAGCTCCCGTTTGTAACAACCCCTCTTCGCTTACTCTCTCAATCTACCATACAGCCTATAACCCAAAGCTCCACAATGTCTACATACACAAAGGGAGTAGCACTCGTCACAGGTGCAGCCCAAGGGATAGGCAAGGACATTGCCCTTCGTCTAGCTTCTGATGGGTTCGACGTCGCGATCAATGACCTCCCTAACAAGCTCGACCTACTACAAGAAGTGCAGTCGCAGATTATTGCTGCAGGAAGGAAATCAACAATCGTCGTCGCAGACATTTCTGTCGAAAACGATGTGAAGGAGATGGTAGAAAAGACAGTCAGCGATTTAGGTAGTTTGGAAATTGTAAGTCCGCATTCATTCTACCATGATCCTGACAGAACCACTGAACACCGAGACCGCAGATGGTTTCGAACGCTGGAATCTGTGCCACCAAGGAGATGATCAAAGGTATGCATGAACTACCCAGCCAATGCTGAATTCCGAGGTTAACTCGCCGATGTCTCAGTTACTGGTGATGAATGGGACCGATTTTTCGCTATAAACACGCGAGGGACGTTCTTGTGCTACAAGGTAGGTTCTAACCGCTTTGTTCTTACCTGGAACGCCTGACCAATTAATTTGCTCGCCTATTCGCGCCTCAGTATGCCGCGATCCAGATGATCCATCAGGGTCGCGGAGGACGTATCATTGGGGCCAGTTCTATAGCATCGAAGAGAGGATGGCAGATGGGCTCGGCGTATTCTAGTAGCAAATTTGCTGTTCGAGGCCTGACTCAAGCCGCAGGTGGGCATTGAACTAGTCTCGAAGTAGGGTTATTGACTTTGTTATCAGCTTCGGAACTTGGTCAATATGGAATCACTGTGAATACTTACGCCCCAGGCATGTTCATCTTCCCGTGCCGATGCTTCTTTCACTTATCTTTAGCGTACTAGGATTTACCGACACGCCGATGCGTGAGTAGAATCTCATCCTCCCAGGCCTGGATAGCGTCTGATCTGTACCTAGTTGCGGACGCGGCCAATTCGGTTGCCCCAGGGGCAGATCGCAGTGAGGCCGATAAAGTGGTCAGTCCTGTTTTCAATAATTTCTGCTTCATGTGAACAATTCTCTCCTTAGTGGGCCGGTATGACGCCACTGAACAGGATTGGACAAACTGCAGATGTAGTCGGCTTGGTATCTTTCTTAGCCTCATCGGAATCGAGCTTCATCACGGGTAAGTTCCCTATACCTTTTTCTGTCCTCATCACTGAGCTATTTCCCCGCTTTCTAGGTCAGAGCGTAAGTCATTTTCACCTTCTATCAAGGACGATAATGTCTGATGTCAATTTTCAAAAGATAAATGTTAACGGTGGAATCCTCTTTGATTGAGTAGTTGTGGGTACTGCGTCCGAGTTTATTTATTACATTTTGTAGCTATGAGAAATGTGGAGCATTGGCGGTGAACAGCCCCATTGTTAAATTAGCAGGAAGACATGATACATCCAGAACCATTTGATTGCCACCTATAGTTATGAGATCAATTACTTCTCTTTCCCGTTCGTACCAACGAGCTCGACTTCCTTTAAAAGGAAAAATCTGGAACAAGCGAGGTGGCTCCAGCGAACCTTCAGGCCTGAAAAGGCTATTTGTGACTCGAAACACCCCCGCACGCGTATTCAGTCTCGCCCGTCCTATGCGTATACTCGATCCCATCATCATCTCCAGCGTCATCGTAAACCCTTCCCGCACCTGAGTCAGGTTCATGCGCCATACCCAGTCCTTCCAATGCCCGTTCACTTCCCTTCTCTGCAGCCCGTACACTATCCTCTACATCTCCCACGCACCACATCCAGGCCAAATATGTTCATCTCCAACAACAAAATGTCCCCCTTCCTGTCAACTCTGTGTAATTTGTGCCGAAGGACTGTCTTGCATGCGGCCTAGTCGCAGAAACCTTCAAGAGGGTAGCTGAGGATGAAAGCGGCGGAAGCGATTTCTGGAAGGGTATAGGAATGGACAATCTGAAATGTATTCCAAACGTACTCGGCAGCAACATGGAGGTAGAACGTACAGAAGGTCAAATTTAAGGGGAAAAAGCGAGTATAAGAGGAAAGTACGAGAACGTGGGAAAATGGACAAACTGCCCGTAAGATTTCATTTCGAACTCTTCACGCGAGGCCGAGTTTCTTCATTTACAGCATTTCAAAGCCCCGGACTCGTATCTGCCATGCGCAAAGCGCGGTGGCCCACCTTCCCATGTAGATACTTGCTTCATGACCTGTCTCATTGAGGAGTGCCGCTCAAGTTGGAGCGTCGCAAATAGTACATGGGAACATATGGAATCGCTTAATTGCCACCTACGAGATCGGTTACTTCACTTCCAGCTTCACCGCAGACGAGCTCAGCTTCACTCTAACAAACGTAGTCCGTATTCAGTAGTCCCATAAGGAAGGATATATCTCAATTAATACCTTCAGGCTTCATAATCCTCAGGAGGCCATTTGTCAAGCCTGCCATGTAGTCAATTAGGTGTTTGCTCGAAGAAAGCATAGTACGTGGTGGTATCCACAACCTGAAATCCATTTTTTCAATAAAATGAAACCATCCTCGGACACCCTTGGCTCCGGCATTCATACCAAAACTTTCTCAAAAAAACTCAGTACCTCAAATATCAATGAATACTACATCGTCCCCTGAGATGTTTCAACCGGTAGACAGAATACAAAACTCGGGAGCAAAGGTTAATTTCAATGTCAACGACTAAGTTGCTCTTCTCTGGAGTCATTGATTCCTTTCTTCTTCTTCATGTCGATATCGCTGGTCCTCCGTGAAGCTGGAGCTGGTGTAGATCAAGCCACTACCGCCTTGGAGCTCATTCATGCGCCCCGGAAGGTATTTAATGTGTACTAGAGCTCCTGCATGGATGTTACCCAACCCCACCTGCTCTCGTCTAGCATATAATATACAACCCAGAACTTCAGAATGTCTACATGCGCAAGGGGAGTAGCACTCATCACAGGCGCAGCCCAAGGGATATGCAAAGACGCTACCCTTCGTCTGGCTTCCGACGGGTTTAATATAGCAATCAACGACCTCCCTAGTAAACTCGACCTATTACAAGAGGTTCACTCGCAGATTACCGCTATAGGTCGAAAGTCAACAGTTGTCGTCGCAGATGTTTCTGTTGAAAACGAGGTAAAGGAGATGGTAGAAAAAACGGTGAGTGAGTTGGGCAGTCTTGACGTTGTGAGTTTGCATTTATTCTACTATGATTTTGATAAAGCCACTGAACGCTAAGACCGAAGATGGTTTCGAACGCTGGTATCTGCGCCGCCCAGGAGGTATGCTTGAATTACAGCTACTTACACAGTGACTCTGAACCTCGAGGTCAATTCACTGATCTGTCAGTTACCGCCGATGAGTGGGACCGATTTTTCGCTATAAACACGCGAGGGACGTTCCTGTGCTACAAGGTAGGTTCTCACCACTTCGCTCATATCTGGAACGCCTGACCAATTTGTTCGCCTGTTCGCGCCTCAGTATGCCGCGATCCAGATGATCCATCAGGGTCGCGGATGACGTATCATTGGGGCCAGTTCTATACATAGCATCGAAGAGAGGATGGCAGATGGGCTCGGCGTATTCTAGTAGCAAGTTTGCTGTCCGAGGCCCGACTCAAGCTGCAGGTGGGCGTTGAACTAGTCTCGAAGTAGCATTTGCTGCAGTTATTGACTTTGACATCAGCCTCGGAACTTGGTCAATATGGAATCACTGTCAACACTTACGCCCCAGGCATGTTCATCTCGCTGGGCCGATGTTTTTTTTTTTTTAACTATTCTTGACTGTAGGGTTCACAGACACGCCAATGCGTTAGTACAACTTCTCCTAGGTTTGGTAAGGGCCCGGGTCTGATGTGTCCTTTAGTTGTGACCGCGACCGACTCGGTTGCTCCAGGAGCAGATCGTAGTGTGGCTGATAAAGCGGCCAGTCACGTCCTCCTTGATATTCCTGCTTCATGTGAACAATCATTATCTTTATACTGTAGTGGGCCGGTATGGCGCCACTAAACAGGATTAGACAAACTGCAGCTGGATATGATCGGCTTGGTGTCTTTCCTCGCCTCATCAGAGTCGGGGCTCATTCCATGTTAATCTCACTCCTCCTCTATTCCGAGCACCGAATCTTTTTTCTTTCTAAGTTATAGGTCAGACCGTAAATCTTCCATCAAGGGCAACGATATCTGATTTTAATAATCAAAAAGATCAATGTCAACGGAGGAATTCTCTTTGATTGAGCAGTTGTTGTATGGAGGTACCGACTCAACTAGAGTTTATTATTTATTACTTTTTGTTCGACTTTCCGGTCATGCGAAATGTGAAGCACGGGGGTGTTTGACCCCGTTTTCCAAACCAGCTGATGTTGTAAAAGGTCGTTTCTGCTAGAAAACAATCAGTTGACCCTGAGCCGAACCACATTATGATTTTACGAGCTTGCCCCGGTTACAAAGCTTCTGATTCATAAAGTACCCTCACATCCGACTCGGACTTATGCTTTCGATAAATAGGCTCTCGCGCCGAGACCGCGAGTTTGAACCAGTGGCCTTCAATTTCTACCCCCCATGGCTACAGCTACCGTCCTCCGTCCTCGTCCTTCGACTGACTCTCTCGGATCCGTCAGATCGACGATGACGAGCAAATCGCTTATGCATCAACGGCTCCAGAAAGCTCTTCCCAGCAAAGACAAGGACGTCTGGGCGAACACTCAAGGTACCAAACCCAAAGCTCTCCCAGCTCGGTATGCAGATGTGAAGAAGAACCTCGTAAAACCTGAAAACTACGAAGCCGTCCAAGCAAGTTGGGAACGCCTCCTCCTAGCTTTGGAGAAGAGAGCAACGGAACTTGAGAGTGCGGGACCTTTGGTGAGTATCACATTCATATATCTTCTCGAACACTGGACATATTAAATCTTATTTTTCAGGCCGTTCCGATTGTCAATTTCACAGATATTAAAGAATCGACCGATCAATTTCCTCCAGAGATAGCCAACAAGATACGCACCGCGGGATGCTGCGTCGTCCGAGGCGTCGTCTCAAGGGACCAAGCCCTCGAATGGAAATCCTCCCTTCTCTCCTACGTCGATCGTCATCGAGATATCCGCCGCATACCCAACGACGTCGACCCCCAAATCTACTCCACCTTCTGGCAAAAAGCTCAAATCGAAGCACGCACTCACCCTTCTGTCATTCGCGCGCAGGTAGCGATGAGCCAAATGTACACCGCGAGCGAGGAAACCGAGGTAGATCTCGTCGAGCAGGCGGTGTACGCTGACCGATGGCGTGTGAGAAGGCCCGGATCGCATGGAATGTTCCCGACGCATTTGGATAATGGGTCTATTGAGAGATGGGAGGATGATGAGTATAAGGAGGTTTTTAGGAAGATTTGGGAGGGGAAGTGGGAGGAGTATGATGCTTGGGATATGGATCATAGGTCAGAGGCAATCGTGGACATGTATGGTGGGCCAGGAGCCTGCTCCGTGTTCCGAAGTCTTCAAGGTAAGTTTATTCATATCTCGTAGCCTCAGAATCTTACTCACACCCGAGCTGCTAATAGGTTGGCTATCTATTGACGACAATGGACCAGAGTGTGGTACCATCCAGCTTTTACCGGACATCAAGCTCTCTACAGCTTACATCCTCCTCCGACCATTCTTCGACAGCGACAACAAACTCGACATGGACTCTACGTACTTTTACGGGGCCGATCCCGGCCAAGGGCAAGTCGTCAAAGACGTCTGGCACCCTCACCTCCAGCTGAACAAGACAGTTGTCTCTTGCCCTCAAGCTGCACCAGGCGACTATGTCTTCTGGCACTGCGATATGGTCCACAAAGTGGAAGAGGAACATAAAGGTCAAAACGACTCCTCTGTAATGTACATTCCAGTTGTACCATTGTGCGGGTATAATGTCGGGAACCTCATCGAGCAGCGAAAGGCTTTCCTTGAAGGTGTCCCTCCCCCTGACATGCCGCCGGAAAGTGAATCGGAAGGGTTGGAGAGGGACCACGAGGATCGCGGAAGGCCAGAAAATATTTTATCACTCGAAGGACGAAAGTTGATGGGGCTGGAAGCGTTCGAGGTGAATGCGGCAGATCTCGTGTCTGGTCAGAAAGCGATCCGACAGATTGCGAACGAAGCATTAGGGTTTTGAAAGGATATAATCTTGTGTATTTCTGGTAGAATTTATGGTACTAACTCATAGACGCAGATACAACCGGCCCAGAACTTCACCGGCCAGAACTTCGGGAATGCTGATCAATTACGTAAAAAGGAAAAAAGGGAAAGTCCAAGCGGGGCATCGCGTGCAAAGATGCCATCGCTAGCCAATCGCCTGCAATCCCAAGAAAAGCCCATGAGAAAACACGCCTTCTAGCATAGACAGATAGCACAATTTAGGAACATGGCTCGGATTAATGGGGAAGACAGATATTCATATATATGGCGTTGCGTTAAAAGTACAGTGCATGGATTGGAAAGTCGGCCCAATGAAACACTAAATTTAGGAAGAGATGCGACAATTTTGGACGTATCCGTTCAACGAATGGCATACGCCAACAGTGATCAGCGTCCAGTTCCCGTCCCGATGTGAAGTTTAAACACGTGTCCACCGGTTGGAGGAACCCCGCGCAACAATGCACTTGGAGGAGGTAACCTTTCCGGTGGCGGTGGGGATTGTGAAGGAGGACGAGGGAGAACATAGGAATTGGGAGTTAAAGAACGAGATCTAGACCTGGATGAAGCAGGGGACGGAGATCTAGAATCAAATACGGCGCGATGAAGGGTGGCAGGTGGCGAAGGGGTGGGTTGCACGGATGACATGGCGGCAGTACGAGCAGCTTTCTTAGCCTGTTGTTCGGGTGGGATAGTGTAGGGTGAAAAGCGAACGTCAAGGGGTTTTGGTGGCATCGGAATGGAAGATTGACCGTTCGCATCCTGTGCTTCAGGTTTCGGTTGCCTTGAGCGACGCATCTTGGGGATATATCCGTGAATTCTCTTTCTATGACGGGTCAAGGAGCCGGGATCAACGGTGGTAAAGTCACAGTCAGGGCAAGAATTCGTCTTGCTCTTTGTGCTGCGGAATTATCGGTCTACTGCGGTGTACAAAAATTAGACCGGGCTCACTGTGTCCTAATATGAGTTTCTACGTTTGATTTCTGAAGGTTCTCAAAATTGCAGTCGGGATAAGGACAGCGATGCATTCTGTGAGAACATTCAGTGAGGTGAGTGCGAATCAAGTGACAGAGTACGCACAATTTGTCCCGGTCAGTGGAATGAATTTTCATGTGCCTTGGCAGATCTGTCTTGTTAGAGATGACTGCACCGCACATCGAGCAGGTGGCGGGGTTGTAAGCTTCGCTGGGCTGGCCATTTTTCTGGATGTCGTGTCAAAGCGGGGGATATAAAGCTGAAAATGGTAATGTGACGCACCAGAGATCGTGCACGAGGCATTGGGCAGGCTATAGGGGTAGAATGAAAGGGAAAACGAGGGAGTTGAAGCCAGAGTGTATGATGACGGTTGCGGTGAAAGGGGAAGAATAACAAACCCGGCCCTGGGCCAGCAAATGGCAGATTATCTTGGCACGTGCTCTCACAGCTTTGACACGGCTGATACGGCAAGCGATAACCAGCTTTGGCCTTTTACTTTTTTGCATTTGTTTATGTTGATTCAAGAGAAAAATACAATCTACTCAGAGGACTGGCTCGGAATACCTGCAAAATAACTCTAATAATATTTACACAGCTACAACAGCTGTATGAGGCCGACTCTGAACACTCGAGCGGCTCCCCGGTCTCCAAGGGGTTGAATTCAATTCAGTTTAAAAGTAGAATCAATGGATTTCGGCTTGGTACTTGGCCAAGTCCATACAAAGGCGCCTTTGAGAAAACTATGTCGTACTTGCACTGTGACAGTACATATTGGCCTGGAGCCACATATGTTTGATTACACGAGTGACGGATGGTTGACTGACGGACGGCTCGGTATCAAAGTGAAACTACTTTTAGAAAGGCACTGACTGACAAATACACCTCTGAAAGGTAAAATTACCCGCCCAATTGCAAGCCAGCCAATAATTTGGAACTCGGATTTTTATTCGTCCCATAAGCCCAGCTTTGGCATCCCGAACGGGCCGCCATTTGCCTGCCGATCCGGTAATACAGTGGTGAAAATTTTTCAGTAAGCGCCCAATATAACCCATGTCTGCAGAGCCCGACGACGTCAAGGTCTACACCGTCAACGGTGCCACAGCTGGCTCTTCTTCTTCTCTTCCTGATTGGCTAACAAGAAAGCGTACTGGAGCCAAAGGCAAACGGGCAGCAAAGGAACATGTCGAAGGAACCATAGAATTAATACAGGGCTTTGAATTTCCTGAAGCCAGTAACAAAATCAAGACCACACCCGATGGAACTCATGCAATCGCTACGGGCACTTACAAACCTCAGATCAGAGTCTGGGATTTGGACCAACTTACTCTCAAATTCGAAAGACATACAGATTCCGAAAACGTAGACTTTGTTGTGCGTAAGTTGTTCCTTTCAATCAACTACGGTTTTGACATATCTAACTAGGCTTTAGATGCTCTCGGATGACTGGACAAAGTCTATACATCTACAAAATGATCGTACGATAGAGCTACACACTCAAGGCGGCTTCCATTATCGAACCCGAATACCTCGATTCGGTCGTTCACTGGCTTACCATTACCCCTCATGCGATGCTCTTTTTTCTGCCTCTGGCAACGAAATATATCGTCTCAACCTTGAACAAGGCCGTTTCATGACACCTCTTGTCTTAGAGGACAGCAACGACGAGATACAAGGTGTCAATGTCATCGACATCAACTCGGCCCATCAACTTTTTGCTTTTGGTATCGATGGAAATGGGACAGTGCAGTTTTGGGATCCCAGGTCACGGAAATGTGCTGGAATCCTTCGCCTACCAGCGAATAAACTGATTACCCCGAGTTTCGATAACAACATTGACCCTTTGGATGCTGGCCTCAGTGTCACCGCACTCGCCTCTCGTCCTGACGGATTATCATACGCTGTCGGAACGTCAACAGGTCACACCCTGTTATACGATATCCGGACTACGAAACACTTTGCTATGAAGGATCAGGGTTACGGCTTACCCATCAAGACCGTCTCGTGGATCGAAGGTGGAAGTAGGATGGCCGGAGATGGAATGGTCCTTAGTGCGGATAAAAAAGTCATCAAAATCTGGGATCGAAACACGGTAGGCTTCGTTCGCTTCTTCCGGCTTCTTCTCGTACCTGATTTCCATATTAGCCCTCGGTCAACTTCACGTCCATCAATCCCGCCCTAGACTTGAACGACGTCCATCATATTCCCGGTAGCGGACTCCTATTAACAGCGAACGAAGGGATCCAAATGTCTACGTATTACATTCCACAGCTCGGGCCGGCGCCTCGCTGGGCCAGCTTCCTCGAGAACATCACAGAAGAACTCGAAGACCAGACAACTCGTAACGTATACGAGGACTTTAAGTTTGTCGAGCGCAGCGAGTTACAAAAGTGAGTCAACCCTGAATGCTCCCCCTCGATACCTACTAACGTCACTGTTTACTATCACTCCTCCAGACTGGGCCTGGATCATCTCGTCGGTACTCCTGCACTCAAACCGTACATGCATGGCTACTTCATTTCACTCAAACTCTACGACACCGCCCGCGTCATTGCCAATCCATTCGAATACGCAGAACACCGCGAACGTTTGATCAAGCAAAAGATGGACAAGCTCGCTGAGACGCGGATTCGGTCTACGAAGCAGGTGCCTGGTGTCAAGGTGAACAAGATGCTGGCGGAGAAGATACAGAGGGACGAAGAGCGTGCGAGGAAGAAGGAGGAGAGGAAGAAGAGGAAGAAGGACGGTGCAGCGGAGGAGGCTGCAATGGATGTAGACGAGGACGAGGACGAGGAAGAAGAGGGTGGTGATACTGCGCCGACGAGCGTATTGTCAGATCCTCGATTCGCTCAAGTATTCGAAGATCCCGAGTTCGAAGTCGATGTGAATAGCAGGGAATACGCCTTGCTCAATCCTTCGACTGTCGCGCGGCGGAATGGATTCGGCGACCGGGCGAAAACTGCGGTCGAAGACGAGGATGAAGAGAGTGACAAGATGTCGTCAGATGGTCTTGGAGAGAGCAATAGCGAGGATGATAGTGGCAACAGTAGTGACAGCAGTGATGCAGGAGGTAAATTTCTCTCTTATCCCTCACCTCTGATTCAAATCTGACATTGTCTCCTCTATGACAGAACTCACCAAATTCGACCCTCGTTCACGTCCCGGACAAAAAAATGTACGAGTGCAAGAAGCTTACAGCAGAGCAAAACAACAAAATCGGACGTCCAACGTCAAGCTGGTGCCTGTGCGTGCACAAACTACTGCAGATGGTGTCCGAAATCCGGCAGGCAAAGATGCGACGTTTGGACAACGTCGAGCCAACACCGCTAGTGGGGGCGGGAGCGGGAAACGTTCAGCTGGTAAAAATAAGGACAAAATTACTATCGCTGAAGATGGCGGTATGGAGATGAGCTGGGTACCTTCGGAAAACTCTCAAACTCAGGACATGGAGGAGAGTGGATCGTCGTTGTCTCGTAATTCACGAAAGAAGGGAGGTAAACAGCAGGAGGGTCGGAAGGGCGCTGAGAGGTTTGGCGCTGGGATGGAGAGGGGTGGGGAGGAGCCTATTGAGCTGGCGGAAAGCGACAGGAAGGGTAGGCAGCATAGACGACAAGGTAATAGGAGTGGTAGTAAAAATGCCTTCCGGCGGATGTAACGATATATGTATATTCGTTGATTATTACCTTTTCACTCTTATGGAGATGTTCGCTGTGTTGAACCTCATAACAGACATATCGTGTCTACTCTCGGCGGGAGTTTACCCTTGGATAAACAAGGAAGTTATAATTACTTTGGGGACATATGTAGGAAGATTCGAGTCCGATACTTTTAGATAGCCAATAAAAGGTAATAAAAAAAAATCATGCAGCCCGAAGGTTTTTCTGGAGCAATGTCACATCCTAGGTCCGCCACAACACAACCACCCTCATTCCGCTCTTCTCAAAGTATTCTAAGGGTGCATAAACTGCACTCTTTACCTTGCGCCGTTTCGGAAATCTCAAGGTAAACTCCCTGAGACAGTCAGTCTGGAGTGACGACGTCCTCGCGGCGCCAGCAATAGCAGCGCTAGGGATCCACCGAGACCGAACCATGTCCACAACCGATACATCCTCAAATTCGAACGCCGCGGTAACAAGAGTAAGAGAACGTAGCTTCGGAACTATGGGTTTGGCATTGGAGCGAAGGGGGCAGGTCCGATAGGCGTGGAGGCTGTCTATAAACTGCTTTGTTATTGGCGAAAGATTTTGGTACCAAATATTGCAGGAATCATCAACCGTGAGGTTCATGAGAGTAGGGATGTGGTTAAGGAGGTACACAAGATTGGCGTCAGACAGAGCTAGACCCTGAATGAGAAGTGTGGTCAAGGGAAAGGACGACCGCTGTACGAATGCCATTAAGGAGTTGAAGTTGGCCCAGGGCTCCTCAACTGGATTTTCGTCTTCCAGGACTTCGAAGCGCAGCGTCTTGAGTGAAGGACAGTTTAAAAGCTGGAGTACTGATCCAGTGACGGTAGAAGGATGACGGACGATCAATGTCTCTAATCTGGAGCAAGTCTTGGTCCGGGGACGGCCACCCAAATCGTTACTGGCTTCGGGGAGGGCCAGCGACACAAGATTCGGATTTGCATCTAAAAAGGTATGCAAGTGACGCTGGGAGCATGGCAAAGCATAAACCATATGTGTGATTTGCGCAGATGGAAAAACGAATGGCTCCGAATGGATGAATCCTTCTAGAGTCAGTTTTTTCACTTGGGATGTTCTTTCAGTGAAAAAATTCATATCATCAGTATATAAATACAGGAATTCGAGAAGAGGGAAGCAAGAGGGTGGATCCAGAAAGAGCTCTTCAATCGAAAATACGAAGGAAAAGAACGTAAGACATTGCCAGCGATGGACCTGCTGAATCAACTTCGCGATGATGGGGTGAAGACGACCCGATTCTGTATACGGCCTCCTATTGACATGAATGACAAGTGTGAGCGGATACGAAAGAGATCGTGCCATGAGATTGTCGAGGAGAAGAGAACGCTCTCCATCCTGCACTTCTGAATCAGTTACAGGTGCTTCCCAACGCAAGGATATCCTAGACCATATGCTAGGCAAAGAAAGGGCGATCTTCCGCCACCGAGAGCAAACGCTGCCAATTGCCATTGCCGGTACATCTCTCAGAGAATACGCAGTCTTCAAGGGTAGTTCGTTCACCGCGAAACAATTCATTCCGCAGCATTCATCGAAGATGCGACATAAAAGCTCGTCGGGAAGCTTGCGAACGGGAGAGCTTAAGGCCCTGATTTGAACTGAGTACTCCTTTAGACGATCCTGTTGTGTCTCCAAAACGAAAATTCGGGCTTTCAAACGATGGATTTCTGCATCATAATCCTCCAAGTCCAATGCAATGTCATTGAGGATCGACGCGATTTCGCCTCGCTGGACCGACGCTGGACCCGATTGTGAGCGTAATCTCTCTTGTATAGAGGTAAAGTCCGCGTCGATGCGAGGGTTTAGGACGTTTTCACCGCACTGAGGACAGGGATGTGGCATGAACCAAGATTGAAGGCAAACCTGCCAGATAAGCGCTCGCACGAAAAATTAGTTATTGCTCACTAGCGCTCCCTCGCCAAATCGCCCAAATTATCCAACAATCCCATTTGGTATTCATGGATGGCTAGATGAAGACGGGCGACTCGAGGCAATTTATAGAGCGCAGAAGGTGTTCCCAAGTGCCCGTCCAAGTGGAACGATTCCATTATAGGTCGAACTGACTTCGTCCACCATTGTATAATTCTCGCAATATAAGTAGGCAGGAAGTTCATTGTGATCAACAAGAAAATAAAGACTACATTGAAAATAAAAATACGAGGAGGTTTGGGATCAACACTGAATTAGTAAAAGGCGATAGAACACTGTTATATGGTTTTGCTAAGTTTTCCACAATACGTCCATCCTCATCCCACTCTTCACAAAGTGTTCTAAGGGTACATAAACTGCACTCTCTACCCTCGGCCGGTTCAGGTACTTTAAGGTAAAGTCCCTGAGACAGTCGGGCTGAAGTGGGATCATTACTTACGGCGTCGTCATACAGAGCTTCGAAACGCAGCGTCTTGAGTGAAGGGCAGTTTCAAGAGTGGGAATGCTGATCCAGTGTTGGCAGAACAATGACGGATAATTAGCGTCTCCAACCGGGAACAAGTATTGGATGAGGACGCTCCCAAGCGTTACAAGCTTCGGGGATGGTTAGCGACACAAGATTCGGATTTGGAATGGAAGGTAAAACTTTGCCAGCGATGCGTCTATTGGACCAACTTCGCAAGAATCGGATGGAGATGACCTGATTCTGAGAATAGAATCCCGTCAACACAAAGGATGACAGTGAGTGGATATGCAAGAGACCGCACCACAAAGCTGTCAAAAAGAAAATAATTTGTTCTTCCCTTTCCAGTTCAGAATCAATGGTTGCACCGACGTTCCATTGCAAGTCTATCCTAGACCAGATGCTAGGCAAAGAGCGATCCTCCGCCATCGAGTGCATACGCTGCCAATGGCCATTGCAGGTGCGTCTTTGAAAGAATATGTATTCTTCGCAGGCAATTCGTTTATCGCGAAACTATTCATTCCACAACATTCATCGAAGATGCGACATAAAAGCTCGTCGGGAAGCTTGCGGATGGGGGAGTTCAAGGCCCTAATCTGGACCGAGAACTCGCGGAGACGCTCCTGCTGCGTCTCGAAAAGAGACATACGAGTTTTCAAACGGTGGATTTCTGCATCATAGTCCACCAAATCCAATTCAATGTTATTGACGATCGACGCGATTTCGCCTGGCTGGACTGACGCTGGACCCGATTGCGAGCATAATGTCTCTCGGAGAGAAATAAAATCCGTATTTACGCAAGGATTTAGTACGTTCTCACCGCACTGAGGACACGGATGTGGCGCGAAGAAACCAAGTAGCAATCCTGAATAAGCGCTCGCAGGCAAATTTCTTATTTGCTCAAAAAGATCAACATAGTGCTCTTGAAGCTGCATGTTCCATTTTGAAGTTGATGGTGGGACCTTTCAAAGTTTTGATAACTTGTAGCAGCCAAGGTTGCTTAACAGGGGCGACGCAGCAGTTAAGTATCGCGCTACGGGCTCTGAGTGTCTTTCCTATGTCCTTGACTCTTTCCCGTCATCATGATTTTGAACAAGACGTTGTCAGTATGATGGGGCCTTTCTTGGCCTGTGAGAGCCAGCATGAGTAATTGAGGTGATATATCTAGTTTTGATTCGGATAATCGCTGATGCTTTCGCGAGATCTTCCCCATGCCCCCTTAGAGTCTCACGGTAGCTTCCTTTCGGTCAGCAGTGTCTGGCAGTGATATTGAGAATGTTCTCAATTCATCTTCCTTCACTCAAGATCGCGTCGTGGCCTCCAACATTCGCTCTCTCTCTCTCCGCAAGCCCTCTGGGAGCACATATTACATTCCCCTGTCTTCAGCTATTCTTCTCCATTTTTCTGAGGGCAATGACAGTCCAGCTTGACTTGCAGGCTGAATCAGTTCAGTTTCAGGACGGCAAGCCTCGTAGGCCTGCCACAAATAGCTGCCAAATAACCGGCCCGAAACAGGTTTTCAAGCAACGGTATTACTGGTATCTATTCATCAATGACCTTAACAATTGTTGTCTCGCTTTCGACAGAATATTGATTAGCATCAGCAGAACTGTAGTTCTAAATCTCTCGGCATAATTTAACCGCCTGGCAGTATCTACAGTGACGTCCCGGCTGACAGTAACGAAAGGTACTTAATTTCCATCACTGTCTCTTCTGAATCGGTCTTTTCTGATGCGATCTTACATACAGAGGCTCGAGTAAGATGCTTTTCTTGTGAAGAGCTACACATGAATCAGCTTGGATGTCTTTAAGAACACTCTGAAACTTGATATGAACATGTCACAACCCTCAAGGCTTGGATTAGCTCATTCTCAAACAGTTGTAGTACCAGAGTGCGAACCAAGGAACACCGATCAGCTTCGTTGATGATTTATAAACCTCCGGGAGATGAAACATTACAACACAACAACTACTCTCACAGCTAGTACTTAAAAGTCGGAAAGGTATCCGTATTGACACTTTACTAGTTGCCTTCCTCGCCCTCCCCCACCTTCGTGACAAAGACGTCCATTCCGACTCGGATTTGAATCTTCTGTGCCGTAATGTCCTTTCTGTTCAATTTAGGCACTACACTGGGTGCTGCATTCATTGGATACAGTATCTCGTGCATAATTTTCGGAATCTCCACGATGCAAACTATTTCGTACTTCATCCATTACAGGAGGGACCCATTGAACTTGAAGATTTTGGTAAGTATGACTTGCCTCAGCAAAGACTTTCGTCTCATAACTTCAAAAACACAGGTCGGGTTTATCTGGTATGCATGAATTGAATCACTCTATGTACGACATCAGAAGTTTCACGGTTCAATCAGGTGTACGGAACTCATCCATCAATCACTGGTTCGTATACGTTTCAGCTCACGCAGTATGAATCATTTCAGCGACGTTCTTTTAGATTGCCCACGCGCTGTACCATTATACAGTCTCGTACGTGTATTCAAGACTTGATAACTGCGCTTCAAAATACTAAAGATAAGTTGCTGACAGACTCTTTGGTTCTCCATTGGCGGTAGTCTCCGAACCTGTGATATGGTCTCTCGTGGTAGGTTTGTATATCCTAGAGGTTAAGAGCATTGCTGAAAAGTTTCCAGACTCAGGTCCTGGTTGGCGTATGTTTCGATTGATGTATAATTCCTCCAGATTGATCTTTAATGCTAATTTTATAGGCTATATCTGGCAGTATTGTGAAGATGTGAGTGCAGCCGGCAACGACGGAATCATCGATTCATGATTATTTTATTTCCTTGTCCATCAGCTGTTTCATAATTCGTGTTTGGAAATGTGAGCATCTTGTCTAAAGAGTTGCTTTACACTATGTGTCGACTCTGACACGCTGCTTGGGTCATATAGTCAGTAACCATAATATCTTCGTAACGGCTTCACTCGTAAGTACTCAAGAATATGGTTCCTGTATCCTGAGCTCACCCGATGTATTCCTTCTTCGCAGTCAATAGTGGTGATCGCGCAAATCGGTCGGTTTCTAATTTCTAAGGCTGAGCACGATTTTGACCTCAACTTACAAAGGTAGTATACTGGGTAAGATCTTCGGATTTTATTCCTTCGAACAACAATTATATTCATGTCTGTCTCTTCAATGCCCTGCAGCCTGGGTGGTAGGAGCGTAAGTCAAGATTATGTTTCATTGTCGAGAGATACCTAACATACTAATTAATAGTTTTCGCCTGAAGAACATTTTGGACAGTGCGAGTATCAAGGTGAGAACGTGACAACTTGCTGCTCAGGTGACAATTATCGTTGACCTCTGCCTTGAAATGATTAGGTTGTAGCATCACTGTCGCTGGGCATGGGTGCTTTAGCAGATCTTCTCATCGCGGTCGCATTGTGCTACTATCTTCGGAAGTTGCGTACAGGCTACAAAGAGTGAGGTTCCCGTGCCGTTCGCTCAGCTTTGTCCAGCTGTGCTAATTCCGATACATGGAAGGTCTGACTCTTTGCTGAATACTCTGGTTCAATATGCGTTGAATTCGGGTGCCATAACTAGGTGGGTGATTTTCACTTTATGAGATCAGAGACCACTCTTAATCGACGAACAGTGTTTTGAGTGTTATGACACTAATTTTGGTTCATTTCCAAGTCTCTTACTGTCTACTGACTAATACTAATTGTCATCTTAGTATGATGCGCGGACTTTGACGTTCCAGTACATGGCGGTGTACTTTGTTCTTTCAAAAAGTAATCGCTCCCCCCCATATCCAGTAATCCTAGCTGATTTTCCATGGCTCTACTAGTGTTCGCTGTGTCATTGATGGGTGCACTTGGCACCAGAAAGCTTGTTGCGAATAACATAACAGAGCATTTCACGCAAACCAATGGAATGGCAACCCATCATTTCGCAATGCTATCTGTGATGGACTCGCTTCCACCAACGGTATCCATAGTGGATTCAATTCCACCAAATTACACTGAAGTGCGACATATATCACCTTTTTTTTGTAGAGCGTAATGTGTCTGAAGTGATTTCTCCTGCAGCCACGTGCGATACAAGCTTCAACTCAAGCATCAGACACGGACTTGGAATTCAACGCTTGGAATTTGGATGTGAATAATGTTCCTTTCCTGGATTTAATGAATTCTTTCTTAATTATGATTTCCTATACAGGACAAGTCCACACCGAGACTGCAGCCGTTGCGTCGAAAAACCGAAGACGTTTGAAAGTAATCGACTTGAATCTGCTGAGCTGCTTACACCCTCTCAAGCGGTGCGACTTCGCCCCCAAAATTTCGCACGATTCAAGATGGTGTACCGTTAGACTTAGATCTTCAACTTTGATATTTTGGGGCCAATTTGTACCTATTTGATTGTCTGTGCTGGAAAACCTGTTACTGGACCCACCTCCTATGACAGGTCGCATTTTCTACTACTAAGATCCATCCTACTCAGAAGGTTACTGAGGGTAGTGCAACAGGAAATCGAGAGAAGACTAAGCTGAGATGCCGAGGCAAAAAGCGAACAAGATGATTTCAAGCAAGATGTCAAGTTTCAAGTTTGCTCAGCCTATCTCTTACTGCTAGTCCGATTGAGGAGTATGTGTAGCAACATCATGCCCTTCAAGGTGTTTGGAGCTCCAGGGTTCTTGATACCAACATTGGTAATACTATAGATCATTGGGTCAGGGGTGGAGGAAAGAGTAAGTAGTTCACATAGGTAGGGTGTGAACAGTCAAGTCCTGCAAGCAGACTGTTGATATACACTGGCAATCAATAATGATGTGTGCATTATTTGAAGAGTGTGAAGTTTGAACAAACCAGCCAATCTTCTTGTGCCCACAAATTACTGAGTCACATTTGACTCCTCTCCAACAGTGACCACAAGCCTCAGAGTCATTGCTAGACCTTCATAGGCTGCAATAAATGTTGGGGAAATTGTCAGAACCCCAATACCAATAGCAAATGCACAGGTCAATTGCACTGAGGATTCATTGACCAGTACATACTTTATATACAGAAAATGTAGATAGGCTAAATAAAATAAGCTATCAAGGCTATCCTAAGCACAGCAAAGGCAAAAAACAAATATGCGAGTGATCCAATTGAAACTTGTTCCGCTGTTATCTCCAATAATAAAAGCTTGGATGGCTTGGATAGAGGTAGAAATAAGTGGTGAATCTAGTGATTTACTATTTCATAATCTCAGAATACTATATTTTTATTGGCTGCGCTTTTGAGGTAGACTACACTCTCAAAAACATAATACATATTACACACATCTTCATTGATCATTAGTGTATGTCAATAGTCTTCTTACAGAGACTAACCAAAGACATACTAAACTTTTATTTGTCAAACATTGTAACTTCTTTAATAATTCCAGTGTGTGCTGTAAGCCCTTGTGTAAGCCCAGTGTAAGTTGAATGGCTGTGAATAGATGAGAAGTAGAGGCGTAAATCCACGTAAAGCTTCGACTTACGAAATTTGTCCGACTTGCCCGAATTCACCTGCCGCTTATATTGCGACTTGCATGTCGAGCCAGGACCCGGCAAAATCTGGCAGGGACTTCGGCAAGTGGCCAAAAACGAGCTGGATACCTACAAGTTGAAGTTATGGCTTCATAATCAAGTCTTGTTGCTTTCTATTTTCTGCTTGCGATCGTGAATTGCTTCACTTGTCCGTGGCCTGAAAAAATGAAATGGTAATTCCAAACATCTCTCCCGGATTATCCACATGGCTATCCCATGGTCTTCGTAGATGACCATTGGTAAACGAGTGAAGATCTGAGGAGGTAAGAGTACATATATATAGAAGGAAATATATAGAAATGCAAGAAAGCGAGGACAAACGAGATAGACTTTCTATGACCAACGGCAAACAAATAACATGAAGTGAAAGTGCGTGTATAGATGAAAGTACAGAAAAGCGATAAAGCGATAAGCGAGATATGTCCAGCGGTAAATGGGTGACATGAAGTGAGAATGTGTATATAAAGAAAGTATTGTAGAATTGCAAAAAAATTACAAACCGAGATACTTATACTTGGAAGGACGATGATCACTGATGTCAAAAGGAGTATTGCCACGCTTCTTTTTGTCCGTCCTCGTCCTCCTATTTGAACTAGTGTCAAATAATCATCAAAAATAATCTGGGTTCCCAAAAACCTACCTCGATAATAATAATATTATCCTCCGTCACATAAAAATGTACAGCTAAAGCATCTGGATCCCGGTCTTCGGCGGAAGCGAGAAAAGTCCTCGTTCCAAACAAATCCTGTCCATTCTGCAATGGAGGTCTTTCCTCGGCCCACGTATCCATCATCCAGTCCGATGTTCTAGCATGAGGGACGAACCTCGGATGGTGTGAGTTGACTGTACCCCTTGTGCCAGTTCCGTACAGGGCTATGCTACGAGGGTTAAAGTCTTGCACCTGAACAGTAGCGGGACCCCCAGCGGCCAAAGCAGGTAGCCACCAGAATGCTCTCGTTCCGTGAACGTGGGGGCTGAGGCCTACGACGGCATAGCCAGCTGCCGGAGGGCTTCCTCGAGGTGCCATAAACCTCCCCTGGTTGAACAAGAGAAAGAACGGGGTGATGATGGGGTAGTATTGGAGCTTGATGTCAAAAATGATGCCGATGATCTGCTCTCGATGATCTGCATGGAAAGGGCCGTTAGGGTCCGGCGGGAACTCGGTATCGTAGGGATCGTAGCCGGTATGATTTTGAGCGTTCGGGTCTCGAGGTTGTATAGGGCCCACAGGAGATTCAGCTCTGGGCACAAAAGCCACCCCTTTGAGCATTTTATAAGTAAGCTGACCGTGGGCAGTGACATCGTTCAAGCGGCGATGTTGATTAGGACGTCCGTATCCGAGAAGGACTTGATAGACTTTCGGTGAGACTGGCGCATTTGGATCTAGCGATGGCGGATGACCAAGATCTGGAGAGCTGAGCGTCAGGAGGAGTAGACTGTCTGTCGTTATGAATTGAAAAGACTCGATCCATGCCATCTATACACGCACATGTTGGCCAAAATAAATGAAGAAGGGAAATGTTATTCACCTCATACGCTACCGTCCCTCTTTTCCAGTTAACAACTATGAACTTTGATCGGACCCAAGTTTGCTGACCTCCCTGAGGCCCAACCAAATATGTCATAATCATTGCGACAAAATCTCCAACAATGGTAAATTGGATAGGCTTCACTGACGCGGTCCAGAAGACAGGCCAAGAGTACGTTCTAGTGCCCCATTCCTTCCTGGAAGGATTGCGTATATGGAGGGTAGCAGCGGGACTACCTGTACCAGTTGGGCTGTTGGTCGTTACAGAAAATAGTAGCGACGGAAGGAAGAAATGTTACTCACAAATTGCATTGTAGGGCCGCAGTCAACCCCGTACTGTGCTCAACAGCAAACGCAACGACCTGGAAGGAATAGCGGAGTCTACGTGCTTGAACCGGTATGCCAGTGCGCAGAGAAGATGGACGAAACATCTCGACGCAATCTCGGCTGACATTGTACAACCATCCGCCACTCGCCCCAATGAACGAATCTGGATTATGTTCCATCAAGGATTCCTCGACAAAAGTGGTCTCGTCATCAGACCCGCCGAACAAGTAGGATTCGCGCCTGGACCAGTTCAAAGACGAAAGCCCAATATTGTACGTTTGGAGCATTTGCCTGACTTGATCGATCGACTTGTCCTGGTGCTTATGATATAAAATTACAGCAGGGACCATGGCATAGTCACGCAGTTCTTTCGTATATTGATTCAGAGAAGCTTGCACTTGAGGATTGGGCAACGGATGCCAGACCTACAGCGAGGCGTCCATGTCGACAGACTGTTGGCGGAATTTGAAACACTTACGTTTGCCATTGTCAGCAAAAACCGCTTGAAGAGCTAGGAATGAGCTTGTAGCGATGCTTATGGGTAAGGAGATACGTACTGGAAAGGTCAGCTTTTATCATATCTCGGTAACTAGTGCGCCACGCTAGTATCGATTGGAAGAACAAGGAGGAAATTTTGATGAACTGTTGTCTGGCACAGCTTAGCTGGGTTATTCATTGCAAATTTTCTATTCAGAGGGAACAAAAGTTGTATTCAGAAGTGTCAAGAACAATCAGCGAACAATTGAGAACTTGGACTTGAAGTTACAAAAAAAAAGAAGCGCTGATGGGCGCTTCAGCACCTGCAGGTCGTTGTCGACGCCCATTAGGAAACAAAGCTCCCAAGGTCCCAGAACAAGGTCGTCCGTGTACGATGAATATCCGAAGAGCCAGAGTAAGTTTTGCGCTCTTCCCCGCGGAAATTCAACTTACAATCACCAGGTTGAAGATCTCTCGGGCATGCAAGCCTGCAATCTGAGGTTATAAATTTTTCACTGCCAATCTACTCCTTCACAAACAGACACTCAAATACCCCCAAGAAATCTCCCAGAAAACTATTCAATGAAATATTTTATGTTGCCTTTTCACCCCGAGTCTTGATTCTCCCGTAACTCAAACCTGGACCTGTTTTCTCCAGATCTCTACCATTGCCTCACTTGGCCTACACTATCCTATGTCGCGGAAGATAACGGTCGGATTGTTGGTTATATATTGGCAAAAATGTACGTTTGTCGACTTTGTATTGAAACTGTCTGCCAACTTGAACTCGAATTTTGACAGCGAAGAAGAAGCCCCGGAAGGCGAAGAACCTCATGGCCATGTAACCTCAATATCCGTTCTCCGTACCTACAGGCGACTGGGGATCGCTAAAAAGCTCATGCTCCAATCGCGTGAGTGCGAACTGTACCCTTCATCCCTTACGTTCTCTGATTTTCGAATCCTTAGAGGAATCAATGGCGACCATCTACCACGCGCCCCACGTATCATTACACGTACGAAAGTCAAACCGTGCTGCGCTCAGTTTATATCGAGACACGCTTGGATTCGAAGTTGAGAAAATCGAGAAGAAGTATTGTAAGTCACATTCCTCTTTTGGCCGAATCCATCGTCGACTTTGTTTTCAGACGCAGACGGTGAAGACGCATATGCAATGAAACTCATGTTGAAGCATGATTAGACTCAGCTGGACTGAGAAAACCGATCTAGAGACCAATAAATGTATAGAGTAATGTAGTGATTCTTATACACAAGAGATATTCATGCTTCCGATGCCTTCTCCGAACTTTGACCTTGCTCCTCCGCTTCCTTCTCCTCCGCTTCCTTCTTCTCCACTTCCTTCTTCTCCACTTCTGCCTGTTTCTGTTCTTCTCTCTCCAGCTCCGGATCAATATGTGTTTCTGTCTCGAGCACACCCCGTGTCAACATAACAGCTTCCCGCACAAGTCCCGCAGTCTCCAGCCCCAATTTATAGTATCCGTCATTCGAATGTGGCGCAAACATTCCAGTATGTGCCTGCAGTTCGTCGGCCGCGGTATTATTTACTGCAGGCAGGAAATGCGCCATCGCACGCTTATCCGCGCTGGGCAGAACCATAAACGTTCGGTCGAGGTTGTGTACGAGCGGAATAGCTGGAAGTAGTGTATAGAACCTAGATACTCAATTCAGCGAGGGCTGATACGAAGCAAAAGAAAAATGAGAGGACTCACGTTCGAAAAATCAGACCTTCCGCCTTTTCAATCTCAATCAACGCATCAACTCTCTTTCCAAAGGCCTCCTCATCCCACAGATTTCGAACATACTTCATATGGTCCGTTGCCCAGCTGTACCCCACACCTAGATCTTGCCGACGCCAATAGGCTCCTCCAGCTGCTGCACCAGCTACAAGCGCACCTCCGATTGTATACGCGGCTGGAGCCCATTTTGCCCATGGACTCTCGGAAGCTGGAGGTGCAGTTATAGCGGCTACGGGTTTACTACCGGTGCTGCTTCCGCTCGCAGCGTTATTACTCACGACGGACCCCCAGATAGCTGAACCGACGGTTTTAGCAGCGTTGGCGTATTCCGCTGCTTTGGTCGCCGTGTTCTTGAAGACATAAGGATGGAGACCGTAATACTACAGATCTCTCATTTAGAGAAAACCTTCCTTTAGGTGAATTTAGTATAGTTAGAACATACCGGAGTGTCAAAGGCAACACAAGCCACGATCTTGGGCCAAAGGGGAGCACTAGTATCAGGTCTCGTCCTGTAAAATTCAATGATACTATCCGCAGCTAGCAGACCGCCCATACTAAGACTCCAATTAGCCGCCGAACGCAAATACTTCGATAGCCATACTCACCTGTGCCCACAAAGCACAATCTTGGCCTTCCCTGCACCTCCCCCATGTGCCACCTCCCTCATTACTGTAAGCTCAGTTAACCAGTCCGAGAAACGAACGACGGCTTCATTCTATCAAGATTTTCAGGGTTAAGCTGAGGCGCGAGCTTCTGAACTGATATTTCCTCACTAGTTCTCCTTTAGTCTTGCTAACACAAACCCGTAAGTCTCCTTCCTCCCTATTCCACAAGAAGCACGTACTTCATACACTGGGAACACGACGCACTCGACGGTCGAGTTCGGGACCGTTTCAGTTAGAATGTGCTGTAGACGCTGCGGAAACTTGGCAAAGGTGTCATTATCACCCTTGAAGCCGTGGATGAAGATTACTAGCAGCAGATCGGAGACGATATTGGTAACGGCCAGAGGGTTACCAGTAGAGTCGCTCTCGGCGTTGCTCATATCAATGGTGGTTGGTGTTGGTTTGGAAGGTATCTGGATAAGCGCACAATACAGTTACGGGCGCTTATATACAACCGATGCAGGTAATTGATACAGCAGAATTAGGTAAGATATTCCATAGATACAATCGAAGCACGATAACGACAGCAAAGCTCAGAGCTAGAATGGATAGAGAGGAAAGAGATGAACAAATCCATCCAAATTTTCACCCCTCAGAACTCGGGGTGCCAGCCTTCCTCGACGGTCTAGACTTTCTCTTGGCCTTTGCCTACATGAAACGTTCAACACAAACACCCTCAATAAAGAGACTCCTCCACGTACCTTTGCTCTCCCTCGAGCTCCCCGACCCAATTTTTCCTCTCCATCTGATTCCTGACCATCTTCATCCATCTCCTCGTCCGTTGTGGGTAATGATGTGAGATCAGACATTTCCGCATCCGTCACATCGGTATGATGAGACTGCTCTGCATCGCTTGAATCCGCGTGCTTTCTCTTTTTCCGAGAACGTCTGTGCAAGTGCAGTAAGGTCAACACCAGGTGACTTGAATACGCATGTTAATTGAAACCCACTTGGCATGTCCATTGGTCGTAGCCGGCGCCTTTCGCTTAGTGGGCGGTTTCTTTTCCTTCTTCTCCTGGACCGCAATCAATATACCGTTCACATATCAGCAAAAAAAACAGAACAAACCTTGGGAGCCGCATTGCTAATTTCTTCAAGCCACGTAGAAGCGTCTGGCGGTAAGAATGTCTGCTTGGCAATCTATCCTCGATTTGATCAGCGACTCTATGATTTACCATTGGCAAGACGTAAACCATACCTTGTTCGCAGTCTCTGCATTCGGGTGGGGTCGAAGGATATCAGCAGGAAGCTTGACTTTGCCTGGATACGTAGGAATCGTCCAGTTGTTGTGCTGAGCGCGGAGCTTAATTAGCTCTTGCGCCAGTTCGCACATGGTATACAGATTCTACAAGTTTGAACGTCAGTAAGTAAGGAATCAAAGAGGGGCAATAACGTTGAGCACCTTGCTATCAGCAGAATCATGATCTCGCACTGTCTTGCCCTTGCTCGCCAAGTGATACAAGAGAGATATGGTTTCCTCTGACCCGACAAGTTCAAGATAAAATTGAACATATCTGCATCGCATTCTGTAAGCCCACACACGCTCGACTGAGACCGAAAGAAGCATCTTACTTGGCAATATCTAGAAGTTCACTCTGCGACGTCGCATAGTCGGGATGATGAGCTAGTAGATGAAGGAATCGTATGAAAACGTATTCGAAGTTCTGTGTCCTCAAATCTGAGCCGCAGATGAATAATTATAGGAAAAGAAACTGAATTCATGATACTCACCGGGTGGGAACTTCTTGAGAAGGTCACGTACAGCTTTGGCAGCCTAAAAAGCGACTCAGTATCGAACGAACAGGACCTTAATATTCTATACCATTTGCTTAATATCCTCTTCGGGGTCGTGGGCGGTCAAGAACAGTATGAGATTATATTTCGCAGGAAGTTTGCGATTATACAACAGCGGCATGAGCTTTCGCAAGAAGCCTTGGCGTACATTGAAACAAGTATCCTGAAAAAGTGAATTAGAGATCATAATGGGTCGCACCTCATCTTCAAGAAGCATATGGGGCTCACTTGAATCGTCAGTGCTATTCGTATAAACTGCGAAGCTAGGGCATCTGCAAACGCCGAGACTGTGGAAAGATGTAAAAGAGAGACTGCTGCTTGCAGCCTGATTCGCGACAACGCTTTAGAACTGGTAAAATTCAAATTTCATAAACAGCGGCTTGCAGGACGAACGGGGAGTTATTACTTACTCTTCTTGGACATCATCATCGCCAGCTACCGACCCTACTCGGAGGAGTATCGTCGTAAACATCTTCAACACAGGCGTGGCAATCTCAATCGCATTCTTTGAGTAGGCATGTGCCATGGATCGATATCGTAATAGCTTCAGTGCGACCACCTTTGCTTTCAAATTTTCGGAAACTTCGTCATCTTCTGCCCACTCTTCGCCGTCGTCCTCTTGATTAGTCTGGGCATACGGCCAATGAATACTCACAAAGCATCGACGAAGAATAATCGTACAACGTACAGGAGGCAAGCTCGGAACCATGAGAAGTCCGTTGAGCAGAAATTCTGTTATGACATCGCTCTTTTGCTCGAAAACATCCGGGACGAAACGAGCAAACTGAGATAACGAGACAAGACGAGCTACCAGTCGCTCTTCCGGCACATCCGCTAGGGAGTCGGCGATGGTCTGACACCAAGTATATGTCAGGTTGACTTGGAATGCGAAACTTGGGCTTACCTCAACAATCGCAGCACAGGTTTCATTCTTGTCTTCGCAAAACGCGAATATTCGTGTCGCAAACTTTGAGTGTCGAGGATTCGAGCCCAGAACATGACTCCTCATGATATCAACAGTAGAACTAGGAACGAAAAAATGGTAAATAACCGAAATCTTCGCAAACAAGTATACGAACCTTTCCATGGGTATCAACACCGGATCTAACTTTGCCACACTTGCCAGAGCTTGCAGCCCAACGCTAACCGCCGTATCATTCTTCGCATCTTCCACAACAGTAATCAAGTCCTCCACATGAGGTTTGAACAGCGCGGGACAAAACTTGGCTATCTGCATGAGCAACATCGATGCATGCTTGGCTGCGAGATTGGTTTTCGTTATGGCGGTTCCTTGTGCTCTTTGCACGCGATGTAGGAGGGTGGGGATAGACGAAGTATTCAAGATATGGAGTGAACTTCGGCGAAGAAGAGAGGTCATTGAGGGAACGAGGGCGGGGGACGAGCTTTCCAGTCGTTTGAGGAAATCATGCTGAACAGAACAAAGTCATACAATTAGAAAAATAGATTGATTTCTGCATGGTTTGACCCTTACATATGCTTTCACCAGCCCCTTTAGGTCAGTGTCAACGTCCACACAAACTTGAAATAATTTGTAAAGGCGGGATTCATTGAGTTTCGCAAACGACCTCAGATCTTCTCTCATCTTTGTAGGGTCAGGGAAACCGGCTATGGGCAGAATGAGATTACACGATCAGCGCGCCATGAACCGAGATACATACCCGCTACGAAGCCGATGACCCTGGTGAGTTTCTGTGTTACTTGTTCTTCATCCTCGTCAATGACACCGCCCTGCAAAGATCCGTAAGGTAGATTACGATCGAGGAGAGGATATCATACGTTATACTGAACGCAAGTGTCCAAAAGGTGGTGTATAGCAGTCGGCCGCCTAATGAAAAAATGAGAATATAGATTTCCCACTTGACTATGAGAACCTACGCCAGTCTTATGTTAGAGAGGACGCTCAACGCCTTAATGGCCTGGTCGCTCAGATATCGCATGACGTTGAGCATACGATCCGTCCAGGCCATCTCGTCCACCTCGGCTATTTTGCTATTTTGCTGGCTTTGAACATACACCGGCAGCGGTAAGACATGTTCAGCAAATACTTGTTCCACAACGGTTCTGGCGAATATTATGAGGCAGGAAGCTGCACTAAAAGCAATAGTACCTACTTAGCATCGTTAATGGCTCCGGACATCATAAGAAGCTCGTTGGGGATCCAGGAGAATTTCGAGACGGCCGTGACATCGTTGTTTTCGCTGAAAGTCAAAGGTCAGGGGAAGTCCGGAAGGGGAAGGATATACTCACATTTCCGGATATGCAAGGCTGTAAATTTTCGCTACACTGTTTGCTGCTTCAAAACGAACAGCGGACTTCAAAGACTGATTGAGAAGCTAGACAAGGTACATATATAGAAAGTAAGGTATACCTTCTTATCTGCCACCCGCGCAGCAACAGTTCTTATCTGCTCTTCAGACACATGATGAAGCACCGTCTCATAGTCGAGCTGAGAATACACTTTACACGCCGCGGCGCGAATCTTCTCATCAGGGTCCACCATTTTCGCCTGTAAAGCGGCTAGAGTAAGATCAGATTCCGAGAAGCACCAAAAGTAACATTAGGAGGCGTACATTCGATAGCTTCCACCATCTCCGGAAGTGCGGTGTAGAGTCCCTTGGACGCTTCTACGAATTTCAATCGAACCACAGGTGACTTGTCTACCTTGCGACCCAGCCACATACTCCAGGTCGAAGGATGATTCTTGGCCAAATCACCGCCACTTTTATCGGAGAACATTTCCCCGAGAACTTGGGTGGCTATGGCACGCAGAGTAGCTGCCTCTGCTTGGAGTTCTTCTTCTAATTGGGGAATTACACTCGGAAGAAGATTGGGACATGAAGCGTGCAGGCGCTTTATTAGGTCATGGGCGGTCCGGATCTGCTCAAAGTCCTCTTCCTGAGAATTGGATACGATGATATCCGTGAAGTAGAGTGCAACATTGCGCTGAAGTTTGTCCGCCGTTTGATTACAGACATTCACTGCAAGTCGATAGGCGGGCTGTTCGACACGCTAAAGTCAAGAAACATGGGTGAGACATCAGGCAAAGCACACCGTGTCACGTACCGCACTTTTGTCCATAAACTGCGCCATTATTATCTCCAAAATATCTTCGGACAAGGACGAAGACTCGTCTATAATGGCCACAAGGATTTCCGCCATAAAATTCTCTATTTTCTTGGGCAAGTCGCGTCGTACAAGGGCGAAAAGGTCGCGAAAGATTCCCAGCATAAGTTCATCTGCATTTGGAAGATCGCAGACCAAGACCACGCTCTTTACGGTGGAAAGTGACTCGAGAAGATGAAAGTATTGGTTATAGTACGTGTCATCAGACTTCTTGAGATTGTTGGTGAGCTGTTTGAAGAAGAACTGGAAGATATCCCGCAGCTCGGACTGGGTGTAAGGTGCATCTGGCGCGTACAATCTGAGAATATCTGCGATACAGCACGCCACATAGGCCTTCACGCCACGGTCCTTGTGAAGTAGAAGGGAATTGCTGATGAGTTCCTTGCGAACGTTGGACAGCGACGGCACGTCGACGAGTTCCTGGTCCATTTCGGCGAGCTCTGAATGTAGCGTCTGGAGTTTTTTCAAGAGGGTGTCATTGGATTGGCCCTTTGCAACTATCTTTTCGCGAAAAGCCAATTTCTTGGGCGATGGCTGGCCTGTATGCCTAGTTTGCGCGACCATCGCGGTTAAAGGTGAAGAAGGGTACCACGCGTGATCCAGGCGCCGGCGTCAAATGACCCATTGCTCATACATCGTTATGTTTGCTCATTGTACTCCTCCCGACGACGACGTTGGTGACTCCCATGTAACGCAGAAGTCGGACAGTAAAGCTGTCTTCAGAGTCTTTGTAAGTGAATCGGATCGAAAGCGGTTATTCGGTCGGGAGCGATCCTCGTCCGACGGATCCATGACCAGCAAAACAAGTACTTTTCCAGCCATATCTGGTCAATTCCGATTCCAGTGGATAGTGATGACCAGGCCAGCAGCTTCTGGACGAGATATCCAGAGATTCTCGTTCTCTACAATTGAACCGGACGGCAGCATTCATTGACCTTCGACTTCTGCAAACGTTCGAGCAGCATGCTCAAGGTCAGTAGCGAGATACACCCGACTGTTTGTAGAAAAAGATATAAAAAGGGTCTTATTTTCATCCAATTTCCCCCATCCTGCCAACGGTAGCTTTCTCGTAGTCATGAAGTTCTTCACCAGCCTCGTCGTTCTCGCCACCTTGACCACCTCTGCGTTTGCCAGCGTCTTTCCCCGCGACTTCGACCAGTTGCAGGCCGATCTTACGGCTGTCAGTATTAGCTGCAAGGTCGTTCTCGCTACCGTCAGCAAACCTCTCAGCGGTGGCAGTCTCATTGTTCGTGTTCATTCCCCTGCTATAAATCTCACAAGCCCATCCTGTCTCTTTACGAATATGTTACTTCTCTAGAATCTTATCGAGCAATCCAACGACTTGTCCAACAAGCTCAACACTCTCGCCGCCAACGCAAAGGTTCGTTCGAGCCTCTCCAAATTTGAATCATTCTGAATCCTCTTTCAGACCACCGGAACGCTCCCCGACAACGACGCCAAGATCTTGTTGGCTAACGCCAAAGTAATCGTCGAGAACTGCATGATTCCTTGCCTCCGGAATTTGCAGTTCCAAGCTCCCCAGTTGCAGGCAATCAAGGTTCCAATGCATAGCCAACTTACCAAGCTACAGACCAGCTACGATACCGCCTCTGCGAATTTGATCAGCGTTTGTCCTGTAAGTGCCCAGTTCTGGAATCTTTCATTGCCGTTGGACTGAAATGGGTTTCAAGGCGGCCGAAAAGGCTCAGGCGACACAGGTTGCTAACGAGCCCAAACCACAATTCGCGACCACCTTGAAAGCTTACACTTAAGTGGACCCGAACGCCTGCTATGGAGCTTTCTTGAGCTCGTTCAGTCTATACGTGTCGATGTAGAAATTCGTATGAAATCTGTTGCTTCATTTATATCTGTAAATGCAATCACTACTCTCTTCTTGTTCATGATTCCTGGTCCAGCCCAACTTAGTCCAGGACAACCGCACCAAGAATTGTCAATAAATACGTGAAATTTGAACCCCCATCTGCACATAGTACGAAAAGACAAATCAAAGCTAGTATGTGAAAAAATAATAAATTTTGGTGCAGAGTACATATGAACAAATTAAAGAGATGACCGCGCAATGATCTCCCAAGCCCTCCCTTCGTTAATACCAACGTGCCAGTTGTCCTTAAAAATCTCTTCGGAACACGCTAATACGATTCGCTTACAACCCATAAGGCAAAGTGACACCATCATCACGCTGACCATCACGAAAAGTAGTTCATCCATACAAGAACGTAAACGACACAGCGGACCGTCTAATAGTTCTTCTTCTTCTCGTCAACTGACAAACCACCCGGACCCATGTTGACAAGCAGAATTAGACCGCCAACGATGGCTAAAGAGCACATGACATCATCAGTACAAACACAACGATAGACAAACAATCGAGTCTTACACAGTGTTTGGAAAAAGTCGTATTTCAAAAAGTCACGTTGTGGGTGAGCGGAAGGAACAGACCACCAGTTGTTCGCAAAGACATTGAAGACACTGAGAACAAACACGAGGAAGGCGGCTGACCATTTGGCCTTGAAGCCAACAGCGACCATGACACATGCAGCGAGACCAACGATAGACACGAGGACACGGCCAAAACTCCATTTTCCTTGGATGATGAATCCGAGGAATAGGAAGATGAGGAGAACACGACCGGCAAGAAGGAAGCTACACAACCAGTTTAGTCAAAAAGCATCGGAAGCAGTAGGACTTGGATACGAACTATTTCCTGCGATCTGTCTCGCTCAACGTTGGTAGACCGGCGAAAAGTTTCTTGCGAGTCATCATAGAATCGCTGAAAACCATGAAAAGACCACCGATGACACTGAGGTTGCGGAGGAAGAAAGTAAGGTCGAAAATAAGACCATAACCAAAGCCTTGAATGATAACAACGGCCAGCAAACCCGCCACAGAATATTCAGTGTAGCGTTTGAGAATCACAGCACCAGAAGCACCAAGCATGACCTAACAAGGTTTTCCTTGTCAGAGACACTACGAAATGGCGTGAAACCACTACTTACAACGACATTTATGAGGAGGAAGAGATGTGAAAGACCCCAAGGAAAGTGTCTGTGTCTATTTACAGGAAATGTCAGTATGAAAGGGCAATTCTTCGAGGTAAGACACGCACTGCTGAAGATACCAGATTTGGTCGGACCACTGAGTGAGAATCCTCAACGCATCCTCCAAGAACGTCACGACAATCATAAAGCGACCAATTGCCGGCAAATGGGGCTTTAATGGTTGGGCGTAAATCTCGACGCTGTCCTCGACCTGCTTGCTGAAAGCACGAAGCTTTTCTAAAGGATCATCTGGGTTGGCAGAGCGGTAGCCTGAAGACGGCCGTGAATTTGAAAGACCATGAGGGTCTTGAGTATAATTAGCTGATTGAGGGCGAGCGATGTTGATTCGAGAAGTCATAATTTTTGGCCCAAGGCGAGTGTAGAAAAAAAAGTTTTGAAGAAAATGGAAAAAGTTTCGAGGAGGGTGATGACCACGTCCAGCAGTTTAAAGCCACGTAGGGTCTGCGCGTGGGAAACAAATTTTGATGCGTGGCTGTGAAACTGTTCTTCCGGCGCCGACCAGCGGCTTTCCGCCAAAAGTTTCCAAAGTTCATCCATCAAGGACAGATACACTCTCAGAGACCGCCTGCAGGCTAGACTATGGCTCAGTTATAGTGTAAGTTGTCCCAAGAAGTTTAATCTCAAGCCTCTCGAAAGTGGGCCGCCTCGGCTCGCGGTAGTTTCACATCGGAAGACGCGACATGTTTTGTATTTATGTACTTCAAACGTTACATGACACTCGATGATACAGCTTCAATTGCCAGACCTCGTAACTTCAACATTCCGAATCTGGTACACAGTCGTTCCAGTCGGTCCTGGGCTTCCCGAACTGCCTTCCATCTACAAAACAAGTAGATTGATGGTAAATTAGTCGAACAACGAGAATACCACGTACCTGAAGGTCAATAATCCTACATACGACGCATGGAAAGCATGAGCAACGTTGACAAGTTTTGCGCAAGAATGAGGTACAAAAAGTACTTACAACCAAAGTGCCTTCCCGACAAATCCAGCTCCGAATTGCGTAGTCTTCAGCACGTTATCCATGTAGTAGTCGATACGAACATCCACGTTATTGGACTCGGCAGTGAGGACGGCTTTCAGGGCATGGAAAGACAGGTCTGTTGGCCAGGGAACAATGTCGGAGACTACGACAGACGAGGTGTTGAAAGTGTTGAACCAAGTGTTGGCAGTTCCTTTCCATTCTCCCAAGTCAGCTTCGGGCGGCCATCCCACTACCGCCTGGATAGGATATCAGTCCGAAGATTCGACAGCTTTGCACACGGAGTATTCACTCACCGTCAACCTGTGAAGAATCAGGTCAACGTCAATCATACACCGAGCGCATCATCATTATGGATTGAATTACCAGAAAGCAGGCCAAGTCCCTGCGGAGAGCAATTAACTTTCAGCGCCCAACGTTACACATGTACAAAATAATTGCAAGAACCTTTCGTCGTCGGAGCGCTAAATTCTCCGGAAATAGTATAAGAGTTGGCACTGGTGACGGTGATTTGCTCCTTCGCAAAGATAGTTCCACTGCATCAATGATTGGCTACTGAATCAAAAACCGGTGCGAGTAGAGTCCTGACCTGGCGTAATGAATAGCTGGGTTGGGGTTGGCCGTACTCGTGGGCGGAACTGCACCTGAAGTCGGAGTGGCGATTAGACTGAGCGTGTTAGACGCGACAGAGATATGCGCGTGATTGGTAGAGTTGCCAACCATCCGAGCACCTGAGGGGTCGTTATTGTGCTGGAGGTCTACCGGAGAGGTCATTCCGACTTACTGCCATTGTGGTCTGAGCCCCATGGGTAGAGGTAGCTCCAGAACTGTTCCAAGGTAGTGTAGGAGGAAAACGAGGTGGAAGGGATGACTGTCGTCGCGGCTTGTACTACGGGGCTCTCCAGAAGAGCCAAAATAGCTACGGTTGTAGCGAATAATTGACTATCAAGGACATAAGTGTTAGAATATCAGAGCTGCCTTTCAATCTAACCTAGAATGAAACATCGTCGTCTCCTCTCCGTTGGCTAGCTAGGTGAGTCTGATGAGCTAGTTCCATCGTCAAGCTCTACTTATATACTATTACTATGAGGATCAAAATCTTCCGCTCATTCGTTACGGAAAAAACAGATGATCTTGCTTCAAATTCCCATTCGCTTTATCGATCATTTGAAGTTGCGCGACGGAGATACTTATGACCGTCAAATGTTTCTTCGGGCCGCCAGAGAATCAGTATTAAGCTGTAGCAAGGCAAAAGTCTCCCTCGTCAGCGGGTTGTTGCCATGTGGATGTTTTCATCCGCTCATGAGGGCAAGAAGAGGTAGTTAAAAACAGACGAAATGACGTCCGCTGCCACCTGGCAATTGAGTATATTCACACCAATATTTCTCCGATGTGCCTATTGACGTTGATTAGACTCGATTTAGGCTTGTTGAGAGATGATGGTGGTCTATTCAGAAGGGAAGCCTAGGTCAGGGAGACAACTCATACCCTGGGAACTCTGGGTACTCATACCGCCGCTGTTTGCCAACTTGTCCGAATGGCGGGAAGTGAGGTATAAATGCTAAGAAGAAAGTCGACAAGGGAATGTAGATTCCAAGGAGATGTGAGATGTTGATGGACTTGCGCCGAAAGAAACTCGACAGAAGAGAGTAATAAGGAATAGGTAAGCCATTCCATCGAATTGACGGACCACTACATACAAAAACCCATCAAGTAGTCTTTTCCCTTTTCCTCAACATGCGTCTCCGCCAGATAGCCCGCCAAGCGAGAATACACACCGCCGAAAGGACCCCGTAAGGCGGTATAAGCCAGCTAACAAGCCAACTCCAACCAGCTTCTTTCCTCAGCGAAGCGACAAACATATCGACTTTGGCATTGAGCTCCTCGACTCCTGCAGAGTTGTCTATTCTTTCGTCAGCGTATTTGAGCTTCTCGTCAATCGGGATTTGGGAATTGAGTCGTGAGGAAGCATCCTCAGCGGACGAACTATCGCGAAGCATGAGTCGCTGTAGTTGGACATCAGAAGGACTAGATATAAAAAATCAATTAATTTGCAGTTTTGAGAGTGAAGGAAGACGCACCAATACACGAGTACGACCTTGTATACCAATTTCCACATCGGGCCTTCAATCAGTAGCGGTACATCCAGGACGCAAAATTTTTCTCCTCTAAGCCAGCACTTGACGACACCCCAAAGCATTGCCCGTCTAACTGCGGGATGTACTATTGCATTCAGCTGTTTCCGTTTCCGTTCATCATTAAATATGATTGAACCCAGGGCTTTGCGATCCAACGACCCGTCGGGTAGAAGAATCTGTTTCCCAAAAGTCTTTACTATCTTTGCGAGACCTGAGGAACCAGGCTCGACGACTTGGCGTGCAATGACGTCTGCATCAATGAATGGAACATTTCGCTCTTTGAGAAGCTTGGATACGGTGGATTTTCCGGTGGCAATTCCACCTGTGAGACCAATGACTAATGAATGTTAGAAGATATAATCAGTTGGTGCGAGGGATGAAGAGTACCCAACATACGGACGAGACAGTTTTGAGCAGAGAGTCCCGGGACCTCGGACTTTGAGCCACCGGTCGGCCCGGTGCCGACTCAAAGTCCGAGCCATAACTTTGATCCTCACTTCGTGCCGCCATCGTTACAATGGGCACCCTCAGCGACGTTGTCGAGGCTCATTAAATGACAATATTTTACCTACCCGACTACTCGCCTTTATGGTGGCTTCATTGAAAGTAACTCTTCCCTCTTGCTTGAACAATGATTTCTTCAATGATTTCTTCAATAGACAGATATAGCTGCTCAGTTGAAACTGACAGCAGTTATGTTTCCACAGCGTCGTTCACATCCTCGTCTACCAGCCCAGGACTTGGCTACCTTTCCAGCAAAACCATCAAATAATTAAGATTGAGCCTCATCGAGGGAGTCGATGCAATTGTTATCCGAAGGAGACTGGCGCACATTGAGAACATTCTCAAGCATAAGCTTATTACCAACACTCAGCACTTCATGTGGCACGATATTGGCGCGAGGAACACTGTTACATTCAGAAGACTTTGCACAAGTTGCCATATGTTTCTTCCAATTATCGTCCCGAGCTCTCATGCTATATTTTACAGGATTTGGACCACCAGGCATCCTGGGTTATCAAAGAACTTGAGTCGCGTGTGAGGGTTCTGGTGGACCCTCTATATTGGGACGGCAAAAGCACAAGCGAGGGCGAGGAAAAGATGTTGATACAATGGCGTTGATTCGACGAGTGTACAAGGGCCTCGTAAATACCTATACATACAACTACTGTGAAATATAGGAGACGAAACATAGACGAAACATACACACCGGAATTAGAAAAATTCCAGTGAGCAGAATCAGCTTCCGATAGTATACATATCACTTCATCTTTCACTGGTTTTGATAAATGTAATGAAATGAATTATTTTAACTAAGATTAAAATACATCTGAAAGTCTGGAAATCGGCATGCGTATTACATTGAATGAAATATTTGTCGAAAGTCGAGAAATCTTGTCAGAAGAAAACAAAGTGGAAATAAAGACTTTCCGTACGCATTTCTGCTCGGATGAATTCATACATTTTGCATGAGTGAAAAGTTCATTCAAAGTCTGAAAAATCATCAGCGCTGAAACAGGCTCCGAATTACAATGTTTCTACCGCATTATTGCGAGGAACAAAAACCCAGCAGAAAGTTTGGGTTTTGAGGACATTGAAATAACGCGATGGCGTTCAAATCTAGATGCATGCGCATCAGCGAGACCTACGAGAACGGTGTTAGTATAATGATTAGATTATGGATGTGTACTTACACGAATGGCAGGACATGCAGACTCAGCATTGTCCTCAGTTGACAATTTTGCTGATTGCTGATCTACTGATTAATGTTGTTGATACAATAACTTTTGTGTCCCTCGACACGACGGCATTTGAATCCAGATGCATGGTCATCAGTGAGACCTATGAGAATGGTGTTAGTACAATGGCTAGATTATGGACGTGTACTTATGCAAATGGTGGGACGTGCAGCCTCAACGTTGTCCTCAGCCGACAATTTTGCTGACTGCTGATCTACTATTCAATATCGCTGGTACACAAAAGTTATTGCATCACGAATCACCGGAACTATGACTCCCTCGTAAACTGCCTGAGGATCACCAAAGAATATGGATTTTTTGAGATGCACTGTCTTACCTAATGAAATCAATGATACCATACCCAAACAACACAAAAGTGAACTTACAGCTGCATGTAAATCGGGGCCTGCTGGCGCATCGGGCCTCGAGTTATGAATGAACCAGACATTCTGTGAAGCGTAAGAATTCCAGAAAATGAAAATGAAAACTCGAAGCTCACCTGTCCAATTGGCAAATGGCATCCAGAACGCCCCAAGCCATCTCTCCATTTTCCAGGGCAGTTAAACTCCCATTTGCCGACCCGTCTCTCCAAATTTGTCATCCTCCCTACCTTAAACACACCTCCAAAATCTCCAACTTCGTAAAACACATATATCCATCTGCCTTGATCAGCGCTACTAATGGCCCAATTTGCACTTCTTCTCCACAGCCGTGATAGCTTTCTGAATGGCCGTTTGGCATTGAACACGACGACAGATGAGGATTGTATGAGAATGGAGAAAGAAGTGGAGGAAGAGGCTGAAGATGGAGGCATAGGTTAGGGTTGATGGCAACAAGTACAATGTGTGAAACTGGACCAACAATTAAAAATGAAGGGCAAGGTGGGAGAGGAGAGTGAGTAGACTTTTGGAAAGGGTCTGTTCTTATATATGTTCAACAACATCATTCCCCTCACTGCAACAACATCATCACATCAAACTGACTCTATAGTGTTCCCGCCGTTGTACAACAATGTTGTTGTGGACCCATTGCTATATCCTTCATGTGTATCCTTCATTTGAGGAGGAGGAGGGAGGGAGGGAGAAGAGGAAGGAGAGAGAAGGGAGGGGGAGGGAGAAGAGGAAGGAGGGAAGAGTGAGGGAAGAGTGAGGGGGCAGGGTGAGAGGGAGAAGGGTGAGGGTGAGAGGGCAGGGAGAGGGTGAGGTGGAGGGAGAAGGGGAAAAGGGTGAGGGGGAGGGGGAGAGTGTGAAGGAGAGGGTGAGGGGGGAAAGGGTGAAGGGTGAGGGGGAGAGTGTGGAGGAGAGGGATAAGGGTGAAGGGTGAAGGGTAAGGGTGAGAGGGAGAAGGGAGAGAAATATGGAGGCAAATGTATACAACTGAATAAGGGAATGGAGACTAAATGTAAGACTAGATACTAAGACACTGGTGTTGATGCTGGTGTCACAAACAAGTCACGGAAGATATAATGGAGTAAACACTTTTGGATATTCAACTGGAATTGTACATAATCGTGGTGAAGGTGGTGGTCCAGAGTCAAGAGTAGAAATCGCTGTACGGAAATATTAGGAAATTCACGCCTTAATTAAGGGACAAAAACTGAGGCTGTACTTCATCGAGCACTCGACAAGTTCAAGAACTTGTCGTCAAGCTTCATCGGGCATTTGATCGTCCCCCAGTTATTCCCCAGTTGGTGTTCATTTTCGTATACTCGTAAGTCAGAAAATTTGAATGCGAATGTAAATATTAACATAGTCCTGTGTCAGCCATTGCAGCCAAAAGAAATCATAAGCTAACAGCTCGATTCTTAGTTTGGCTTGGGTATTTTTAGGACCCCGTTCAAGTCTGTACATGGACATCGGTTCAAGTAGAGCATGACAATGGTTGACTTTCATTGCAAATTTGAAGTCCAAAAATGCCAGTACATGAGTGGAACTTGATATATTGGAAACATGTATATGGACATGAACTCTGCTGCGAGGGTATTAATAGGAGGATCCAAAATACAAGGCGTTAGAAGATGAACCAACAAAAGATGGAATAACGTCAAAATGACAGGTCTAGTTTTTCAACTTAATTGAACATGGATTTGAACAGAGCTGCTTTCCAGCGCGAGCTAACACGATGACTATTTACCAAGCTAGGACGCCAAGTGGCCTGACTCAAAAGTCGCCAGATCCTTGGAGAGCGTAACGATGATGGGCAGACTTGTAAGATTAGGTAACTGGGAGGCTAGACGCTAAAAGACCTTCTGTCGAAATGGAAGTCGCTATTGCAGTAATGAATGGAGAAATTGACGACCGAGTATTGTGGGAGGGGATGAGATACGATTTGGGAATGGCTTCTAGAATCAGCGTACTCCTTCAGATAATCTTGTTCATAAAGAGAATTTTGTGCTGCAGATAAAGGCTGATGTACTTGCGTAGAGAACGCGTCCATAATAACCTTGATACAGGGATATAGAAGTCCTGATTCGGCAGACGATCCAAAAAATTGAGCTATGGGTCGTCGTCCGAAGCACAACTCCACGTCTTGAGGTACGACAAGCGGGAAAGCACGACCCAGACTGTCGCAGTCCATTGACCAAAGTTTCTCGGGTGAGTTCGGAAACGGCAAGATCGTCGTAGAACGCTGTATTCAAAAAGTTCGAATTATATTGCAGAATCTTGCTTGGATGAGCAATTTGGGCATCTTCAACTTCTTGTAGTCGTCGTCGTCGTCACGGTCCAAAAATTGAGCGCGGGAATTTTAAGCAACTCGGTCTTTCCTCCGCTTTTGATGCTCAGAAATGCTGGGGCTCGTCTATCTCGGGCATTCAGTACTGCACCGCTAGATTCAAAGGCCTTTTCTAACACCCTTTTCTTACCCAAGACCAAGTTCCCTCTCCGACCGGACCCTACCAAGAATGAAGCTTTGTACCGGTCAAGGACTTCTGAAGAGTTGTACAAGTGGCAGGTGGGATTATCTACTCAAAGAAAACCCATATTTTGCTGAGTAAACTAGCGTCAAAATGTTACTGGTCCAGAATTTGTATTCCACGATGGCCCACCCTATGCTAACGGTGATCTACATATGGGTGAGCATGAGCCTTCCTTCGCGCGTCAGACGCGTTTTAAACGGACAATTCGCGTAGGGCATGCCTTGAACAAAATCCTAAAGGATATAATTAATAGGTTTGCGTTGTTGAGGGGAAGAAAAGTACAGTACGTTCATATGACTCATCCAAACTCTTCAAATAATGTAACGGATTCACTTTCAGTTACATTCCAGGATGGGATTGTCATGGTCTTCCCATTGAAAATAAAGCTTTACAAGAGCTCGGAGTGCGCGGTATTTTCTTGCTCTTCTTGGCCCAGTCTGAACATCGTCAAGCAAGATCCATCTAATGTTCCCCCATCAACTATACGCGCCGCTGCTCATGCAGTGGCTGCTCGCGAGATAACTTCTCAAAAAGAGCAGTTCCGCCAATTTGGTATCATGGCCGATTGGGACAGCGACGAATCCACGTACAGGACACTGGATCATGAATATGAGATGAGGCAGTTGCGGATCTTCGAGCAGATGGTGAATAATGGTATGTCAGGCATACAGTCAACGGAAGACGTGCAGATGCTTATGCAAACTTTCGTATAGGCCTCATACATCGCCGCTATCGCCCAGTCCATTATTCGCCGTCTTCTCGTTCTGCTTTGGCAGAAGCGGAGTTGGTGTACAAGGATAATCATTCGTCCCTCTCTGTATATGTCACGTTCGGTTTGGACGACCATTCGAGCCAAACGGTCTTGGAAGGACACACCAATCTAGCCTTCACGGAGCCGGTTCAACTTCTCATCTGGACGACGACGCCTTGGACGCTAACTGCGAATATGGTACAGACCCATTTTCCACCAGCGATGTATTCGTCTAACTGATCTTTTCAAAGGGTATCGCGGTGCACTGTGACATGACCTACACCCTTTTGCGCCGGTTAGATAACGATTCTCTAGTTATTGTCGCCCAAAGTCGACTTGAGGCTCTTCAAGATATTCTAGGGCCCACGGAGTGGATTACGGATATCGAAGGTACTTGCTTTGCACGCACCTATTAGCCTGCTCTTCTCACCCGTTGCTTTTTAGGTAACGACTTGATCGGATTGCGTTACGACCCAATTTTCTCTTCGTTTCATTCTACGCCTTCAATGGAGATCCTTTCGTCCTCGCATGTAACTTCAGAATCTGGTACCGGTCTGGTCCATTGTGCCCCTGCTCATGGAGACGAAGACTACAAGCTTTTCCGTGACAATGGCCTAATCGACTCGGGGCCAAACCCTTCATCGGCAGAATCAGATATGCTATGTCACGTCAATGAGGGCAAGTTTTCTGAAAAAGTTGCTGGAGTAGTTGGTCTCGATATTGCACGGCAGCTTGTTGGGCAGCCGGTTTTGTCGGAAGGGAACCGAGCTATCGTCAAACTGTTGGAGGAAGCAGGGAGGTTGTTGGCTGCGAAGAGGTATACCCATCGGTATCCCTACGACTGGAAAACGGACCAGCCGATTATTGTGACTGCGACATCTCAGTGGTTTGCGAACCTTGATCGAATCAAGGGCGAGGCTTTGGAGGCCTTGAAGGATGTTCAGTTTTATCCATTCCAATGTAAGTGAGATACGCAGAAGTCGACCTCCCGCTCTTGTTCAATGATGTCTACAGCACGCAATCGACTCGAATCATTCATCCAATCCCGCTCTGAATGGTGCATATCTCGACAGCGCGTCTGGGGCGTACCCATTCCAGCGCTCATTAATGTGAGCACGGGCGATGCCGTCCTTAATCAAGAATCTCTTCGTCATATCCTCGGTGTCTTGGAACAAAAGGGCGCACAGTACTGGTGGGAAGGGCCCTTGGAGGATTTTTTGCTTCCTGGAATGAAGCCGGAAGATTGGGCGAAATCTACAGATACGATGGACGTATGGTTCGATAGTGGGACTTCGTGGTCAATGTTAGATCCTTCTCCGTCGACTGAAGGTGGGAGATCACACCGGGCGGATGTATGTCTGGAGGGCTCGGACCAACATCGAGGCTGGTTCCAAAGTCAGCTGTTAACTGCAGTTGCAGTCGGTTCGGGGCCAGATAACAAGGGCCATCCGCAGAGTCCGTACGGTACGCTCATTACTCACGGAATGGTCCTGGACGAGAAGGGTAAAAAGATGAGCAAGTCGTTGGGAAACATCGTCAGTCCGTTGACGATTGTTCTTGGAGGATCCGTGAGTGCTTTCGACGATTTAATATGCTCTTTGGCGAATGATTTATCTTGCGATTCCTAGGACAAGAATAAAGATCCTGCCTACGGCGCAGATCTTCTCCGCCTCTGGGCAGCTTCGGTTGAATACACAAATGACATGTCCATTGGTCGTACGTCACTAACTCAAACTGCCGAAGCGATGCGCAAGATTCGCAATTCGGCTAGGTTCATTTTGGGAAATCTCAGAGACGGTGAGGTGCTGAGAGATTTCAAGAGGGTTGAACAGGAAGAGTTGGGTCTGGTCGAACGATATGTTATGCATGAATTGTGGGCCCTCGAAAAGACTGCGTTGGAAGGATATAAAGAGTATGATTTTGCTTCAGGTGTGCTCTGCTCTTCCTTTAGTGCGCCTTTCACCCGGGGGCTCACGAAATTTGATAGTAACCACTGCATTGGTCAACTTTGCTAATGTCACTCTTTCTTCGTTGTATTTCGACATTACAAAGGATGTTTTGTACGCCAATTCGTTTGAAAGCGTTGAACGAAGGGCGGTTGTTACGGTGTTTGGAAAGGTTTGGTTCTTCACTGGTGTTGATGGGGCAGCTCTCCTTACGGGCCGCTATGCAGATTCTTAGCACGATAACATCTATCTTGGCACCTACTCTCCCTCATTTGGCAGAGGAAATTCATGCACATCTGCCTCTTCCGGATCAAGTTCGAGCAAACTCGTTCTTCGAACAACGATGGGAACCTTTGGCGAGTAGTCATTTCATGAAGTGTAATGTGCTCGGTTTCTTACAGTGATGCTTGAATAGGATGCGAGATGGGAAGACCGCGTTGCGGAAGTGGAAATGGATGCCTTACTTAAAGTGAGAAAGTCGGTGCTGGCTTTATTGGAGAAGGCAAGGGGGGATAAGTGCGTCAGCTTCATGTCTGACAATATCTCGCGTTTTTATTGACGATACTATGGTCCTTGTTGCAGGCGATTGAAGAGTTCCTTGGAGGCAGAAGTTGATATCATTGTACCCAACGGTGAGGTAGGGAATTCGCTCGTAGAGTTACTTCGAAGAGAAGGTGTGCATGGATGTTTATATATTTTCTCTCTCTGCCTTGCTGAATGTCTCTCGACAGAGCGGATTCTCAAGACTCTTTTCATTACTTCCGACGCGTCTGTCATAGATAAAGGCTCTCTGGGAAGCGTAAGTCAGTCACCAGAGTGGGTTTACACGGAAAGTGGGGACAATTTGGGTATGGTTTCTTATGTTGAAGCATCTCTTTCGCTAACCACCATCAACGTAGAAGGTCTTGGGATACGCATCCGACCTGCTACGTTGGAAAAATGTCCAAGGTGCTGGACGTATACCCGGCCGGAAGAGGAAGAAGTATGTGGGAGATGCATAGAGGTGTTGCGTTCGTCATAGGGCACTCATATTTAATTTTATCGCCTCAATTAATTAATAGTTCTCGCATAAACCATTCTTCGCGTGGAGCGATGATTGAAGGAAGCAAGATTCGATGATGCAAGGGGTTCTAACCGTATGTCACTGTATTCCAGATTATCGATAAGAATTGGGGTTCGGCGTTGTTCGGAAGTTCCTGGGATGCTGTTAGCTCTGTCCATCTAGCTTCAGGCAGTGACTGGGTCATCTGAACGTGAATAAAATACATTAGGACCGGCCAACAATTGACCCAGCAAAGCATGTATATGTGCCGAAAGGTTGAATGTACTGTATAACTAAAAGGGAACAAGTTGTACGCGAGTGTGGCGGGATTGCCGAAAAGGGAAAAAGGAATGATTGAAACGACGTCATTGATGAGAAGTCGGCATAAAAGCTTGGGATCTCACTCGATCATCCTTTATCTCTTCCTTCCATCCAGCTTATCCTCACACATTCATATACTTGTTCACCATGCCTGAAGGATCTATGAAAGCACTCTGGTACGACGCAGTAAGTATCGACGTAATTCTTTGGCCAAAATTTGGAAGCTTATCGTCGCATACAGCCTCACAAATTCTCAATCAAGGATGTACCCATTCCTAAAGTTGGCGATGACGACGTGCTCTTGAAAGGTTGGCTTGCTGTTTGCTTAGCGTTTGATTAATTTTCTAATCGCTTTTTTCAGTAACCTGCTGTGGTATCTGCGGTACTGACGGACACATTCACGAAGGTATTCGATTTAAAGTATTCGTACTTGAGCACGAAGCTTACATCTTTATGCGCCTCTAGGCGAATTCATCTCAAAATTCCCGCTCATTCCCGGCCACGAAGCTATTGGTACCGTCGTCGAGATGGGCAAGAACGTCAAGGGTTTCGAAAAGGGTGACCGCTGTGTAGCAGATGTCGGAATCACTGTATGCGTTACATTTCTTATCGCCATTACTACCCCGCCCTCACCCAGTTTAGTGCGACAACTGTTTCTACTGCAGACGTGGCCGGTCTTTGCTGTGTGAAAATTTCAACGCTCGGGGTGTCACACAGGATGGAGGTTTCGCAGAATACATTGTATAGTAAGTATACAATTGCAGCCTATGGGAAGATGCTGAATGCTTCTTCCAGTCAACAGAAGAAGCTCTACAAGATCAAAAATCTCAGTGACGAAGAAGCTACCCTCATGGAACCAGCTGCATGTGCTATCCACGGTCTCGACAAACTCAACCCTCCAGTCGGGATAGAGGTCCTGATCCTCGGTGCTGGACCAACGGGTCTCATTCTCGCACAACTTCTGAAGCTCAATGGTGCTTCGAAAGTGGTTATTGCTGCGAACAAGGGTATCAAGATGGACATTGCCAAACAAGTTGACGCCGGAGACGAGTACATTGAGCTCGATAGGCAGAATCCTGAGCCACAGTGGCAGAAACTCAAGGAAGATAATCCGTATGGATTCGATGTCGTGGTAGAGGCTACTGGCGTCGAGAAGCTCGCAAATGATAGTATTAACTATGTCAGGTGCGTAGATCCCGTGTATTGTGCATGCAAGCCACTAATCTGTAGTCTACTGCAAGGCGTGGTGGGACCCTTTTAATATACGGTGTTTATGAGAACAAAGCGAAGGTCTCGTGGCCTCCTAGCAAAATTTTTGGTATGTTTTTGCACTTTCAACGCGAAAATCTTGGATATTCAGCTGGGCTTGTCCATTCTAGGTGATGAAATTAAGGTATATGATTTTCTCGATACCCGAAATGAAGCATGAAGCTGATTCTTTCTACGCTCAGATCATCGGATCCTTCTCCCAAACTTACTGCTTCCCTCGCGCCGTCGCCTACCTTGATTCCGGAAAAGTCAACGTCAAGGGCATGGTCACTGACGTGTTCAAGCTAGAGGATTACCAGTCCGCCCTGGACAAGATGAACAGCCGAGGAGCATTGAAGATCGCTATCAAACCCTGAAGTACCCGATTCGAATTTCTCAGCTTTGAGCGACATGATCATACAGATATTTATTGGCAGTAACTCTTATCAATTGACACTGTACTACATACATACGACAGAATGAATCAACGATTGTGCAATGTATAACTTCCCTATTCCGTTCGAGTAGTCAAATGTAAGGCATTGTCATCGTACCACTGACAGACTCGGGTATTCGTCAGCCTCGCTTCCGTCCTTCTTTGGAGGCATTTAGCTAGTAGTACTTTGTCCTGCCAAAGCGTCCACAAGGAAACAACTCAACCGTTCTCTTCGCCAGCACTCTTACTGGCTGTCATTGTGGCCAAACTGGATGCCAACAGGTAACGTCTGTCCTTGTGGGGAAAGCTCGATCTTTTACGATAATGTCTAGATGGGTTGATTTTAGATATCACGATAGGAAGGAGGGAAAATAAACAACATGCAGAGTACGTTAACCTCAAAGTCGAAGAAATCTGGATTGCACAATGCTGAGCATGGCAATTGAAGTGTTCCAGCACCTGGGTAGTGCGGCAATCAACCCGACAAAAGCTGATAGGTTATGTTCCTCAAGCCTTTCTGACCTTCGGCATCCCTGCCGCAGTTCACTTCGCTTCATGTAAACATGCAAACACGTGCCGGCAGGCACAAGTGCGGAGGTGGTGATCCTTCAGAAACAATCGCCCTTTGTCAGGCCGGGGAGCCATTTGCGAAACGCCAGCACGTGATCGCGTCCTTTAAGACTTGTCCTCTATTTCGAATTTTCGACATTGCCACTGCCGCGCCACTCCTGAACTGTGAAATTTGACTCCCTGTTCGACTGAAGTCGCGCCATGTCTTAAGAATCCCAACCTAGATGGGCCTGTGAGTTTCCTCTCGTATCCGATTTTCTGGGTGTCGGTGTTGAAGGTTTATTCAGATACAGTGCGCCGTATTGGGCACAGGATACTGTCGGATATCCCGCTAGAGATTTATCTGGAGCTTATTAGCTACATCAGACCGAGCAATAGGCCTTCGGACCGAGCAGTTGACCGTGAAATGAGGCGACGCCGGATGAAAGATCTTTGCAGCCTTTCGCTTGTCTGCTGCTTTCTTCGCGCCATCCTTTTCCCTCTCATCTCCGAAATTCTTTTCTTTCTTCCGAACCTCGATTAGGACGCGTTGCAAAGAGCGCGTTCGACAAATTATTATACTTTGTCCAGAGAACTCGAGCAGGACGTACCTCAGGCGTTCCTTCCACACGTCAAAAAATGTATCATTCGAGATTGGGCTCAATATTCAGACGACATCGAATGTGCCACTATCAGTGCGTTCCTGCACAAACCCAGAGAGGTATTACCGCAAATGACGTCCCTCACCGATGTTGTATTGTGTCATACGTTCATTACGTCGCAGCTCCTCTCAAGTATTCGGGAAATTGTTTCGCTCAGGGAGTTATCGATTTTGTGCTGCGATTTGAAGGAAATAAGCAGGAGCAAAATCGAGAAATACACTTCGACGTTTCAAACAAAACTGAAATGCTTCAGATTTATGAACCACAAGCGTGATCGGAAGATTTCTGCGTACAGAGATAAGTGTCTTGGATTTCTCCCTCTCATTACAGATGTGGAAGACTTTCGTACTGACAGTTGGAACATGTTTAATGCAATAAAAACATCCTCGGAACCCCCTCCCCCTTTGCGGTTTCTCGAAGTAGGCGATTTTTGGGACAACAATTTCTTTGAATTTCTCCAGAGTCTTCCTACTTTGACGTCTCTCATTTTGGACTGTTTTTCTCAAAAAACTTTCTAGTAAAGGTATCATTTCGTGATCCATCTACCAATTCCCTTTGTCTCTCGCATGTCGAACCTTCGACATCTCACCTGCCACCCGCAGATGGTCTGTCGGCTAAAAGGCCCTCATAGTCTATCCCATTTATCGTTCTTCACGCGCAAAGTGTGCTCGAATGATAATCTTTTGCCTGTGTTGCAACCTGTCGCGCAGCCAGATTCTTGGTGTTGTATTGACCGTTATACATCCGTCTCCGAGCTACAACTACCCCTCGTTTTTCTAATCAAAATGAAGCCAGCGCCGCATGGAATCGTTCTTACTGAGCTCAAGAAGCTCACCATAAATGGAAGCATCCAGTTTGATTCAAACGCCATGGATGACGAGGGGTTAAAGAAGGTTCGTACCCGAGTCTCAGGGCCTGCCCTACGACCAACGTCTTACTTCCAATTGTTTTTGCGACGCATAGAATTTATAGGAATCTCTTCCCCTCTTTGCGAGCCCTTCAGTGGAAGAGATATGCATTACTGATTTTCCACAGGGCGACTGCTTTGATGCCACGCGCTCGTTGTTTGATACTTTGACAGGGCATTTCCCTGAGCTTGGTCGATTAACAATCGTGAGCCGCGAGGGTTATAAAGTCGAGTATACCAAAGATTCTTCGAGTGACGAGCGGGGTCTAGAAAATTTACTGTATTAAGAGAGCTGTATATCGACATCTTCCCTCTTCTGAACTTGATTGCCATTGCACTCGTACACTGTCTGTATATGAAAATTAGAAACTTCATATTTAAGATCTAAGTACTGAATCTCTTTTGGTCCACACGGACTCTATTTGATGTGTAGTGGGCCAACGCTAATGCATGGCGAGACTCATGCCCTTTGCAGTGATTGGAGCAAATTACCTCGCGGATCCTGGATCATCGATCATCAATGTAATGAAAACTAACTAAAATTGTATAAATTGCAAAAAATAGATCAATTCAAAATTGCCTGCCTTGGATCATTCCATTCCATGCACTCGTAACTGCTGCGTGATTATCCTTCCACTTCAGTGTTGCTTGCTCCTTCATCAGCCAATCACCCTTGTTCGAGGTTGCTGCTCTGTGCTCTGCCATGTGTTCAGCCATACAAGATAGCATATAGAGAAAAACAATTAGAACTAACTTGGCGTAGTGGCTGTGCGCTGCAGGTTCATACTGTTCAGCTGGCAAACTTTGGTCAATTGATAGGTTTTCAGCTTGTGGGAAATGAATTTTCCACCTGGCATTGGCATTTGATTTACTGTTTGCAATTGCAGTCAAATGATTATAACTATAACTTGTTGATAACTTGTTATACTGGTAACAAAACTATTGTCAAACTACATAAATACAATGTCCTCAGAAGCACACAAAGTAGTGTGAATGACTCAGTATATTTATAAGTACCTGCCAAACTATGTCAATACAATGTCTAAGTAATATGTCAATATATACTAGTGAGACTGGTGTAGATTCACTTCAGAAAGTTGAAACACATGTTGAAGTAGTGTGAGTGCTACAAACATGTATCGGTATGTTGAATATTGTCTGTAGGTAATGCAGAACTTTCACCCAAGCACCTATAAACTAGAGAAGGGAAAGGAAAATAGAAATTAGGAGGACAAAGGAACAACCGAGAAACACCAACTACTACTGCGGCCACAGATATACACAACAAATGGGATATACAGGATCCATCCAGGACCCAGGTAAGGCTTGCACCACCATCAATCATTGATGAAACAAAAATTGAAGGAATTACTAACTGCAATAAGTCTCTTTATCTTGAGCTCCTGTAGGTGGTCAATCTATCACAGTTATGGCAAAGATTCTTACTCTCATTGAAGCTCTACTACTCAGACTTGGAAAAATGTATCACTGCAGCTGCTTAATGTGCATTTCAATATTAAACTCCCTGGGTATTCACATCTGGACCATTTTCAAGCAGCAACTTTACAACAGCTCTGTAGGCAGCTTCCTGGAGTGCATTCCTATGTTGGCCACCCTGTGCATTCACATTAGCACCATTTTCAAGCAACATCTTTGCAACTACTCTATTGCCATTTCCCGCTGCTGCCTAGAGGGCATTTCCATATTCACCACCTTGAACATTCACATCTGCACCATTTTCAAGCAGCAATCTTACAATTGCTTCATTGCCTCTTGTTGCAGCTTCATGGAGTGCATTCCCAAAGTGACCACCCTCAGCATTAACATTAGCACCATGTTCAAGCAGCAACTTAACTACTGCTTTGTTGTTATTCTCTACAGCTGCCTGTAGGGCATTTCCAAATTGACTACCCTGGGCATTCACATCTGCGCCATTTTCAAGAAGCAATTTTACAATTGCTTCATTGCCTCTCATTGCAGCTTCATGGAGTGCATTCCCTTGAAAGCGACCACCCTTAGCATTAACATTAGCACCACATTCAAGCAGCAACTTAACTACTGCTTCCTTGTTATTCTCTATAGCTGCTTGTAGGGCATTTCTAAATTGACTACCCTGGGCATTTACATCTGCACCATTTTTGAGTAGCAGCTTTACAACTGCTTCATTGCCACTCTTTACAGCTGCCTGGAGTGCATTTTCAAAGTGACTACCCTGGCCTTTTACAACATTTGTACCATTTTCAAGTAGCAGTTTTACAATTGCTTCATTGCCACTCTCTACAGCAGCCTGGAGCACATTCTCAAATTGATCACCCTGTGAATTTACATGTGTACCATTTTCAAGTAGCAATTTTACAGATGCTTCATTGCCACTTACTACAGCTCTCCAGAGTGCATTCTTATATTGACTACCCTTGGTCTTTGAATCTGCACCATTTTTTAGCCACACTTTTAAAACTGTTTTACTGCTGCTCTCTGCATTCTTATCCTGGATCTTTTTTCCATGTGCCCCATTTTCAAGTAGCAAGTTGACAACTGCTTTATTGCTATTCTCTACAGCTGCTTGGAGTGCATTCCCATATTGACCACCCTGGGCATTCACATCTGCATGGCTTTCAAGCAGCAGCTTGACAATTGCATCATTACCTCTCACTGCAGCTGCCTGAAGTGCATTCCCATAATGACCACCCTGGGCATTCACATCTGCACCATTTTCAAGCAGCAATTCTACAATTGTTTTATTGTTTCTTTCTACAGCAGCCTGGAGTGCATTCTGATATTGACTACCCTGGGCATTCACATCTGCACCACTTTTGAGCAGTAACTTTACAACTGCTCCATTGCCACTCTCTGCAGCTGCTTGGAGTGCATTTCGATGTTGAGTACCCTAGGCATTCACATCTGCACCACTCTGAAGCAGCAACCATACAACTGCTTCATTGCCACTCTCTGCAGCTGCCTGGAGTGCATTCCCATATTGACCACCTTGAGCATTTACATCTGCACCATTTTTAAGCAGCAGTTTTACAATTATTTCATCACCATTCTCTGCAGCTGCCTGGAGTGCATTTCCATAGTGACCACCATGGGCATTCACATTGGCATTATTGTCTAATAACAATTTTACAGCTGCTTCATGGCCTCTCTTTGCAGCAGCCTGGAGTGCATTCCCATAGTGACCATTCTGGGCATTCACATCTGCACCTTTTTTCAGCAACAATTTTACAACTGCTTCATAGCCTCTCAGTGCAGCTGCCTGGAGTGCATTTCCCCTTTGGGCATTTGCATCTGCACCATTTTCAAGCAATAGCTTTACAATTGCTTCATTGCCACTCTTTGCAGCTGCCTGAAGTGCATTTCCACATTGGCCATCCTGGGCATTCAAATAAGCACCATTGTTTAGCAGCAATTCCACAACTGCTTCATTGCCACTCTCTGCAGCAGCCTGGAGTGCATTTCTACATTGACCACCCTGGGCATTCACATCTGCACCATGTTCAAGCAGCAACTTGACAATAGCTTTGTGGCCTCTCTCTGCAGCTGCCTGGAGTGCACCCCCATACTGACCACCCTGGGCATTCACATCTGCACCTTTTTCAAGCAGCAAATTTATAACTGCCTCATTGCCTCTTTCTGCAGCTGCTTGAAGTGCACTCCCATACTGACCACCTTGAGCATTCACATCTGCACCATTTTCGAGCAGCAAGTTTACTACTGCTACCTTTCCATGATCTACATTTATCCTTTGGTCATTTACATCTGCACCCTTCCAATCAAATGGCCACATCTCTATTTCATTGCCATGTGATGCTGCTGCTTGCAATGCATCTCCATATCTTCCACACTTAAAGTTAATATATTCTGCTTCTAATTTTTGATTTCCAAGCACCAATTTTTTTTCCATCAAAATTTCTTCCACTCTTGTTGTCAATCCATGCTGAGCTGCATAGTATAGGGCTGTGCCCAACTCCCATCTTCCAATCCAACAGTCTTTTTTATCATATTTCTCCCGCCACATTAGAAAGGTATTACTTGTGTCTATTAATATATTTTTGATCAGACTTTCCAGAGCACTGTTTTGTTGCTTGATTATAATACACCTGGCATGAACTAACCAGTAATGGCTTGCATAGTTCAATAAAGAGGTTTTTTCAGGCTCATTTTTGCTCTCTGGTTCATCCATAACATGCATCAAGTAAATGATACATGCTTGAGCTATCATGTCATCAGCAAACTTTTCATTAATTTTAAAGACATTTTTAACCTGATTAGAAGTGTGATGATCAAGTAGGAACTCCTTGACTGAGGCATGAGCAAACTGAACCTCATTATTGGTCCCCAACACTACAAGGCTAGAGTCCACAAGGGCATCCAGCCTCAGCTTCATTCCTTTGTACTTCTTTACAGTCTGCTTCTGAATGTCAATTGCTAGAATTTCTCTTACTTGGGTGACATTCAAAGGCTCATATGCATAGAGCAGCCAGAGTAGCAAATGATGGGCATTTTTTGCCTGCTTTCCTTGCTCTGCTTTCTGCACAGCTTTGGAGTATATAGTTTCCAAGTCCTTAGGTAAATTCATTAATACTTCTTCTACAGCTTCTTGGTCAGTGCATTCTTTCACCTCCTTCAATTGGCACTCAGCCCATCGGAATCTACAAAGAAATTGAGTAACAGTAGTCTTATCCATGTAAAATAATGCAGATACCCACTGTCCATTAGCTCTATCTTTTAAAATCTCCACTACATCCTTCCAATATGATTCATTCAAATCAAAGTTGTACTCAGAACTTTTTATCTTAGACTCAATGTACCTCTCCATATCCTTTGCAACATTTGGGCCCTCCTCATCTAGAGCAATTTTCAGGGCACTTTTCTCAGCCCTGGAATCTACAAAGTGCCTGCTGGTAATAACAATCCATAATTTTTGTGCAAATTGACATAACCAGGCCATCACTTGTTCAGCCTCTTCTGTGCATTCATCCATGGCATCCACAAGAAGATATCCTCCATTTCTTTGAATGATGGTAGTTTTAATTATTTCCTCCAATTCTTCAATTGGTGGATGTTGATATCTTTTGAGTGCTTTATACAACTTGAGTAAAGCTGGATTGATGCCCTCGTTTGGGCCAAGTCCCATTTGTAAGACAAGAGACAGAAGAAATCCACAATAAGAAGATTTATTCTTTGTGTTGTCTCGAATGTCAAAGTAGTGATACCAAATAGCATCAGTATTCATGTTTGAATGGAGATCTTTCAGGATTGTTGTGCTTTTCAAATAATCAGTCTTTTCTCACTTTTGTTTATATTTGGAGTATTATGCAACCACTTACCTTAAAACTGTTTTTCCAGATCCAGCTAATCAATTTCTATTGTAAGCTGAAATGCAGTGCAGAGAGCCAATATTCTACCTTTTCCTTGGATCCAGAGGATATTGGGATGCTCTTTCCACTTCTTGTATTCTGTGTGGTCTAGGATCCATAACCCAGTTCCTGGTACTTTCTTGTCAGCAGCTGATACATAATTAGCTGAACAGTCTGGTGCTTTAAGCCAATCATGAATCTTGGTGGTTTCATCACTTGCTGTTACACAATAAATTCGTAGAAGTTTCCATAATATATATTTAAATCAGAACATACTGATGACTGTAAATTGACCACCGTAAATGGTGAAATTGCTCGCATTAGCAAACATGTTTCCTATTCTTGCATATTAGCATCCTATCCAGGTGACATAGGTGTCCAGACCTTCAATATCAGACAGTGCTCTTCAAATATTCTTGGTAAATTCTTAATGTTCAAGGATGATGAAGGAATCAGGATGGGGGGAAAACAAACAATCGAGCTTACAGAATGCTCTTATATGTTATTCAATAGAACAAGGTTTGATTAATTGTTCCTTACCTTTCCAACACGCCAGCTCAGACAATCATATTAGTGATCAGTATCATTTCAATTCTCCACCAGGGTGTCATCCAATGCCGGGATAATGTGTTGCTAAACTCCTCACACGGGCTGACTGATTTCCATTTCGGGCTCAGCGGATGCACCAGGGCTGCCTTCAAGGTAAGGCAAATTGGTTTGGACAATATAGAACCAGTTAGTTTACCATATAAAGGAAGAATTTCTTACAGTTGGAACAGTCACCTTTGATTTCTTGTCAATATCAGTAACCTCAAGATATGAGAAACTGAAAGGTAACGGGATCCGGACTCCGACGCTTGTCGGCATTACTCATTCAATGATAGTAATCGGGCAGCGCCAACACCTGCTTTTACTCTATTTCGACGTTGCCACTGCCGCGCCACTTCCGAGCTGTGAATTTTATCTAACATTCCGTTCGATTGAAATCGTGTTATGTCTCAAGAATCCCAACCATTTGGGCCTGTGAGTGTCCTCTCGTATCCAAGATCCAGGGGCACGGGATACTGTTGGATCATTAGCTACATCAAACCGAGCAATAAGTCTTCGAACCGAGTAGTCGCACATTCAAGATAGAAGATATCAATAATACATATTCAACTTGGCTGGTCGTCGATGTAATGTTGTTTTTGACTTAACTTTAGCTCTTCTCATTGCTCGAAATGCCTACTCTAGAGCATACCTCTACAGCTGTCGGCACGACGTCTTATGAGAATTTGAAGGGGTGAAAAAAAAAGGACTGCGCCAGGCTAGTAGCCGTCTGCCATATGGTTCGGGCCCAGCAAAGCTTGAGCAAAGGAAGGAGCCTCTGAGATGCACAAGGGCAGCACTAGCATTAAACGATGGCTCATGACTTGGGTATTGCAGGAAAAGTTTGGGATGGCAAGTTGAAGTTCTGACCCAAGACGCCGTATCGAACCCTACCTTGGGCAATCTCCCAGAAACTTTGTTTGCCCCTCTTCCTCTTATTAGTTCCGCCAATATCGCTCCGTTCGAGGTCGCAACAATCTTCCCGCTACTCTGTATGTCAGCTTCCTTCCGCTTCCCTCTTCCGACATCATCAAATTTTTCTTGCTTAGAGTCGTAATCGCCAATTTCTGTACAAGGGAATCCTTTTTTTTTCTCTCTCAGATTTCAGGGACATCCGTGTCTGCTTAGACTTTCTACAGGGATCGTGCTATCCATTTACGATCGAGCTCCTGATGAAAGCTTGGATGTAGTATAAAGGTCCCGTTCCTGCAGAATCGTCTCTGCGCCTTCCATGGCCCCACCTCGAAGACCTCTCCAGCGGTCCTCTCGCCGGTTGCTGACTCGCATCTCACTGTTCTGCTTAATCGCACTTTCTGCAAATTCTCTCAAATACGCTTTGTTCGGAGGAACTACAACCACCATCAGCGTCGAGACGAGGGTTGGCCACGTCGAGGATCACAATCTGTCGTATTTGATTCCAAAGGGTCCAAAGTTCAAGATCCCGGGTCTATCGAAATCAAACAAAGTCCAAACAGTTCCTATCGGAGAGCATTGGTATAATCCCAACGGTTTACTCGAGGTCAACCCTCAAGGCCAGCACCCAATTTTTGACTTGATTCAGAAGAGCGAGGCAGCCTGGCAGCAAAAACTGGATAAAGCCAGTCGTACCCTACGCGAAGCTGTCGTCGAGTACGAAAGAAGGTATGGCCGGAAGCCACCCTTAGGCTTTGATAAATGGTAGGTTTTTCGACGTTCATGGTGGATTTCTGCTTAGTTTCCCATCGAATCTGCAGGTGGAATTACGTTGAGGAAAACCATGTCCAGCTTCCCGACGAGTATGATCAAATTAATGAGGACCTCGAGGCTTACTGGGGCGTCGATCCTTACGAGCTTCAAACCGAACCGCAAAACCAAATACCTGGGGGAGGAGTGGATAGTTACTATATCATAGGAAAGCTCGCCATCGAAGATCCTATCGAGGTCCTCAACACTTCCCTGAAGTTCCAAGCTACATATGATCTGACTGAAGGCGGGAAAATGGTCATAGACATGCTCAGACGGGCTAATCTTGAGCAGCACATCCCCCCTTTTCGCGTCAACTTCAATCCCCTAGACAATCCAGAAATGAACACAGAATGGTCTCTCTGGAATGAAGCCGTGACATCCGCGAAGAGAGGAAGGAGTAAGTTTCTTGAAATCCCACTGTTAAACTAGGCTGATCAGTTCTATCGTATCAGCAATCTCCACCCTCAATTATCCTCAGCTTTTCAATCCCAATGGCTGGCTGGCTTCCTGCGATCCTACATCAATTGTTTGGACTAAGCGCATCGACTTCAACTCTCCTTATCCTGCCAGGCGTGGAGCAGATCCCATGTCTAGGCCAAGCTCGCGGACTTTCATTCACGACCACCGAGCGGCGATGGATCCTTGCCAGCATCCTCACCTTCTTCGCCAGCACGGCCAGTTCATCAAACATAACCGAGGTCCAGCCCCCAAAACCACACTGTCGCCTCTCATCAGTTTCAGTCCCTCGATGCTTCACCGTGATATCATAGCTGCGATTCCTCTCAATTGGGTATCAGATGTGGAGTCAGATCTTGCTTGGGAAGATAAAGACGACGAACGTCTCCATTGGCGCGGGGCGAACACTGGTACCTTTCACTCGGACGAGTTTCAATGGCGTCTTACCCATCGAATCAAGACAGTCGGGTGGGCACAGGATAACTTACACTCTAATTTGCGACTTCTTGGACTGGGGTCAAAGATGGGCGAGCCCCTCAGCAAAAGGACGGTTGTGAAGAAGGCAAGATGGGCGCCCTCGATGCTGGATATTGGCTTTTCTGGAAGGCCTATAAGCTGCGACGATGCTACTTGTGATGAACTGGTAAACATGTTCGAGTGGAAGAAATATGTTTCTCCAGAGAACGCAGGGAAATACAAGTACATCTTAGACGTGGATGGGAATGCCTGGTCTGCCCGTTTCAAGCGTCTCATTACTTCTTCGTCGTGTATCTTCAAGGCAACCATATATCCTGAATGGTAAGCAACTGTCGTCGTCCACTATGGACTCTGCTGGTATAACATGCCTGATTTCCCAGGTTTGCCCATCGCATACAACCATGGGTTCACTACGTTCCTGTTCAAGTCGACTTGTCGGACCTTTGGGATGCTTTCAGCTTTTTCCGGGGCGACCTTAATGGAGACTTTGGTCACGATGACTTGGCGGAGAAAATCGGAGCTCAGGGTAGGGAATGGAGTTTGAACTTTTGGCGCGAAGAAGATCTTGTGGCGTATAATTTCAGGTTGGTTCTATTCGACTTGCAGTCTAAGAGGATTTTCTGATTAGTTCGGTCAGGCTTCTACTCGAGTATGCTCGTGTCATGAGCACAGATCGAGAAGCAATGTCATTCGACTATTGGGCGACAGAGTCCGGTACTGATTCGGACTTTTAGCTTCCTCTCGCAAGCTAAATGCGAAGGAGTCGGTTTCAAGCCATCTATGTGACCTTTTCGCTTGGGTTTCTGCGTTTGGATATCGTCAGTCTATGGTGTCAGTTTATAGTACGATCTCATCGCAAATATATCTTATATCATTGTGTAGAATGTCAAAATTTTGTAAAATGTCTTGATGATAATAATGTCGACGAGACGGTCTAATAGTACGCGCACAAAATTAGTTCTACACTAGCACTCACTTTACGCCTCCGCCGTCCCTAGCTCAGCTTCGTTCTCGGCCGGAGCAGCAGCTTCAGCACTGTTCGACCCAACCGAATCCTTATCATTCGTCAGAGCCCACTCTCTCAATTTGGCCAATTCATCGGGTGTCTTGAACGCAGTCGAGATCGTGAACTTAGTATCGAGCGCCTTGTGCAGCTCGTCTACGCGTGAGGATTTGATCTTTTTCAAAAAGGCTGAAAGTTCCAGAGCGGTCTGTGATGAAGATATCATGACAAAAGTGAGATTTTGCACCGTATATCGTTCGCAGACAAAGTAACACTGTAAGGAAACACACATACCTTGATATCCAATCGAACCTCCTCACTCAGCGCCGTAAACACCAAATCCTCCACCTCTTGCAAGGGCGCTCCCAGCACTCGCATCGCCTGCGTGGAGGCTAGAATCGCTTTCGCAGATGTAGAGTGTTTTTGCAGATACTGAGAGTTGAACGTCTCCAGAGAAACATTTTCTGGGAGTATCTTGTTGAGGGTTTCCATGAACACTGGTCCTGTCGGGGCCGGTATTGGTTCTGGTAGATTGGATACTGTTGAGAATAAGGAAATTCAAACACCACGACAGGATAAGCAGGACGAATCGGTGACCCACCAGTATGTCTGGCATGTACAATCCGTACATGTAACTCTGGAGTCTCCGCATCCAACGCCCGTGCATGAGCCAAGGCTTGTGCAGCCTGTAATCGCTTGCCTGTCCGCAAAACATAAGACTCGATTCATGCATCGTGACATCGCAACCCTTACCTCGACGAATCGCAACGTCATAAACAGCTATCCAAACCTCGATATTCTTCTGAGCAACCGTCGTAAGTGGATGTAAGAATTTTGCCGCTTTTTCCAAAGGATCTGAGCAAGTGAGGAGCTTCATGCCGTCGGGGTCCTCGTCTTTGTAGGGTACATCGAGGCCCTTGTCGTCGTTTGTGGACGAAGGTGCTCCTGCAGCCGCGGCTGGAAGAGAGAGTGGGCGTTAGCGATAGCAAGGACGATAGCGTATAATTTTTGAGTAGCGAACCTTTCTTCGCAGCATCCTCCTTTTCCTTCTGGGCAGCCTTTTTTGCTTTCTTCTTCGCCTTCTTCTCGGCGTCGGTGGAAGTACCTACTCATCGAGCAAAAACAATTCTCAATACCAGAGCCAACTTTTAAAAGAATGTTGACTTGCCGTCGGGATTGACGGAAGCAAGGCTCGGATCGTCATGCAGGTCAACAAATATCTACGGAGATGCCACATAAGTAAACGAGAAATCTTGAAGCAAGAAAACACCCACTCGAGAAGCAGCTAAAGCAGCCTTGATATAACTAGGATGTGACCGTAGATTGTCCTCCCAATTCAACATGCTGCACGAAGCAAAGGATAAATAAATCAGCTATACTTCGCGATCAAGCCCAATGTAAGCACAAACTTGAGATAGATATTAATCGTAAATTTGCGCAGCGAATAGCCATGGAAATCGTATTGATCGTCTTCAAAGTCATCAAAGACCTTAAAAGAAGATAAACACATCGAGTAATTAGAATCATATAACGACCCGGAACGAGCAACGTACTTTTTGAATAGCGGCATACTTTTTGAGAGCAAGGTTTAATCTTCCTGCGCGTCGATGTGCCTCTCCCTCTTCCAGAAGATAAAACAACGACTGCATCTCCTCAAGATCGGCTCCCGGACTTGCAGCGTCTTTCTACAAGAAAGAACAGTCCAAAATTATCCAGTCAGATTCCTCGAACTAAAAAGAGGTGAAACGCCTCACACACCTTCGTAAACAGCCCCAACAAAGCACTAGCCTCCTCCACCATCTCCGCTCTCATCCTATACTTTGCGCTCTTCGTATTCAAAAACCTATCCTGCCCATCCAACAGCCTCGCATCCTCCATCGCGCGCGAGGCACCGTAATAGTCTCCGGCACGTTTAAGCGTGCGCGCTTTGCATGTGTACAACTCGGGCAGCGTCGGGGTATGCGTGATGGCCAGGTCGAGGAGTTCCAGTGCCTTGACATGTTCTGAGAGGTAAGAGTAGTGTTGCGCGAGGAAGTATAATGTCCAGAGGTACGTGGTTGGTTCCGCTGAGGATGAAGATGATGATGAAGCGGCGGATGACTCTGGAGCGGAGTCTTTGCGTATCGTCTCGGCAATTTCTTGCAAAGCTTGCATTTTGGCAGAATCAGTGTACAGAGACTTGAGGTCGACAAAGAGGGATGGGACGCCTTTTGTAAGACCGGTCAGTAGGTAGGGTTGTGCGAGCTGTTTGAACTCGTCTCCGGAAGCTAGTAAGAGGGATAATCGGCGGGGAACGTTGGCCTTGGGGAACTGTGTGGAAAAGTCTTGAAGGATGGACAGAGCTTCAATCGGGCTGTCTTCTACATTACCGATCAGCAGAGCACGCGAGCGACAATGCAATGAAATTATTCACCTAGGGAGAGGCCCTTATTCGACATGTATCCCTTGTAATAGTCGTGACATTCCGAGTTGTATTCAATCAATGTCCTCCACGCATGTTCTGCTTCATCCGATTTTAATCTTGATAAAAGGCGAGCTGAGAAGGGCGTTAGTGCTAGCTTTTAAAAGCACTTGGCGGTCGCCTCACCCCGAATCTCCATGATAGCAGTCTTGTCCACGATGGCACGATCCTTGGCGCTAACATCCAGCAGCGAAAGAGCCTCCGAGTGCTGACCTAGGTCCTCCAACACCCGTATGTGGTACAGCAGCGTTTCCGAGTGTTCCACATCGTAGTGAGGTACGTTCTACAAATAAACATGAGCGGGACATCCATGTTTTACTAAGATATACAACTCACCTTGAGGGTTTTCTGGTATTCAGTCAGGACTTTCCTTGCCTCGTCCAAGTTTCCGCTCAGATGATACGCAACAACCAAAGCAATCCAGTGCTGTCGCAAGGTGGGTCGCAGCCTCAAAAGCGTATGCCTAGTTTCAACAAGTCCATCGTAAAGCCTCAGTTGAGTTTGCAGCTGGGCCACGTCCCGCAAGAGATTCAAATTATCCTGAGAGGGGGGGTGTCAAGCCTCTAATGAAATACAATATTGTGAAATCACGTACCCGGTCAAATTTCAAAGCCTGCGTGTACGACTTGAGCGCCTCCTCGTACTTCTTTTCACCTTTCTGGATGAGCCCAAAGACGTGCCAGACGATATGGGACGTCAGATCGAGTCTAATTCCCTTTCTAACGAGTTCAATCCCTTCTTCCCTTCTCCCCATATGCACCAGAACCAGACCCTTCATGCATGACGTTTCTGAGTATCAAAATAAGGCGCGGGGTTCTTTTTCCTGGAAATGGATGCTGAAATGGCTCACCGCCATGTTCGGGGTATTTTTTGAGAATCTGGTCGGCGGTTTTGAGGCCCTTTTTGAGTTGCTTGGTTTCATAGAGGTTCAGCAGCTCCTTGAATAGCGTACTCTCCTTCGGAGCAAGGTATCTATTCGATTCCTTGGGCGCCACAGTTTTTTTCGACATGGAGGGATAAAGGCAAGTTAGTAGACGCGTGTACCGCGTTGAACTTAATTTTTTTATCATTATCTCAAAGATTTCATCGATTGGTTGTGTATATTATCTACGACTTCAGCAATCTGACACCTCAAAATCGAACAATTTAACAGAGTTTGTTCCGTATTTCAGTCAGAGAAAATGACATGAGGCATGGGAGAAGGGTACAGTAATGCATGGTCATTGCAAAAGCATAGAGTACATAAGTAGCACGACGAGCAAATTTACTGGTAGAACGGTAAGCATCAGACAGAGGGAAATAATGAATATACATACGAAGGTAAGAGCAGCACCCTTGGTCTTCTTCTCACCACCAAGTTCGAAGCTATAAAATCATAATGAGTACCAATAGAGCATGGTAAAGAATAACGAATACGCACTGCTTGCACCTCTTCAATGTCATCTGTGCCTTGTACTTGCACACTGTACATTCCAGACGTAGGACAACCTTCTTCGTTGTTTTTGCCTAGATCAAAGAGAACATCATCAGAAGGTGCCCAGGACCAAATACCCCAAAAGCTACACACTTTTTTGTGGAAGACCGGCTTCGTCTGTCCACCGTAACCGCTCTGCTTACGGTCGTAACGTCTCTTTCCCTGCGCGAACAACGAATCTTTGCCCTTCTTGTACTGTGTTACCTTATGGGGCCTGTACAAGGCTCAGTCGAGACTTCAAACGACATGATATGATACGCACGTATGTTTTTTGCATGTTTTACCCTTGCAATCTGACCAAAACCCACCACGGATTAATACCTAGATCAAAGCCTTGCTATGGATTTTATTGACTCACAGGTTCGGCGGGTCCTATAAAATTGCAGAGACAGTCAGCAAGCATGGCTCTATAATACCAGGTAATCGAATGAGGTCGTACTTGGGGATGTTGACCATTCTTGCGGTGCGCTGCTACGGTTTGTGTCGCAATCCAGAAATTCAGCTACGGGCTCGGCTTGTACTTACCCACGCTGTCCGTGACCTAGTCTCGTGACTATGTGAGGTAATCACTATACAGTTTCTCACGCTTTGATAAGATAAGATAACTTGGACTCGCTACTTCAGCTGCTTTCTCTCTGATGTAATACAGTGTACTTCTCCAAGTTGAACTCGAGCTTCGGAGACGCTCTCCGCGATCCTTCTCAATAATTGAGTACATACCTACTCGACTACATAACGTGAAGAAACTCCACCGCTTAATTAATAGATCAGCGGCTTGTGCTCGCTTGAGTTTAAGAGAAATTAAAGTCCTGTTGAACACATTGCAAGCGAGGCTGCAGGCCGCACGTAAACCGACAAACAAACATGATCGTTTGCGTCAAATGCACACGCAAGGTCAAAGCGAGGTATCTTGACCCAAATTTGGCCTCGATTGGTCCTCCTCTCGGATCGACGCTGCATGCGCAGATGGCGTGATAATTATCAGAGACTTTCGACATACGACATGCTGTATATATGGCTTGACTGAGCAACCTTCTACATAGCGATATCTTGGTGTGTCACGTAGGTGTTTAGCTCTCGAAGCGCTGGTCCACTAGTTAGGTGAATACTTTGCAGACTAAAATAATATGTCATTAAGAATGAATATTTAGTATTCCCTTTCTTGTAGCACCACATGTCATGTAACTCAAGTTTGGTCAAACGAGCAGCCGAGCTACATTCGAGAAATAAAGTCCAAGCTAGGCTTAAAGCAGTCCCCTCGTCGGCTTAAGCAAGAAACTAACCAAGTTTAACAACGACAACCCATCGAGGGCTGGGTCACCAGGCTAAAGTCAAGCAGCAAACCGCCGTAAGTAATCCTTATCGATAGAATGGGTCTTACATTACTGTTAGTGCAGTGAAACGATATAAATAACTTACATAGTTCGTTTGAGAAATGAAGAACATACCCGGTAAGATGTAGCACTAATACCGAGCGCGATTTATATGGCCGCAAGTACTTGCCTAGTGCTTATCGATGAAATGACCGAGTTGTATAGTAAAGAATTATATACTCTACCTACACCAACTCACACGGACAAGCCAAGTTTCCGCTAGTGATCCTATTCGAAACAACCAGAGTGCCGGTGTATTAAGAATAGTTCCGTGAAATCCGACCGCCAAACAGTAGTAAAACCGAGGTAGGGGAGGGTAACGGGAGGTAAGGTGACTGAAGACTGGGAAAGTGGCTATGATCAACTCTGTTTGGGACGTCAGTGGAAAGTAGGCAACCGGATGGGGCTATAATCGATCCGATGTTACGATGTGAGATGCTGCGCTATACAGGATACTTGCTGCGTGATTATCGGATAGCATTGGAATAGCCGACTCTAGCGAGCAACTAGTGAAGCCGCAAAACGATAAGATTGCTAGCTAGTCGTCGCCTTGCCGAGGGTGTGATGTGTATCAGTTTCAAAAGTAGAGGCCGTACGTTCGGGTGGTTATCATGATATTGTATCCGCTTAGACAGCCTCAACAAGAGGGAGGGAATTTATAGTAATACTACCACGGAGCCCAGGAAATGAGCAGCAAGAACAATAACGCGCTCCAGTCTCAGCGGAACAAAACGACATTTACAGAGTAAAGAAATGAGACTGGGAGTGAAAGCGATGAGGTATGGACAGACGCAATGACTTCGGTGGTAAAACTAGATGGCTATGCGTTGCGTTCAGATTGTCACGGAGTGGTAGGTACCAGCTACTTGCTAAATGCTAAAAAATGAAGAAAAATAGAGAAAAAAAAGAAATTCATCGACAAAAGAGCAGGTCAGCAGGCTGAAAAAGAGGTAGGTAGAACAAGAAATTCAAGGGTAAGATAAGAGTGCGGAGGAGTAGAGTATTGTGAGAGTGCCGAGACGGCATGTACGTCGGTTACTGCAGATTCCCAGCCGTTTTCCATAAAAGGATAATTACCGGTGTTTACCCCTGGCTATATCATAAAAAGAGGTCGTACCATATACCCTATCCCCCAAAAATTATTAAAAGAGCAGGCAAGGCTTTCCACTCTGTAAGCCCTTTACTGATTTTCTGTGTACTTCTTAACTGACTGTATACAGCTTTACAACTTTACAGCGTCGACGCTAGCATTCAACATGCGCGCTGTTTTCAAGCCTTTTGTTATCCATGCAGCCTACTCACCTATTGAGACCATCGTATTCTTCTCAGTAGCCGGAACTCTGGCTTATTTCCATATTCTTTCCGCAATAAAACATTCAGCCTTCTTCGCACCTTCGTATCCTTCCGTTCTCCGTCCTTCACATGCTCTTTACCGCAGAGACGAATGGAGCAATGTTCGCGACACTTTTTGGCATCATGCTAAAGCAAAATACACTCCAGACGCCTCTATCCTTCCTATTGAACTTTTCCCTGTAGAATACTCCTTGGACTCGGTCCATACAAACTTGGAGGTACGCGATGTTTCTTGACGCGTAAATTTACTTCTTATATGTTTTGTAGGGTACTCCAGAATCCGTCACCTTTCTAACCCATTCTCAATTGGCCGAATCCGTTCTCAACTTTACCAAACAATTTCCGGCCTCATTACATACTCGTACTGGATTCGCATACGACAAGGCTTGTTTCAGACCCATAACTGCCGAATCACTCGACCTCCAGGCCCCCTGCTTTACTGACGAGCTGGTTAACGCACGGTCTATTCATCAGACTCTGGCCCTCATTCCAGGTCTCAAGGACAACTTCACCGCCTCATTCAACTGGTTGATCAAGTCTACACCTTCAGCTAATGTCGCATTCCAAGTTGAAACCAAGCAGGTAGAGTCGATCGGGGACATGAAGAGCTCCAAATGGGTAGCCTACGCCGCTAGCGCTCTGGTCGTACGATTCTGGGATTTAGCCAAGGTATGTGAACAAAAGTCGTACCATAAAATGATATCATCTAACAATTTGCTTCCATATCTAGAAAGCAGACTCTCTTGATATCGTTCTCATCTTGGCAGGCTATATTCTCATGCACACCACCTTCTTTTTGTTGTTCTACCGCTCCCGCAGACTCGGCTCAAACTTTTGGCTTCCCTCCGCAATCTTCACCTCTTCCGTCTTTGCCCTCCTCCTTTCCCTTCCGATCGCCATGTGGTTCCGTATTCCCATGGACCCCGTTGCCCTCACGGAAGCCCTTCCGTTCCTCGTCTGCACAGTTGGTTTCGACAAGCCTCTCCGACTTGCCCGAGCCGTATTCAGCCATCCTCACTTGCAAAGTCCCGTTGGCGGCTCCAGCTCGAATGGACAGCTCAAACCTGCAGGTGAGATCATGCTCGAGGCCTTGAGCAGTGTCTACACGCCCATTATCCGCGACTATTTCCTCGAAATTGCCGTTTTGGTTATCGGAGCCAACAGCAAAGTCAATGGTTTGAGGGAAGTGTGCGCCCTCGCTGCGTTGGTCCTCGGAATGGATTGTGTGCTCATCTGCACTTTCCTGGCCTCCATTCTCTGCATCATGGTCGAGGTAAATGTCCCTTGTGATCACGGGGTCGTTTCGTCTTGCTTATGCTTTCCCTCAGGTTCGCCGTATCCAATCGATCAGAGCGATCTCGAAATCCAGAGTTGGATCTGTTGCTACTTCTCCTACTGGCTCGCCCAAGTTACGCTCTATCAATCCGGGATTGGGAAAGAAGATTTCCTCTTTGGTGCTCGGCGAAAAGGGATCAAGTCTCCCTGCAACGACTGGCAAGAAGCAAGCCAAGCCTGAAAGTCCTGTTGCTCGTCTCAAGCTTCTTTTGGTAAGTCATCATTGGACTTTTGTCTCCTGAAATGTTTTACCAATCATTGCCCCATTCTAGATTACGACTTTCCTCACTCTCCACATTCTCAACTTCATCACTCCCCTGACACCCCCACGTCAACTCTCTGGTCAATCACTCAGCTCCACCCGCAAGGTAGACCTTTCGACACCCGCAATCCAGCATGCCTTGAGCTCACTCGCTGCGACGGAGCACATCGACGTGGATACCTCGGAAAGCACCGACGCGACTGAACACGGTCTTTTGGTCAAAGTCAACCCATCGATACACGTCCGCGTCATCCCTCTGGACCCTACCGTCGCTGCATCCGCATCTGCCTCTTCCGCTCCTGGAACCCCTCGTTCAACGTCAGAGATGGTAGAGAACTTTATGTCGAGCTGGTCCCGGCTCGTCGGAGACCCCGTCCTGTCCAAATGGATCGTGATGGTGCTCGCAGTTTCCATCAGCTTGAACGGCTACCTGCTCAAGGGGATCGCTGCTGGACTCGGTGGGAAGGGATCCATGGCGAAGATTGGTGGTGTGAGGTTTGGAGGGGATGTCCCTGCCGAGAGCGCTCCTTCCGCTCCCGAAGTTGTTGTTGCTCCCCCTGAACCTGCTGCTATCGTTCGGAAACCGCTTGCCTCTCCTCCTCCTCCACCTCCCGTACCGGCTTTGGAACCTGCACCGGCACCCCGTCGCCCAAGAACGTTCACACTCGATGAAGTCGATCGGAGACTCCGAGAACGGATTACCGCGCCGAGCTCGTCTTCGGATGCCTCTTCATCTTCGGACAATGATGACAGTTCGAAGCCAAGCGAGACGGTCCGTTCGCTCGAGGAGTGCATTGACATTTTCGATAACGGTCCCCGGCCTGTCAGCGTCGCGTTGACCTTGTTGAATGATGAGGAAGTGATTCTTTTGGCTCAGAATGGGAAGATTGCGGCGTATGCGCTGGAAAAGGTTCTTGGGAATACGGAATATGAGAGGGCTGTGAGGATACGGAGGGCTCTTATTTGTAAGTTTTTGATATTTCTTGATATCGGTTGATGCCTTGAGGCTGATGTATTGTTTGTCTGGTTAGCTCGTGCATCGGCGACTAAAACGCTGGAACACTCGGATGTTCCGATGAGCAACTACGACTACTCCCGTGTCATGGGTGCTTGCTGCGAGAACGTCGTTGGATACATTCCTCTTCCGCTCGGTATCGCTGGACCTCTCAAAATCGACGGCCACTTGTTCCCCATCCCTATGGCTACCGCAGAGGGCACACTCGTCGCTTCAACCTCCCGTGGATGCAAAGCCCTCAACGCCGGCGGAGGAGTCACAACTGTGCTCACTCAAGATGGCATGACTCGAGGCCCGGCTATCGATTTCCCATCTATCGTTCAGGCGGCCGAATGCAAAGCTTGGATCGAGTCGTTTGAAGGTTACAACATCCTCAAGGAAGCCTTCGAGTCGACGTCGCGGTTTGCTAAACTTCGCAGTTTGAAATGTGCCATGGCCGGCCGGACGTTGTTTGTGCGGTTCGCGACGGCCACTGGGGACGCTATGGGTATGAATATGATTTCCAAGGGTACGGAGAAGGCGTTGGAGGTGATGCAGAAGCATTTCCCGGATATGATCACTCTTGCGTTGTCGGGCAATTATTGCACGGACAAGAAGCCTGCGGCGATCAACTGGATTGAGGGGAGAGGGAAGAGTGTGGTTGCTGAAGCGGTTGTGCCTGGCAAGGTCGTAAAGAGCGTGCTCAAGACGACCGTGGAGGCTCTGTGTAACTTGAATACGAAGAAGAATCTGGTTGGAAGTGCTATGGCTGGCTCGATTGGTGGTTTCAATGCGCATGCGGCCAACATTCTGACGGCTGTGTTCCTCGCTACGGGTCAGGATCCTGCTCAGAATGTGGAGAGTTCCAACTGTATCACGCTTATGGAACCGTGAGTATTTGTTTTTCGCATTCCATTGTCGGTTTACTGATTCTCCACTTTTCTTGTCCAGAACCAACAACGGCCAGGATCTCCTTATGACTGTCTCGATGCCTTCCATCGAAGTGGGCACTGTTGGTGGAGGAACCGTTCTCGCTCCTCAACAGGCCATCCTCGAAATGCTCGGTTTCAAGGGTGCCCACCCAACCAATCCCGGCCAGAATGCACAGGCGCTCGCTCGTTTGATCGCGGCAGCCGTCATGGCGGGAGAACTGTCTCTGCTGAGTGCACTGGCAGCCGGACATCTTGTCCGCGCACATCTCGTGCATAACCGTTCCCAGCTCAATACACCTAATCCCTCGATGCCCGCTACGCCCGGTGGACTACTCGGGACGTCGAATGGTGGATTTGTCGGGGGCACTGGCCAGTCTTTAGGTATGACGGCTCTCTCACCCTCAGCATCGACTGGATCGTTACCTCCTTATTCGTTAGAGAAACCTTGAAGACTTGGTACTCTGTTTATTGTTTATATTTTTTTTTCTTCCTTGCATCTTTTTAGTCTACAGCATGGCGACTGCCTTTCTTTCGAACATCGGAGCTTTCGTTCTACATAATCGTTATAAAATTCACTGTATCTATAAGTAACTGAACATACAACTACATAAATGCATGCATGCAATTGCTGGATTCGTTTACGATTTTCCTTGATAGGAATGAATACATTCGAAATTGACGAAATCAGAAGTCGAGAAGTAGAGTGTAAGTCCGCGAAAATCCACTGAAATACAAAGGTATATATATCAATACAGTCCACTATGCCGCCTTGCCCGCGGAATTACTACCCGTCCCTGCACTACGAGCACCACTACTTTCCTTATCCTTGGCTTCCCTCTCCTTCGTTTTACCGCCACTCGTGCCTCCCTTTGAACTCGTAGTTTTCGTCTGCCTAAAGCATAAAAACTCGATACCCGTCGCTCTCCGAGTGTCCGCCAAAGTCTTCTTCACGCCATCCAGGTGATTCTGCAGATTCTCATCTCCCGGTCGGCGGGCATACGCTTGTGAGATCTTGTTGTAAAGATCCGAAAGCGTCTTTGCGGCAGAGGGTGTGACGTATTTTCCCAGTGTTTGGTGCATAAACTCGATTTCGAGGGTCGCCTGAGGAGGTAAAATAAAATAAAAATTGTAAAAGTTTCAGTGTTGAAGATGGAAAGAACATGCAAGTCAAAAGACAAACCCTCAACATTCCGCCCATCCCGAATTTTTTAACCTGCTTGAAGCATTTCAACGCCTCTTCCGCCAGCGTTTCAGCGAGATAATTCAAAGTGCGCTCGAGGACGCTTTCCGCGACGCTGGTAATCTGCGCGTGCACGCCGACCAGATACATCAGAGTCTCATACATGTACGGGCGGATTTCTAGAAAACATCATAAAAACACTTTAGTAACGTGTTCTTGAACCCTCGAAAGCTTTGCTTCCATACGTACCTTTAGGCTGAGGGGTCTCAAACCAGTCCATACCATCTAGGAGAATTCCTCCTCGGACAAGACTGGTAACCACACTCGCCCGCGGCTTAGCGTATCCTTCGAACATGGATTTATCCAGTTCCGTAATGACGGCCATCAGAGTCTGTAGAAGATACACATAAGCGAGGGGGACGGGATATCAAACGACGGAGAGTCATCTGGTGACGTACCTGTCTATCATCACCAATGGTATTTCCAAACGCGTTTTCCAACTGCGTGATCATACTGGGAAAAATGGCTTTGGAGAGGTGATTCAGGTTAGACAGAACCAGCAGTAAGCGAGTATCCTGAAGATGACTCGCGTGAGCGCTAGCGATCGAGCCTCATTTGGATAAAACACATGTATACCTTGTCGTTCAAGTCCAAAAGTTCCAGAGTATTCGTATTCGTCGAAGTTGAAGAAGAAGCTGCGGCAACTGGAACGATGCCCTTCACATTCGTCGCCGCCGCCTTTTCGTCTTCGACGAGTTTGACGAGACCTTCGAGGAAGGCATACAGCACGTCCATGAATGCTCTTGTAATCTTTGACACAAATGCAGCCGGAATGGGACTCTGTTTGATGCCCTTGCTGATAAGAGACGAAGAAGACGAGTCGACACCCCCAGCAATCCGGTACGCTACGGTGGTAACATGTCGCTGGAAAAGTTCCATCTGAGAGAGGTAGTGTGTCGCAGACGGGTCTGACGGACTGGAAACCCAAGTCTCGAGATGGTGGAAGTTGTTTGCATCTGGAAAACTCAAGGTTCAGTTCGGCGTATTAGAAAACATAATGAAATCCTTACCTCTCAACCAAGCTCCTACCAACACATCCACAAACCTCCACTTCGCACTATCCAATAGTCCCTTCAGAATTGTGGAAACCTCAGCAGATATCTCCATCGTGTTAAGCTCGTTTACGCATTCCTGAATTTCGCCTAATATCTTAAGAAGATAGTGCGCCGTCGATAGGGAGGTTGAGTTTGGAGGCAACATGGTTGGAGTAGCATTACTGCTGTCTGAAGCAGTGGGCGAAGACATTACTGCCATGTCCGAAAGGTTGAAGAATTGGGACAAGAACGATATATACAGCTTTACAACATCCAGAGCCATGATTCGGCACTGTGAGGGACTTCGACGGCTACCACTGCTAGATGAAGAACTAGAGGTCTACAAAGATATCGAAAAGGTAAGAGATAAGTGCGTGTACTCCTTGATAAACGCACCTTTCTGAATTTCCCATCGATAAATCCAGCAGAAATCTTCCAAAAGTTGGGGAGATTTCCCATCATCACCTCCCCTACGTTTTTAACGAGGTCCAGAATCGCCTGCCATACCGGTTCTCCAGCAGATTTGGCTAAAGATGACTGATGAGGATATGGCGTGAATAGAAAGTATGAATGCACTTACCAACCACTGTATCGGGCAGCTTCGCTTCCAGCGCAGACATGCTTTGCTGCAATTGTGTTGTCAAGGTATTTATCAAAGAATCCGGACCAGGGCCCTCAGAAGTTTTCGCCAGCGCAGAAGTCACAGCAGCGGTCGAAATCCGATACGTTTTATTCATCTGCTCGAGAATATACTTGTGCTGACTATCAAAGTATGTCCATGCAGGGTCTTCGATGAAAGGTAATTCAACGAGCAGCCTGAAGAAGTTTTGTAACGTGTCATCCGTAAACGAAGAGTATAGTGTATCCTTACTCGAGAGTCTTCTCCTGCTCTTCTACACTTCTTCCGGGATCTCGCAGCTGTCCAAGAAGGACATTCCGCATTTCGCTCATGGCTTTCTCTACGCTTGCCCAAACCTTATCCAAAATACGCTTCTGCTGCTGCTGTTGCGTTGAAGATGGACCCGCTAATGGACGACTTCCCCCGCCGCTCTTGTCATCTTTATCCTTGCTGTCTTTGGGGGCGCTGATAGGCAGTAACTGCCCTGGCCGAGTGTCGAGGAGAGATTTTCCCTTTTTGTAATCGCGCATCGCAACTTCGTAACGGCCCTGTGAGCAAGCGTTGGTATAGTCTACTGGCAATATGTAGACACACTCACAGCCTCTATTGACTCGATGATGAAACTGGGCAAGTTGAAAAAGAATTTGCTCCTTTCAAACACCCCAAGTGTTGTACTTAGCTTGTCTGCTTTTGAGGCATTTTCGAGCACTGGAAGAAATACTTGATTCGCTTTCACTGCGGCCTCTGTGTGCAGAATTTAGTCTCAGAATAGAATCCGCATTCGATAAAAAGAGAAACGCACGTTTCAACTCGTCTCGTAAGGGTTTTGACGCGTATTCCGTCTTCGGTTCAAGGATTCCCTCCTTCATTTCAGCGTAAAGAGCTGCAGAGAACGTTGTTCAAGGTTCAACATCTTTGAGAACGCAACTGCCGACCATGCCTACATACCGTCGGTGCTCGCCTTCACCGCCACGAAACGATCAAAGTTATCTTCCACGAGAATCCGTATGGCCTCCGAGCGCGCGTCTATGGAGGATCGCAGATGAGCGATACCAGCGCCGAGATCTTGATAGGTAGCATTAGGATGAACAATTGAGAGAAAAGCCTTTGGATCAAAAGACTTGGAGGTGATCAGAACAGAAGCCTCTGCGAGATGAAGTAAGTGACGATTTCTCAGATAGACGCTAAATTATTACTTGACTCCATGTCCATGTCTCTCAGACTGGAACGAAACTTGAGTAACTTTCGAGGAAGACCAACTAGCACGCACTTGACGTCTGTACCAATTCCCAATGGATCACCTTCCATTTCATTATTGCTGGATAGTAGGGCGCCAGCGACAGAGTCTTCCAGCTCATGGTCGATATCTTCCCACTGCCTGAACATTATCAAGGTCAAGAAAAGACGACCTACTATCTTGACACGGACGTACATTGGAGTTAATGAAGAAATCTTGTACGCTTTGAGAAGCGTCGCTTCATCTGCGTCAAAATTGAGCTTGGGCATCTTGGACTGAGGAAGAAAATCTGAATGAATGCAGCCAATAATCTATGAATCTATCATAAGGCTGAGTGTGGTTGGAGACAAAGTAGTAAGCGCCCGAGTACAGCTACGGTAAGAAGCGCCCAACAGGCGCCCGCACATGTACTCGGCGTCATTTTTTTTTTTTCTTTTTTCTTTACAAATTTCACTGGCGTCCAAATTACTGTTCATTCGCAGGTCTACACGACTGGCTTCACTACGAATGGATGGTCCAGACAAACGTCAAAGACTAACTATTAGGATGCTCAAAAACAATCTTTGCTGAACGTTCCTCCCACTGGTCGAGGGGCAAGGACGCAGGATCACCTGGAGTTTCCTACATTTCTCCCATTTTTTATCTATCCCTTGGACTTCAAATAATGTGAGTATCTTTACTTTGCTCTTAGTATGATTGGTAAAAGAAACGAAACGAGAGGCCAATGACGATAATCCTGGTAAACTGGGACGTGCCCCGCTTTCTTCATCTTTGGTGGATGAAAGCTTCTCTATGTATTTGGAGGACGCTTGACTAGAATCCAGTTGCCATCCTTCGGGTTGTTTCGCACGGGATGTTCCAAGTCGAGTTGGGCAGGGCACGGGTGGAGAGTGTAAGGCGAGGCTGAGGCCTGTAGTTAATCTTTCCTCCATTCTTTTTTTATTACTATTTTCCTTTCGAATCTGATACTGACCCGTATTTTAGCACTGCTCCCATGTGTCCCGCACCGGTTCCTATGTACAAAGTTTTCCTCCTTCTGCCTCATGTCTCTGTCGTCGTACATATCACTTTCTCGGATAATGGACCGTATGAATGAATTTGATCCTTGCACTTTTTTTCATGTTAATAACGTTCTGAACAACACATTCCTTCTTTGTCTACGCCCACCCTTTCCTCCTAGCATGATCCCTGTCACTTCGAGATTTTCAGTGGGCTTTGCCTCACGGCAACACCGGTATCGGATCCTTGATGTTACTGCAAATTATGCTGTTATGTTCGGAACGAGCAACCGAGACGTCGAAGGCCCAACGTAAACGAACCCTAAACGAATTCTGATGTCATTTTCACCGATCTCTGCACCTTTGAAACCTCGATGCTGTTGCATAAACGCAAGGAAAGTTTAAGCAATCACCGCCGGGAACGCCGTATCATTAAAGCTGCCTCGTCATTAGGCCAACAGATCTACTAGGATGGTAACTATCCCCAGAACTAGAAAACAAAGTCATCCTCCTAAATCACTCTCCGGCCATTAACAGAAGAAACACGCAAAAGGCGTACCAATCTCAATAGCAATTAGCGCTATGACAATCTGCTCCAGCCGTTCAGCATGTTTACTGGATACAGATTCCTTCAGGAGTTGCAGCATATCTTGAAGAACCTAATATGTATAGGGTAAACAGCATTGAATGAGAGAAATCAGTTGTAAGAAAAAAAAAGCCCCACCTCCACACGTGTATTCAGGAGATTGATTCGTTGAGGAATCTCTAAGTAACTCCGCGCTGCATCGTACAGCGGTTGAAGATCCGGAAAGCTCTGTGTGGCACACGCCATGAGCATGAATCCAGTGGTGGCGAAAATGAACGTGAACTTGCCCAGAATACTTCCTGCGTATGCGGAACAAGTAATGAGAATGTTATAGCTTCATTATTCGTGACACTTACAGGTGAATCTAGGACCGAACCGACAGAGTTGATGTTCGTCCTCAACAGGAATAGTTGGCCAATCTGCTGCATGATTTCTTGACAAGAAATAACGAGAGGTCAGTACATAAAGATCATTTAGCGTTTAATTAAGATGAAAGCCTTACCATGATGAGGCATGCCAATTTTTCCTGTCTCACTGATAAGCTCGGGTATATCCTTGGTCTCTTCAATGGTATTGGAGATTAATTTCTCGAATAAGGAGATTTTGACAGATTGAGATAGGGCATGACTTAATGATAGTTTAGTCCTACGAAGCGATCAGCCACTGTCTGGAAATAATGAGGGTTAAACTCACATATATCCTGAGCCTTTACGAAGTGTTATCACGTCGTTGTATATTCTGGATACCCATTTAATAACGGCGGCTTTCAATCGAGGAATCAACTGACCGACTGTAGTTGGCATAATAATAGTTAAGATCTTCCATTTCGACATCCTCAGGAGCTAAAATCGGATAAATACAGGCCGTGCAGCTTCCGAAACAGACGTACGAAGTTTCTCCACTTCGAAACGTTTTCTACAGAGATCCGTGAATGAATTGAAGTACGGAAGCCGCAAACTTACTTACAGCGATGACAAGAAGCGTCTCTCCTGGGGTTCGGACATCCCCCATATGACCACGGTGCCATATTCAAAAACAAATATCTCTGCCTCGTTCGGCGAAGAAGCGAATTTGCTCTTCTTTTTGATGGTCCGAAGTTCGTTCCCTTCTGCTACCCGTAGATCGCTTGCTCCAAGGAGGTCGCCGACTTGGTATGAAGATGTATCCGTGCTAGTGGCTGAAGAAGGTTGGTATGCGTATGGCGAATAGATAACTTCGTCTATGAGTTTGGGATTGGTACGGTATGCTGTTTGCCGAGCTCGAAGAAATTTCATTACGTCGTCCATTCGAAATGATCTAGGAATGCGAGAGACATGAGACCAGCTTGTAACCACGAAATGATGTCCGTACGTCGCTGTAGCATATGCGGTGACTCTTGGTAGTGATTTTGCCTTCTTTTTAGTTAACCTCAAGGCGTCTCGACGCGCCTTGCCTTCCGGAATTAAAAGAAGCTGGTTGTATACCTGTTATATGGACAAAATGTTGACAAGGTCGAAAAATATGGAGAAATAAATCCAGCTCACCTCAACGTCTTCAACCTCATCCGTAGCCGAATCTTCGTCATTGTCTCCTTCGTCACTATCACCTGTAGTCTCCGTACTAATTGTACTTTCGTGCAACAGTCCAGCACCATCTAGCCGTTTGCCTCTGGCCCTGTTGACATCGACTGACGTTGGCTCAGGTTGCTCAGGTAGGACTTTGAGTTTACCTTCAAATATTATGGAAAATAAGCCAGTATTCGGGTGCAAAGGATGACCTATGCGCACCTGCGACCTTGGTAGATCTATTCGCGCCCCGTTTGAGTTCGGTGGATAGTTTGTCACTCATGACTGGACAATCAAATGGAGAGGCTGATGTCATTTGACGCTCGAGATTGAATATTGATTATTGAAGCGCGCGGCTATTCAAGCGCCGTAGCTTGTAATTCAGCCAGTAATTCAGCCAGTACTCGGTACTCAATAGTATATACGCCGTAGAATGACATTCTGCCTGTTCTCCAGTTGATTACATTTTTGGGACACTCTTTACTGTTTTGGTACTCGGGACGACGGGAGCCCTGGTTTCCAAAAATTTTCCCTTCAGTTCCCATAAGGCGGTGGTAACCTGCGAAAGCGGCTGCGATTGTTCTTAACAGGAACACATTCCATGGATTACTGCAAAATGGACCTCGTCGAAAGTTTAAAGTTCGATACAGAAATTGGGGTAGGAATCAGACTGGAACTCACCGAGGCAACTCAGGCAGTGTATTTCTTCAAGACAGATTTCTGATTAGCATTGAGTATCCTTCTCGCATCCTTCTCCGGACTTTACACGATCAACAAATGTTCCAAGATCAGGCCCCGAAGCGAGTCGGAAGCTTCCACTACGTGCCCTAAACATGCTCTGCCATACGTATGTCCTTGGTTCATCATACACTCGCCATACGCGCGAATATTAATGAAACCCTTTGACACGTCAATACCGTATGTACTGCAAAATTCCGCGTGGAATGAGCCTAAGTAACCGACATATAGGAAAAGTGTACCATCAGGGTATACCTCGGCGGTGGAAGCGGATATTGGTAATGGGTCGATTCTTGACCGCTTCGATGAAAAGTTTGGCGACTTTCACACCAACCCCCTATCGTTTCTCCTTTTGGAACCTAGAATGTTAAGTATCTGATGCACAATTGAGGTGTCTGTGCTCTCACTGTCGACTTTGAGGAAGGATGATACGGAGAATTGAGAATTTCATGAGAATGAGGGAATGGCAGGAAGTCTGCCTGCATCTGGAAGACTCGATCCGAAGGATTATGTGCTTCTGGAACGGCTGTCGTGGCCCCTGAAGAATCATTCTTAGCAGACGCGTAAACCAATACCTCCTGGCTTTCCTCATGGCATTCTAGCTGTAATGTCGTACTTAGGAGAACCTGTCGCTGATTTCAGTAGCTGAGAAGATTTCTCCCGGAAATACTCCGAGCTCATTGCTTTCTCGATCTCCGGTCGATCCCACCCATGGCGAAAGTATATCTCGAGTTATCTCAAGTTCTCTATGCACGATTCCGAGGATCTTCCAAGAAACTTCAGGACAACCTCACCCGAATCAGGGCCATCACCTTTAACTCGAAGTCAAATTGCTTCTACGCCACACAACCATTGCATTGACTTTCTGATTTCGTTGAAATTCAATTACGACAGGATATTCTCCGTTATCTAAACATTGGAACAGTATCATGGCGACCTGTGATTTTCTGGGACTCTCCAGGTTCAGGATATATCCAGCCATGCTCTGATTCGCGGTGATAGTCTGGTAAATTCCGGGCGTAACCGTACCGCAGATTCATCCTTGGGAATGCATATGGCAATTCTGTAGCCCGTAAAATTAGTACGCTAATCTATGAAAACAAAGTCTAGTACAGACTATCGTATGTACATTCTGCTTCAGAGAACAATGTTCTGACATAACCGGAGGCAGTCTAGTTGAATGGCCGAGAATTCGTGGCAGTAAAGCGTCGTAGAAGTTGTTCATCGACAGGATCACGTCGCGGGGCTATACTACTCTGCAAATATTGCAGAGGCACCAGCTGCTCGGAAAATGAAGGGCTATGGGGGCTGGACGTCCTCGATAATGATCTGGGTGAGGAGGGAAGCGCTGAAGTTGCGACCGATATTGCGCCTGATTCGAATTGCCCACCACGAGGACTGGGGTAGGGTCGATTGGCAGTCTCTGGCACCGAGGACGTCGCAGGTAGCGATAATTCTCGAGGGTCTCGGCGGGCCTTGTTCGCCCGAGCACTGCGAAAGAGACCTTCAGGAACAGCAACATTGCCGATTCCTTGAACAGAGTCAATCATTCTCAATCGACTCAATTTTTCTTGGCTAAAGTAAGCCGCTGCAACAACTCCGCCGTTAGTATAATATATTGAGAGTGTTTGTGAGCACTAACTGAGATGCCATTTGCGAACAATGCCTCTGGCACGGTCGGCGGGTAGGTATACCTGGACGCTGTAGGTTTGTTTAACTAAACGCTCGTTTTCGACTGAGCGAGAAGAATTAGGGATTCTAGGGTCCCGACTTCGAAATGGACCACGTTATTGACAGAATTCAAAGGCTTGTTTAGATGAACGAACCGAAGTAACTGGGCCCATGGTGTTATAGGTGTAAGTGGATCGTCCTCAATGTCAGATTCTTTCTGATGGTAAAATAAAAATTCCTGTTCGATTCTTAGAAATAATCTCATAAACAAGAAAATTCTAGAGGCATACTTACATCTCTAACGCCTATTCAAAGAGACGAAGTTAAGCGTAACTCGCTTGCGCCGACATGTTCGAAACTTACGGCTTGGGCCCCAACCCATTCCGTCCGTCCTATCAACGAAGTCTGTCAGTACTATTGGTTAGACTGTAAATTAAATGAAACTCCACCGACCATCGTTCCATTCCAATCCCTATGGTCTCGGTATTGGCGCCTCGTTCTTCCCAGACATACACATCGCCTGGTTTGATAGCTCTGCGCTCCTCCGCGTCTAATCGACGCGTAATAAGAGCGAGTTTATTCGTCGCGACTCCATAGAAAACTTGTAGGGCATCCCTCGTGGATCGAATACGCACTGATTCGAGTGTTGGTCGCTGCATCAATATAAAATAGATCAAGAAAATGCCGAGGGTAAGGGTAGGTATCACTGGATAATCAACGTCTTGTACTCTCAGATCCTAAGCAGTCTAAATACCAAATGCTTTACAAATACATTACAGATCAAAGCTCTAGAATATCGGCTAGATCCATGTGTGAGATGGTATTGCATAGTATCACATATGCATTTGTACGATATGCCAATGATTGCACGTAATGATGGTAGAGGGAAAATTTTCGTGTCTCACGCCAAACTGGATTGTGTGAATGAAATCGCTGACAGAACGGAGCGGAGAGGTTGCAGCCTGGATAAAGCATAATCGCTGAGCTGAAAAGCTAACTTCGCGAAGAAATCTCACTTCCCTGGGCCCCTAGGTTTGGTGCATGCGGCCCAGATCTCATCAGTAACACGCCAGAGCACCAATGGCCTCTGCTATTCGCTCCAGATCTTTGTTTCAGTTGAAAGATGTCGGCTTTCAATATCTTGCCTTCGACTAATCATCAATTGTAATATTAGACAGAACGCAGTCCATTTGGTTCCACGGCATGCTGTGGTATTTCTCTTTCTTTCCACAGGTTCATGATATTTCTCGACACGTCTTAAATTTTAAAACTTTAAATGATGACAGAAGTCTGACGTGGAAATAAGATTCGAGTACCTCGTTTCTATAATTATGACCAAAATATGTGGATAAGAGCCCAGGGATCCTTATGGTGGCTTACAACCTTCCCCTGATTGCAATCCAAGAAGTCTCAAACCGCATTGCTACCCTGGAAAAATTGCGTGCCGGAGGCACATTGGGGAAGACATACATACACAGCAACATGGCATTATCGACTGGCGTATGTATGAGCTTCGGACTATTGAGTGGCTACGGAACTGGGCGCCCGCCGCGGCAAGTTGCCTGCCAGAGATATGTTGACAGGTCTACCATGCGCCCGGCATCCAGGAGATAATAGCTACCCATGGCTGAATGGGTACATCTTACATACATGGCATCAAACTGAATTTCGACCTTAAATTATGCATAACTCTAACTTATTGGCCCTTGATATCGATGCCACTCTCCTGGCCCACAGACCACTGAGATATGAGATTCAAGCAAACGAAACCGGACCGACGAAGTTTAAGATAGGCTCAAACGGGGTGGCATCTCCCCCGGAGCTGGATTAGCAGCGAGCATCAATACGGTCTCGTAAATTGCACCGAGCTGACCGGAAACTAGAATATCAGAGCAGTCGGTATGCATGACATTTACCAGGAACTCGAGGTGGCAGATTTTGAGAAGGAAAATGTGAAGCGCACTTTGCAAATGTTTTGACATAGTCACTGCGCGCGCAGTGAAATAGGCCTGTGGAGGCAATATTGATATCCTTTTATTAATGCTTCGAGTTTCCAGAAAGGGAGGCAAATCACGGCACTTCAATGGTGACAAAAGGGTTTGATTATTTGTCGATCTTCTGGCACGTTACGCGGCTCTCTAGATTCATCTGGTCAACGTAGATACCTTGATTCTCGGGGCTGCAAAAACTCGTGTATACCTGCTATGGACATATGGCGGGAAGGCACAGTCCGTCACGTTGAGATAGTTGACAAGAGCAGGCATATCTGTAATTTGTTTAGATTCGCTCATTATACTACGTGAAATTGAATTGGTCAAGTAGGAAAGAGATTGGCCGTGAATGGCTTAGTATTCCGGACACGTCTTTGTCTATGGTTGACAACGGCCGAGATCGTGAACGGAAGCGAGCTTCTACCACTTCGATGAGACAAGCTTCCAGATTTTTTCAACACCTGTACTGATGCTGCAAAGTAACTGAGTCTAATGTAGTGAGAAAATGAAACGACATACTTTGCTCGTACGACTTCAGTGGCTGGGGTCCAAAAGGCAGACCGATCCTCTTCCTTATCGAGTGCCTGTAGCTCGGGCTGCTGTTTGAACGTGGGAGGAATCAAGCCTCCCTCGATCACTACCCATTGAACCCTATAGGTTTTCTTGATGTGAGAGAAGGTGTGTAATACGTCCCCCACAGATTCAATGCAACATATCCGGTACTTGGAACTTTTCGAAGGATCGTGTTCTTTTTGCCTAGGCTTGATAACTTCTAAAGGTGCCACCGAGTCCTTGAGAATGTTCAGAAGTTGTTTATGAGCCAAATTTAATGCATCGGCAGCCGAAGTAGAGACGGGGACGTTGGGTTCCGAAACAAATTCATACAGTCCAGCAAGAAGACCTGCAGTATGGTAGCAGTAAGTGCCAGGAAGCAGTAGATGATTCACCAGACCTTTGTCTGGCCTTTTGATTAATAAAATTTGCCGGTCTCCAGATGACCGCCATTCGACGACGCTGACAATATCCATTTCCATTCTGGCCTTCTTCCTCTCGATTTTCAATGGATAAATTGTGACTCCAGATTTTCCTTTCGGCTTTGGCTGGCATAAGGCACAGGTCTCTTCAATGTCAGGAATGCTAAACAATTTACTCTGTCACAAAAATGAGCAAATGACCTACGAATGTAAAGTAAAAGTTTACCCCGTTTTCTTCATTGTAAGCGCCACACCAAGTACTCAAAGGGCAGTCACTGCAGTTAGGATTGGAAGGACGGCATACAGTCGAGCCAAGCTCAATTAAAGCCTCGTTGATGTCTCCTGGATGTTCTTTGTTTTCATCGGCTTTACGCCCCACTATAGCCGTAGCTGCGGCATGAAGTATATCAACGGTGGTTTTAGATTTAGGGGGGGCGTAAAGCGTTAAAAAGCGACTGAGTAGACGATGAACATTCCCATCAAGCTATCACCGATGAGTTTTCAAGCAACAGATTGATTGGTGAGGAATCAAGACTTACAGCCGGAACATGTTCCCCATATGCGATAGAGCATATAGCGCCGGCGCTGTATCGTCCAATTCCTGGTATATTCGCTTCCATTTCGGAAGAAGATCTTGGAAGTCTCCCTCGGTATTCTTTGACGACTTTCTGAGCTCCTGCACGTAAGCGGCTCGCACGACTGTAGTACCCAAGACCCTTCCATAGAGCATTTACTTCATCCAGTGACGAATTTGCCTTCACAGTGCATGAGGGAGTCACGTTCTGGCTGTCGACTCAATTTGAAACTTACAAGATGTCGGATTGTCGGAAAGCTATAAGATATCATTGAGCGAACACGTAGACAGACGGTGGATATCAAGTTACCGATTCATCCACGCGTTATAGTACGGAATGACAGTGACAACTTGAGTTTGCTGTATCAACGATCAGAAGAAATACAATGATGAAGTATCTACCACTGGACACCTCACCTGAAGCATAATTTCACTTTGAATTCACCCCTAATTCAACGACGTAGCTCCCGTAAAAGGTTCATTTTATCTTACCTTACCCAAACCTTGCAAAGTCGTTGAATATAAGTAAGAAACAAGCTTCATAGAACTCACCTCATATGCTCTTTGAGCTTGACCATCTAGATCTAAATTGGGATCGAATGGCTTTCGCCATGGCATTCCCCGAGAGGTGCGCGCAGAAGCATACCACTTCAGTAAAGCTTGTCGGATGAGTGATGGGGATGACACGATATGAGCCGATTTCGGATGTAAAGGGGAGGCTTCATCATCATTTTCCATGTCATTGAAAGAGTTTTCGTCATTGTCATCAGCCCCTGCCTTGCCTGGCGTAACCTTGAACTTTTGACCTTTCGATGAAGGTGGATTCGGCGAACTTGAGACAAAATTTCGAGTACGCCTACGTTTCCAGTATTTAGATGCCCCCGGTTTGTATTCGTCTTCATCCCTCTCTAATTGTGCGTGCCTCCGTTTTGTCATGGCGGTGGAGCAGAAGAAAGCGGACGAAAGCGTGACGGCGTCACAGACACGAGCACATGCTCACCGTGGGATCCGTGACACTCGTTCAAGCGCTCGACGCTGACGTTCCGGGCGTTACGCCGGTAACGCGAACTGATTCGTATAATGATAAGTAGACTCTGGGGAATGCCGGGGACGAAAATGGCCTTGCAGGAAATGAGCCTTATTAGTTGAACACGTTTGAGGGTCGACGACAAAGCTCAACATTGGTACTGATAATAGTAATTGTTCATCTCATCGTAAAGAATGATACATATATTGAGTATAGCATACGCATTTACTATCATACATTGAAATTAATCGAAGACAATACAGAAGCGCGTCTATCCATGAATGACAACGCGCGGCACCTCCTTTATACTTTCCTGAGCATTCGAAAGACCAGAACCTAGACTAGAAAGACTCTCCGAGCCCAACGCTGAGCAACCAGCGGAAGAGGCGCTTCGGCTTGAGCTTGGTCGCGTCTTTAATTCAGTCTGAACACTGCCGGTTCTCCTGGAGGATGTCTATTTCGAAGTCATTCACAGCAATGAAAGGAAAATAGTTGAAAACTTTACCTTCGAAGATCTTCCACTCCGAGTGACAAGATCACTGGAGGTGACGGTTTCTGTGACTACAAAGACATCTATTTGCGTGGGCCGGGAAAAAGAGGTGGTTATCTGCTTCCCGCCAAAAAATACAAGGTTAGGTCAGATCGTCCTTCGAAAACAGTGCAAGCACCCGATTACATACTTTCTCGGAACTCCGCTTGCTCAAACCCCGTCGACTGGTGAAGCGAGGAAGTGCTGGAGTGTCCATATCGCCGTCATCGTTCTGCAGTATTTGGCGAGAGTTCAGACTTGAAATCAAAAATTGAAGTCGTAAGTATCTTCCCACCGAACATGAGGAGGGGAATGGAACCTACGCGCAAAGGAAAGTATTGCTGTATACTTTTCAGTGATGTATGAGAAGTTTTGATCGATTCAATGGATTTAACGGCAGCTCACATCGGCTAAGTAGGAAGCAGAGAGTGAAGTAGACCCAAGTCTTTGGAGCGGCAAGATACTAAATGTAAAGAATTCGCGTACTTTTAGGAATAGACTGGAAGAGGTTTTATTTTTACTCACTGTAACCAAACATGCGACGGACGCAATGCTATTACCGGAGGTTTTCGAGCCTATCCATAAAGAGTAAACAAATACCTACCTCAGAATAACACCGGAATTAATGGAGAACAACATTAAGTGATCGATTATTTCGTCTGTTCTATGAGGAAGGATAAGGTTACCGTATCAGACGCCGAGATTACTGGACTAACCCACCTCTTGTACCCAGTTCGTTTCTGTTGAAGAAAATAGCATAGCGATAGAGCTATTCCGGTATCACACACAGATGCACTGCTCAAACGAAGAACGCTGGGTATCTAAAGATGAAAGTTATTTTCTCACAATGCATTATATTCGACCTTCATAGAGGCACACTTTCCTTGACATAGCTGAATTTTGCGAACCGTTTAAGCTCTAAAAATTGAGCGGCGCAGACTAGGAAAGTGTATCAGATGGCGCTACCAGGGAATGGTACTAGAACTATGCTTACTTTCTCCAGTGACTAAAAAGCATGTGTCGTCAAATACTATTCGGGTGAAATCTTCACAAGTACTTACTTAGATGTAGTAAGGCGAACACAAGCTAAAAATCTTCAGGTTTATGCCAGCGCAAGGCGAAGGAAGGCCTACCAGAATACAGGTAAGTATGTTTTGCCGGCCGCTCACTGATCATCGTCATTCTCATCAGAAGCCAATCCACGGGAGAGGAAGAAAAGTGTAGCCTACGCATCCAAACTCGATAGATCATAAATCTGGGAATCATCATTGAGTATTCCCTGCATGTATGCACTCCAATTACAAGAGTCCACTTACGCTTCAGCAATTCCAGATATGAGCATCTTTATTTGATAGAAAATACCAAGATCAATAATTCTTCCCGGAATGACCATAACAGTGTACAAACCGAGACAGAAAGTTCGGCCTACAAGAGAAAAGTCGACTTTTCAAGTCTGTGTAAACCATTTCGTAAGACGCACATTGAGACTCCTGTAATCCGTGCTATTCGTCAGACTTTGTCAAAAGGAGCGCTATATCACCTTACCATACAGCTCGCGACATGGGACCTGTCGTTACAAGGTAATACCTGCAAAAAGACAGTCACATCCCCTTGTCAACATAATGGGGATAGATCCATACCAGCAAGCGTGAGTTTCAAGCACTACCGAAGTCGTATCTAGAATCCTTGACAGAGGAAACGCCGCCTAAGTCGATCTCATCGCATCTTGCCAGTGCCTGAACTTACGCAGTCGCTACCACCTTTAAATACATCGATTGGTAAGGCTTCGGCCATAGTATGGAGGATATTATCAATATACGCACAAGCATCTTCACGCTGAACGCATCGCGTGGAAAACGTTTGTAATACGTGTATATTTGAGACAGGGCCACGCCGTACAATCTAGAGAAATCAGTTCAACTCTTGTCTGACTTTGAGATCTATTCTCACAGAAAAGACAGCTTACATAGACGAGGAGAGGATACCGAGCAAAGTCATCCCGAGAGCGATTTCTTCCGCTCTAGTCCGAATTACTACAGGCATCATGACGAACAGATCATCCAGCGGAAGTCACGGATTATTGACTGTTAGAGTAGAGATCAAAGAGAAGGGAGGGGAGGGGAAGAAGCTAGCAAAAGAGAGTCTTACTCTCGCAGTACCCCACGTCTTATATTATTGAACGGACTTCCGGATTCGATGGGAGATTTTTTGAGTATCAACAGGCGTTTTGAGTCTGGGAGCCCACAAGCCGATTTAGGAAACTAAAGAGCATGAAGGACGTGGAAAGAAGTAAGTTGTGGTTTAAACGCAAACTACACCCTATCTGATCAACACTACCGCGAAGTTCTTCGAACGAGATATATAACCCGACTTACCGCTCAGCCGCAAAACCTGGTACATAAGTTGGGCGATTCAGTAACAGACAAATGTAAATGCATGCGAAAAAAGCAGCCTCGAATCTCGAAGTCGACGTCAAGGAGTTGGCGATCGCTAAAATCCGGTGTCTCCACCTGTACCACGAGGATGCCAAGCGAAATAAACCCGATGGCGAGAAATAAACGATTCAACTCACCAGTGACATTTGGGCTTTTCCTGTTGGTGCATATAACCATGGGAGTAAGTTCGTGAGATTCACATCATGAGAAGACATTTCCCTTCTAGCAACCGACGGCCAATCATGGCCCTCGTCGGTGAGAGCGACTGCTGGCTTAACATCAAAGGTATACAATCTCAGTATGTACAGAGGTATCAATTATTTAAAAAACGCATACATAGATATTCTTATAAGGCTCTGACCCTCCCAACGCCTCGTTCCACCAAGGCTTTGCTCCACTTCCTCAAGACATGCTTCCCACTTGGATGCTCTTCGGGTGATTCATAGAGAATAAATTGGACATAGGTGAGGCCGGGGGATTGATTCTGTTTCAATCCGTCTTCCTAATATCGGGCCGCAATGAGCATCATTGCTAATGTTTCTAACTATCCAACCTTCCTCAAATTCTCTAAATATCTCGTCGGCATTGCCCGCTCGACGTGAGTATATAATATACTACTAACACACTCATCGTGAATAATGATGAGGATATCCTTTATCCCTCCGACGACTGCGAAGATCATCAACCAACGTGTGTGGATAGAAATCCTTTCTCCTCCTGTATACCTCTAAGCCGTATCCCCTTCGTGGATGCCTTTTCAGGCAGGCCATTCTCGGCATGTACTCAGACAATGCCGTGGTCGCGAGCCGACCGCATGTTACTCCGGGCCGCGGTCCGCATCCAGGCCGTGCATGTAAAGTCGACCCCTTCTTCACCGGTGAAAAAGCCAACTGGACCGCTTGATGTTCAAACATTCAAGGAGCGCGGAGCACATTCTCGGTAGAGCAGCTAATGTACGAGTAATGACCTTGAATGCGTGAAATACATACGTAGATTCGATTCTCACAAGGGTCCTACTGTCCCAACGCCTCGTCTCGCAGAGTTCTTGCACTACTCGATCCCTGCATAACATACCCTCCGAGTCCCAATCCGCAAACTCTTTACTCCATCTCCTCAAAACGTGCTTCATCATCTTCATAGATGTACACGTAGATCCTTACAACTTGGCTCCAGATCCTACCCTCCCAACACCCCGCCCAGCAAACTCCTTGCTCCACTTCCTCAAAATATGCTTCATCACCTTACCACTGGCAGTTTTCGGAAGCTCTTCAGGTGCTCCATCTTCACCTAGGAACCAAACCCATGCCGGCGCGGCCTTGTTGAATCAAAAAAAAAACAGAGAAAAGGGGCCATGGCTCAGTCGGAAGTAGAAGAGAAACAGGCTCGGGGACGTACTTGAGGATTCATCCCATTCCGAACCACCTCCCTAACATCCGACCTCGATAACCGTCGTCTCCCAGAACCATCCCCGTCTCGATCAGTATTCCTAACAATCCACGCCCCAACAACCTCTCCAAACCTCTCATCGGGGACAGCGACGACAGCCGCTTCACGGATATCGTGATCGGAAAGGAGAGCATTTTCAATTTGTACTGGGAATAGGTTCTGAAGTTAGCAGAGCAGAGTTAGTTTCGATCGTAAACCGATAGGTGGTAGAGATTTAACACACCTCTCCGCCTAAGTATGCATGACACGGAAGGTAAAAGACGTGCAGCTCGATAATCGGCAGACCGTAGAAAATGTAAATCCAAAGACGTACCGCGAATAATGATATCCTTCATCCTTCCTACAACTACGAAGCACCATCAAATCGATACATCAGCCAATAAAGCACGTAATGCGAACGAAAAAAAGATACAACGAGAGCGCACTTACTCCTCAAATACCCATCCTCATCTAAAATCCCCTCATCTCCCGTATGCATCCAGACTGTACCATCTTCAGCGTCCTTATATATGACTTGACGTGTTTGCTCATCATTATTCCAGTATCTACATTAGCATGAACATTCATCGCACGCGCGCGCGCGCGATACGAGTTTATTTTTATTCTCAGCAACTGCGAATGCACCACGAGGAATCGGCACTAACCCTTTCTGAACCAGATATCCCGAAACGCAAACTTCTCCTGGTGTACCCACAGGTACTATCTTACCATGTGGGTCGATAACCTTGGCTTTGACGTGAGGATGAATCTTGCCCACGGTTTCCACACGTTTGAGCAGAGGGTCAGCGGGGGTGGTTTGGAATGAGACGGGACTGGTCTCGGCTAGGGAACGAAGCACAGATCAGTCAGACGCTATCGAAAGGTTAATGAAAGATACTAGAAACTAACTCATCCCATACGCATTCGTCAAATCCTTCAAATTCATCTCAGATATAAGCTTTCGCATAAGCTCTATAGGGACTGAAGTCCCAGCTGCGATCCCCGTCCTCAGATTCCGCAAATCGACTTGTTCGCCGAGACTCTTCCTCTTCTGAACTTCGGAAAGGACACCGAGAAAGTGAGTCGGAACTCCATGGAGCGCGGTACATTTTTCATTTACGAGAGCATTAACGATGGCCTCGGAGTCGAATGACTCGGATGGGTAGACGATGCAGGCGCTGTGGGACCAGAAAGCGAGGTTTCCGAGCACTAGGCGTGTAGAAGTAGAAGAAAAGGGAGTTAGTCTATTGATGATATGTTTGAGGATGCGACTTATCAAAACAGTGGAATAGCGGAGGAGCGTTGCCTATTCGTGAAACATAAGTAAGGCGCAGGAATGTATACTAGGTACTCACACAAAATATCCTTCTCGCTGATATTCATGCTTCGTCCTATCAAGATACCATTGTTCAACAAGTTGTGATGCGTCAACTGTATATTCATAAGAGAGATTTGAAGACGGTGGTACGTTTACAGACTTACCGATACAGCTTTTGGTGCACCAGTTGTTCCACTAGAAAATTCAGACAAGAACTTGAAAATCAGCTTGGAAAACGAACCTGGTAAACTGCAGATTGATGACATCATCCTTGTCCAAACCCCTGGCAATCTCCTTGACCAGCTGTGCTTCCCTCGTCCCCTCGCTCCATAAAATAATCTCCCTCCAGTCAACAGCAGGTTTAATCAACGCGTGCTCGTCCAGGTTATTCACTACAATCAAATTTTTTAAATCTGGCAACGAGGGTTCTTGGATATCACCCGGGCTCGAATTGACCAGCGCAGGAAAGTGTTCTGCAAGCATGGAAAGATAGCGGGAGCTCCGAAGGGCAGGCACGACCACTAGATGTTTGGTTCCGACTAGTCTTAGAGTCTCTGCCAGCTCACGAATACGATATGACGGATTTATGGTCGCCAGAATGGCGCCAATGCGTGCTGCAGCCCATTGAAGAGTTGCGTATGCGCTGAACAAATGAAGATTGTAGATACATTCAACAGACAAGCTTTGTTATGTACACGAACCTGTTATTTCCCATAATCACTGCAATTCGGTCGCCTTTCTGCACACCCATAGACAAAAGCCCTCTGGCGACTGCATCGATATGCCTCTCGAATTCGTCAAAATCCCATGCCAAATGCGAAGTTCTGCCCATATTACGGGAAGGCGGCCCACCATGCGCTCGAGCTTTCTCAGAGGGACATATCAAGGCAGGCCGGGTACTGTGTTTGTGGAGAATTTCCTGCTCGAAATAATCGGAAAATGTCCTATTTTCGAGAGGGGTGTGTGTAGGACCTTGGACGACGGAGAGAGTTGAAGCTTTGCGCCATTGTAGTCGCTTCAAGGTAGTACGATGGATAATTGGTAGCATTGTAGATGAAATGCGGCCGTCATGTCAGAACAGAATTTCAGAATTGGAATTAAATAACTGAGGCGAATAGGCAGCTGACCGCGAGCCACATCTTAACCCGGTCCGCTCAACACTCGCTCCAACCTCAACTAGTCTGAGTAGTCTGAGCGGATCCAAGTACTAGTACGGATCTCCATGCAAGTCTCATCGGTTCTTCTCCGTTCCCCTCCACTCACCAAGAGGTTCTTCCCTTCGTTCATTTAGAATTTCGCGTCGCCTCTGCGTCAGTTCCCGCACTAAAATATCTCCCAACACGCGTCTACGATGGCTGGATTTCGATTGGGTTTGGGACGTGAAGCAGGAAGATGGATTTCTAACACCCCTGGCCACCCTCCCTTATCGAACATCTACTTCCCATTGTTTGACCGGGAAAAGCCTTTCTGCGATGGGCTCATGGCAATGGTAATCATGTGAGAAAGTGTCTATTATAATAAATTCCTGCTAGCGACCTCTCTGGAATATGCGCGTCGCCCGAGGATCGACCAGCTCCACTCGGTCGGCGTTTTCGTTATCGCAAACGGCCTGCACAATGTCATTTTCTCCGAAGCGTTGTCCGAAGGAGGTCTAACTTCCTATCCATTCTTACCCTCGTCACCGAAAAGAAACACCGACAGGAACTGATGGAGATATCCGGTAGTTTGATATCGACGGATAGGACTTGGGTAAAAGCTTGAAAGTTAAGGTGCGACGCGTTCTTCCAGATGGTTTTTTTCGTACTCCTCGGGGTCTTATAAGCATCTCGGGTAGACCCTCCAAACAGCTCGTGGAACCTGACCAACTCTCGTAGAGGCAAGCTTGGATAGTCCTCATATAGCAACCGAAAAAGATACGGAGAATATCCAGGTCTAATAACCGAGCTCAGAAGGAGCTCCCCCGGTGATAATTCTCGCTATACTCCCTCGTCCGCGCCTTCCCTATCCAACAGGCAACTCCGGACTCAAGTTGAACAACCCCTAAACATCGCTGGATCCGTTTGGCCATTTGTTACACGCGGACGTATACAAGACCGTCGCAATATACTTAGAGTCAGAAGGCCCAGTGCCGTCCTGAGGCCTGAGGACTCAGATATAGTTAAGAAAGCTCAAGTTACCTTGTCGTGGACCAGGATTGGGTCAGTGACGGACTTCATCCTGTCAAGCTTCAGGTTTCGATTCATCCATCTTCATGGTCGCTTACAAGCAAGCGGATGTAAGCATTTATCTCTTGTTATCTTTCGACAAACGCTTCTTCCGAAGCGAGATTATCTACCAGCGCTCCCCTATATCACCACACCAACGATGGCTTAGAGTTTCTCCTCACGTCACGTTGATTCCTGCACTAAGCATCATATCACACCATACGGGAGGCCTTCAATAGTTGGATTTCGGTCGGGATCAACAGAAGTAAGGAAAGATGATATTTCACACGACACTGGAAACGAGGTGAAGTGGGAGTGTGAATCTTGATGGATCGTCTATCACCTAAGTGATACTGCGCTTCACCGTCTCTTAAATAGATCTCGTAGTTTAACTACTCTGTCAAAGGCAGAACAGTATGCAACACAATGTCCCTCTGAAATGAAATTCTATAAAGTTGCCTTGCTTCAAAGTTGTAGAGTTCCTTCCCTGCGCGCTATTTCTGCGTACTGTACACATGCCTACCGACCAACTGATCGCGTCTAGAAACCTCGCAATGAGAAAACAGTTATCGTCATCCCAGTCTTTCTCAGGAACCTGGCTAACATATGTATGATCCCTTCTGTGTATCTTTCAACGATCATTCAATCCTCTACCGCTGACATGCATTGTTGGAGCCGCCTCATTGTGATCTGTAGCACTTGCTGTCGCTCGGACTTGAACCTTAACCGTGAACTGAGATCGAGTAGATATGAATTGGCGGCGAGGCGCATATTTACTCGAGTTCTGATACGAATCTTGAGTCCCTGGTTGTTCATTCACGACCTATATCCCGCGCTGGTCGCCTCGCCTTTACAGCAAATCTGATCCTCACTCGCTTCCTTTGTTAACTCAAACTAGTAGTCTCTCCTTGTCTCTTCTCTTCCACTAGAATCTGCTGGCTGTGGCATCATCCTCCGGGTGAGGGGATCCACCATTTTTCTGAAATGTCCGGCTTAGGCTATTACTCCTCCAACCCGGACTCGTCCAACACTCAAATCCAAACTGTGTATCAGTATGAAGGTCATGACAGAGATGGTGTGATTGTGCGTCAACTCCACTCTACTTCTCAACACCTTACCTTCGTCGTACTAACTACATTTCTCCCCAAAGTGCATTGCGGTAACCGGGCTGGTGTCCCTTGCAGCCGTGTCCTATCTTTTCACTGTGCGCACTTGGTAAAATATGCATGCACCTCAATTAACGATTCTTTTTTTCAGGTTAAGACTCCAAAACCAAGCACATATCAACGCACTCATCTCTTCGGATACCTCCTTTCCTTGTTCATAGCCAACGCCCTGCAATCTATCGGTACTGTCATGTCTTTGCGGTGGGTTCTTCGGCACGAAGTGATATCGGGATCATTCTGTAGCCTGCAGGGTGAGTGACAAGTTCATGATACAATCAATGAGTTGTCCAGAGGAGCACTGCACTGCAGTGACTCACTACTCAGGGCCAATTCATTGGTCGCCCTACGTTAAATGCTCATGATTCACTGTGTGAATTTCTATGATAAGATTTGTGCTAACTTTGTTCTTTTGCCTATTCCTCTTTCTAGGTGCTACAAAACAGTTCGGAAACGTAGGCACGGCAATATGGTAAGTGCATATTCCGTATCCTTTCTTTCTGAGTCTTAGTCTCAGTGGTCCGCCTCTTCTCCCATGCGCGTCCCGCACTCAATGTTATCTATCTTCTAACAAACAACGCTTCGAATGCAACAGGTCGCTTATTCTATCGATCCATCTGTTCAACCTTCTGTTCCTGCGATCCGCATCAACAAAGTTGGTGTTTTGGGCAACAATCGTCTTTGGGTGGTCCATCATTGCGATGGTTGTCATCCTTGGACCTGCGGCGCTTCAGACCAACGATAAGGGCCCATACTTTGGGATTTCTGGTCCATGGTGAGGCTTTGATAAGTTCTGCGGCATTCTGGCAATATACCAATCGATGTGTTATACCTCAGGTGCTGGATTACCAACGGCTATCCAGACGAACAGATTTTCTTGGAATATTTCTTCGTACGCGAGCCGTTTCTCCCAAAAGGGCATATCGTAAATATTTTGTACAGGAGTTTCTCTCTGCTGGACTGTCCGTCATCCTCTACACAATCATTATTCTTCGAGTGCGAGGTAATCTTGTGCGAACGGAGGAAGGAGCATGGCGTCTGCAGTTCGTTCCTAGCTGGGCCAGCTGGAGGCTAGCAATCGGAAGAGATTTAATTGATACGAGTATGCTCAAGTTTGCGTCCAACATGGTTTGGTACCCAGTAAGTCCGACAAGATTACGACGTCAGTCCTATTGACAAACCATAATCTCTGCGTTCTGTTTCCCCCGAAAAAGGTTTTTTACACGATAATCCTCATTCCGGTAACAATTGCACGGCTTAGTTCGTTCGCTGGAAACACGGTGTCTTTCGAGACCATCGTCTTTGCGGATGTAGTTTTCAACATGACAGGTTTAATCAACGTCACGCTGCTGATCAGCACGCGCAGGTTCTACCCTGACATGAGGGAGGTTCCTCTTCCCGAATTCAACACTCAGCGAACTCGCATTAAACGCCCTGGAGCAGACCTAGCATCGGAGACGGGCGTCACTCCGTTTACGTTGACTCGTAGTGATAGTGCTGAGAGCTACAGGAGAGAAAGGGAGCAGGCGCTCCGAGTGCACGCTGAACATTCAATTTCTCGGACAGGGTCTAGGGCTGCCTCATTGAATAGTCGCAACTCGGTTTCGGACGCAGAAATCGATGCCAAGTTGGAAAGGTATGCTCTCCAGGATGGCCTGAAGCGTCAGAATAGCGTGGATACCGTATCCACCTTTTCCTCGACTGCTGAACTCATACCGAAGGAGGAGTGATGAGGCAGAAGTAGACTACAGCTGTAAGTAATAGACTGAAGTTTTGGACTCATTTTAAGTAGACTCTGGAAGGAAACATTCTAATAGTCTATATGAGACGCATATAGGCATCAATCAAACTATGTCATGAAAAGACTTGGGTTGACATCCATAGACTGCAAAATTCCATCCACTTCTGACATAAAGAAAGACCAATTTGCTTCTGATTCTGAGGCCAAATTAGCGGACACTATATCCATTGGCCACCCCTGATGATCTGTGAGATTCAAGTTAATTTTAGCGGCACAACGGGGTAGTGTTCCAGTACATACCGGCGAAAGAGTAACTGTAGTTGTAAAGCTCCGAATCCAAAAACATATCATTCAGAGCGGTAGGGCTAACAGGATTGAAATACATGTCAGTCGGGCTGTGGGGCCTCGTTGAGCCAGTGTGTAATTCCTTCCCGGCGATGAACGACAGCGAAACGTCGCTCTTCGGGCTATCCAGAATAGGGATGCTATTAGCCGGCAACTTGTCAGCTCTCATGCTCGTACTATGATCATCGCTACTGTCAGCCACAAGGTGTTGATTGCCTAAATAAATGATCGACTTGAGGATGTCACTTCAGATTTTCAAAGAAGTTCAGTGTTTGTAGATTACGAAGTGGGGGAAGATTTACTTCAATCGACCTGCAACTTGATATCTAACAGAATTGACTCAGTTCTTCTCGTCCAACACAGACCAAGGCAGAAAATTATGAATACCTTCGCTCATGCATTGCCAGTATATCTAAACAACGGTGAGAATTTTGCAGGTCCTTACTTGCTTCCAATGTGCGCGCCGTACTACTCTTGGTCCAACCGCATATCAGCAGTATAATCGCAGAAGTAAATAATGGAGACTGGATTTTTCAAGGTCAAGCTTGTAAATAGTAAAGGCAAACAGGATCAACTCACTATGAGCAGAACAGGTAGCTCAAACTGAAAGCGTTGCTGTACTTCCGTTATACTAACCACAGACCGTGCCGCATGTGCACAGATGGTAAGAGCTGGCCCTGAGAACAGGGTTTGCTGCCCAGAGTCATTTGGACCAGACCTAAGAAATTGACCATGGGCCAGGATTTGCGTCCAGTAAAAGGCAATATACAGTGCTGCGGACTGATGGAGAAAGATGCTGTCCTGCTTTTTTGAGTCCCACTTCACTATACAAGGAAAGTTACTTATCTGTCTCCTGAAAGGTACGAAACTCTCAGTTGACTCACAATACTCAGGCAGAGATGAGAGCCACTGGTTAAGGGCTGAGTCAATCTCTGTCACAATTTTCTGTCGCCAATCCGGGCCAGTGGGGGCCAATTTCTTCCAAAATGTGGATCTATTGACGGGGTACTGAGAATGCATACTTGATCAGTTTGCAAGACCGTCGTAATTTGAACTAGTTACTTACTAGGGCACGTTGCACAAATCCAGCAAGTTCCATGATCTTGCAATAATAAACGAAGAAAGAAATCTTGGAAGGAATATCTGCTGGTTGCTCTGGAGTGGCATTTTCCCAATATTCATCATCAATTTCCATCGGCAGCTCCAAATCAAAACTATGATGGCACCAATTAAGTGGATCTGGTGTCAAGCTTGCAAGTCAACTTACTCGTCATCGGTTGTAGCTCTGATAAATATATGAATATTATTGAGTTCACGGTATCTGCCCAATGACATACCTGGGACGTCCGAAAGCGGTACTTGCGAACACATCGAGATTCATCAACATCCAGAACGTGCGCGTGCAAAGCTCTCCATACACGGTCCTTAGATTAGACTCTCCATTCGGCCGCAGTTTTTTCTTCCTGTGTAGTCCCATATCTTGGGCGAAGCGTATCCCAAGACCAATGATTGCGAACATCAAGTCGGACAGGGGAGTGGCAACGAGATACAAGGACGAAAGCTACATATCCTAACATATTAATTGCAACGACCAGGCTAAACTCGGAGCACCTACACAGCAAGATTGTAGGTCCTCCAATGTAGGAGACTGTACCATAGGCGTTCGTATGGGCGACGCTTGCTTGAACCATCGCCATCCAGAAGAACGAAGATTTTTCTGGGCACTTTCAACAAGAACTCGCGGGTCCTCGGAGAATCGAGAGGCAATAGCACATACACCGAGGACAACATTTCCAAATCTCCGATTTCGGAGATGCAAACCTCTGAAGACCGCTTTCTCGAAGGATGGTCGATGTAAAATCGGAAAGTAAGGATGGACGTGTAAAAAGTACAGATTACCGAGACTCCGCAGAAGGTCATCCTCCGGAAAAACTAGAGGAGGTTGCGGCTCCTCTTCTCGTTCCCACTGAAGGAGAAAATATCTGAGTGTGTTGTATCATCATGAAGATAAACGAACTTTATAACGCTGCCAGAACTCCGGTCTCTGATATCTTCTTAGCTCCCACACTTCTAGGGAAGGAGATTGTGAGTCCATCTTCTGGGCGAAGACTTCTTTCTTGAGCTTGACCGCCGTTTGCAACATTGCCATCTAACAACCAAATCAATACGAGCATCTGACAAGTCAAACAAAGGTGAACTGCTGACATTACTCGATCTTCCGTAGTGTTTGGGCCACATGTCTGCTGATTTCTCGAGTTCGATAGCCTTCAATCCCTCGAGTATGATTTCCTCATCATCGGATACGTCCGAATCTGAATCTTCAGAGAAACTATCAGTGGCGTGAACAGTGTTCAAAGAATCAGGGGATTGAGATGGTTGGTTGTCTTTAGCGGCTTGTCGCCATCGAGAAACCTGCCCCTCCAAGGAACGGACATGATATGCGAGGGAAAGAATTATTTCGCGGACGGCACTCCGATCTTCGGGGATAGCATATGTATCAGGTTGCGCAATAACAGCACTGACTATAGCTTGAACCGAGGTGGCATTCTTTTGAGAAATTCTAGCATAGACTGAAATTGAGCTGGAGACTTGAGCCACATCATAGCAGAATTTTACCCTAATCTCGGACCGCGTTTCTAGATATCTCCAGTCAGTTGATTGAACGAAACACTTTGCACGAAGTGGATCGACCTTTCTTGGAGCAGTATGAGTACATTCAATATTCTCTTTGAGACAATTGGAACAGGTGTTTCCAGGATTGTTCGCAATCGCGCTGTCACCTAGAAGTCCAGAGAATGAAGTGCCCGTGAAAATAAAGCTGAGTCTGCGATGCTTACAGCGGATTTTTTTCTTTTTGCAAAAGTCACAGCTATCAAGACATAAACACAAGATGTAATCAATGAGTCAAAGTCACCTACGCATTCCGAAGGCGTTGCTTCTTGTCAGTAATCTGCTTCATGGGTGTAAGTTGGCAAGCTGGCAAGATTGCGCAAATGACGACTCCGACCCGGCAAGATCCGACATGACTGGATGAATAGTTACCTCTAGTAGAACAAGGGAAACTGAGAGATGGGTAATTGCAGGTACATACCGTATAAAACGGATAAAGTTATTGCATACAGTCGTTTATGCTGGTCAAACGAGTGAAAAAATAAAACGACACCTAAGACTAAGATTGATGTGTTGCAAGTCATTTCTTTGGTCTTACGTCAACACAGAACGAGCCTGTAAGATTTATGAGTTGCCGCAAGATTGACGTCGTGTGCAAGATTTGTGGTGTTTGCAAGATTCTAGTTGTTCGTAAGATTGATGGTGCACACAAGATTTCCATCACAACAAGATATTACACTTTTTTACTTATAGATAGAGGAATCACCAGCTAGATTGTAATGTATAGTTAGTTAGTTAGTCAGTCATTACACAGCGTGGTTGTAGGTATGGAAAAGGGTGGTAAATATGCCAGTAGTACTAGTAAGCAGAAGAAGTGTGGACATGGGGAAGAGAAAGAAGTATCTAGAAGAAGATTGGCCACAGAATTTATGTGATCTTAAGCAGTAAGTGCGAAGAAAGTGATGTAAAGGGATATGACGAAGGAGGTGAGGTCTTGGAAGAGAAAAATAGAACTTTGGGTGACAGGGACAAAAACAGAGAGCTTGCTAAATGGGCAGGGATAAATAGCACCACAAAATCAGACTGAGATGGAGAGAAAGGTAAAAGGAGGTGAATCTGGCAGCCTTCGAGTATGTCGATGTAGAAGGATTGAAAATCTTTAAGCGCTTAAGCGTTTTCATGCAGTCACGCGCTATCGAGCGCCCGGCTTTGGTTCTGGCCCGTGTGCCGGGCTCCGCACTAACTGCCGGCAATCAAAACAAACACGTAAAATCTTGCGGATACCTGGAATCTTGCGGACGACTTCAATCTTGCAGGCAACTCAAATCTTGCAGGGAGTCATTCTGTGTAGACATCAGACCAATGAAGTGACTTACAACACGCTAGTCTTAATCTTGGGTGTCAGTTTATTTTTTCGCTCGTTTGACCAGCATAGTCGTTTGCGTAATTCTGTGCCCCTGGGGAATCCACGCCCTGTATCTGTGTAATGATACCTCGGGTTTGCCACCTTTCTCAATGACCGGTACAATTTCTGGGAGAGAGCTTCCTTCTGACTTCAACTTGCAGCCAGCTCTGCAACAACACTAATACTGATAATTTTCTCACTGTTATACTAATATTGGTGGGATACGCAACTTGATAGGGTGGCCGAGTGCCCTGGACGAACATGTAAATCAGTGATAGTAATTTTTTTGCTCGTCGCCCCAACCTCCCATATACTTACTGAGTTGATATACTGATTAAAGTGTCAATAGGGCTGAGAGTATAGCATACTATTCTTGCCCCAGAAGTGCAAGATCACCGGGAAGTGCAAGATTGTACTTAAATTGCTTCCTGCGCTCTCATTTCTGAACTATTCGCTTCAAAAGTCTTACTGTATCATCTTACATAGTATATGCAGAGGTTTGTCTACTCAGAATTTCGATAAATTGTATAGAAAAAATTCAGGATTTTTGATGATGTTGAAAGTAGCATTTCTGACGGCCTGACTTTGAAAGAAAAAATTCTTGAGAAAGAATAGCTTGACATATGAGTGAACAGTTTGGGGGTTATCTTCATATGCTTCTCCTAAACAGGTCTATGTACATTTGAAGGCAAAATACAAGTGACATCTGGCTCTTTTTACACGACGACAAGGAACAGAGCTGCCAGGCGGAAATCTTCAAACTCCGCCCCTAAGCCGTAAAGCCGTTTGGATGTCCTTGCGACTCTTTGTCCTGGACCGTCACCGTCCTGTGGACAAACGGGATCACTGGATGACATACCCTCTTTTTAATCAATATTCGTCTTCTTGGACTCAAGTATATGCTGTATTTTAATATCCTTAATCTTGGAATGATCCGGATTGGCTTGATTGAAGAAGTGCAGACAGAAGGCAAGGCAGCTCGATACGGCGGAGGCGGAGATTCACCAATCAGGGAAATACGTGAATGCCGCTGTCGCTGCTCGTGAACTCGGACTCGATTACAATGCACAAGACCTTCTGAATCTTTGTTGGAATGAGCGAACGAGCTGCTTGATGAGAAGGGAAAGGTTGAAGACCTTAAGTCTTGTCTCAATAGTTATTTCGATAGCCATCCCGAACTCAAGGCTGATCCCCGGTACACAGTGCTGTTTCCCAAGAAACGTGGTCGTCCTATCACCGATCTCCATGTCAACACTAATGCCTGGCCATCGACTCCGTCTCTTCCGGTCCTACTCAACGACGTCGCATGTCATCACCATCACCACCTGTCGCATCAAGCTCCCGAGTAGAGCTTGGCAATTTCACCAATTTGCCTCCCCGCAGCTCTCATCATCAAGTCCGCGGAATGCCATGACTTTTCTCCATGCCCAGGTTGGTAATATGCCTGTACCTTTTCGAATCGCCTATGACTTTATGTGACCTTCGCACTTATGTTACACAAGCATGGCCACCGCAAATGGCTCCAAATTCTCATCCTTCTATCTTTAGTTAACCGCATTCTTGAACAGCGTGTTGTTCTCTTTCCTTGAGCCTTCATCAAGTAATGTAGATTATTCACCATTCTGCTCATTGCGCAGAACTGCAGCATCATCATTCATTCTTTGTAGCTTTTCCATCAAGTAATGCCATACATCATTTACCACTCATACACATTGTATCAAATTGCATATTACAACATTAATAAAAGAGCTTTGTTTGAAATCCGATTATTTCAGGGTAAAGGACTAAGAACAATATTGGGTACAAGAAGAGCATTCCGATTATACATCGGAGAAGCTGACAAGTGAGAAGAGGCTGAAGATGCTGCATAAATACTGTACAGTTGGAATATATTAATACATAAAAGGCGCATATAGACATTGATTAACTTAATATGCCAGGAGACTCTGGTTGACAACTTCTGCATCCACAGACTGCAATATTCCATCCACTTCTGCCATAAAAAAAGACCAGTTTGCTTCTGTTTCTGAGGCCAGACTAGCGGACTCTATATCCATTGGCCACCCCTCGTGACCTGTGAAATTCGGGTCGATTTTAGTTCCACAGGTGGGTTTGTTCCAGTACATACCAGTGGAAGAGTAGTTGTACAGCTCTGAGTCCAACACAATGTCATCCAGAGCAGTAGGGTTGACAGGATTGGAATACGTGTCAGTCGGAATATGGGAACTCATTGAGCCGGTGTGCGATTCCATTCCGGCAACGACCGACGACGCAATATTGCTCTTCGAGGTATTCAAAATAGGGATGCTATTAGCCGGCAACTTGTCAGCTCTCATGCTTGTACTTTGACCACCGCTACTGTCAGCTACAAAGTGTCGGTTGCCTAAGTAAATAATTGACCTGAGGATGTCGCTTGAAATTTACAAAGGGGTTCAGTGCTTGTAGATTAGTACGAAGTGGGGGGAGATTTACTTCAATCGACCTGCAATCTGATATCTAACAGAATTGATTTAGTTGTCCTTATCTAAACATATAAATACAGTAAATCATGAATACCTTTGTTCATGTATTGCCAGTATATCTATACATCGGTGGGAATTTTGCAAGTCCTTACTTGCTTCCAATGTGCGTGGTGTACTGCTCTTGGTCCAACCACATATCAGCAATATAATTGCAGAGGTATATACTGGTGCCTGGATTTTCAAAGTCAAGCTTGTCAATTAGGGCAAACAGAATAAACTCACGGTGAGCAGAACAGGTAGCTCAAACTGAAAGCGTTGCTGTACTTCCATTATACTAACCACACACCGTGCCGCATGGGCACAGATTGTAAGAGCTGGCCCTGAGAGCAGACTTTGCTGCCCAGAGCCATTTGGACCAGGCCTAACAAATTGACCATGGGCCAGGATTTGCGTCCAGTAAAAGGCAGTATACAGTGCTGCAGACTGACGGAGAAAAATACTGTCTTGTTTCTTTGAGTCCCACTTCACTACACAAGGCAAGTTATCTGTCTCCGATTCCTAAAGTTGCAAAATTTTCAGTTGACTCACAGTACTCGGGCAGAGATGAGAGCCACTGGTTAAGCGCTGAGTCAATCTCTGTCACGACTTTCTGTTGCCAGTCCGGGCCAGTGGGAGCCAATTTCTTCCAAAATGCGGATCTATTGACAGAATACTGAGAATTTACACTTAATAAGTTTGCAAGACCCCTTGAAATATGAACTATTGACTTACAAGTGCACGTTGCACAAATCCAGCAATTTCCATGATCTTACAATGATAAAGAAAGAAAGAAATCTTGGAAGGAGCATCTGCTGGTTGCTCTGGATTGGCGTTTTCCCAATATTCATCATCAATTTCCATCGGCAGCTCCAAATCAAAACTATGGTGACACCAATTAAGTGAATCTGGTGTCAACCTTGCAAGTTAACTTACTCGTCATCGGTTGTAGCTCTGAGAATTAGATTGATATTACTGGGTCTGCGGCATCCGGCAGAACAACATACCTGGGACGCCCGAAAGCGATACTTGCGTATATATCGAGATTCATCAACATCCAGAATGTGCGTGTGCAAAGCTCTCCACACACTGTTCTCAGATTAGACTCCCCATTGGGCCGCAGTTTTTTCTTCCTGTGTAGTCCCATATCTTGGGCGAAGCGTATCCCAAGACCAATGATTGCGAACATCAAGTCGGACAGGGGAGTGGCAACGAGATACAAGGATGAAAGCTATATATTGCAAAATATTAAGTGCATCGATCAGGCTAAACTTGGAGCACCTACACAGCAAGATTGTAGATCCTCTAATGTAGGTGGCTGTACCATAGACGTTCGTATGGGCGATGCTTGCTTGAACCATCGCCATCCAGAAGAACGGAGATTTCTCTGGGCACCTTCAACAAGAACTCGCGGATCCTCGGAGAATCGAGAGGCAATAGCACATACACCGAGGACAACATTTCCAAATTTCCGATTTCGGAGATGCAAACCTCTGAAGATCGCTTTCTCGAAGGATGGTCGATGCAAAATCGGAAAGTAAGGATGGGCATGTAAAAAGTACAGATCACTGAGACTTTGTAGAAGGTCATCCTCCGGAAAAACCAGAGGAGGGTGCGGCTCTTCTTCTCGTTCCCACTGAAGAAGAAGATATCTGAGTGATTTACATCACAATCACATTTTTGAAGATAAACGAACTTGATAACGCTGCCAAAACTCCGGTCTCTGATACTTCCTTAACTCCCAATATTCTAGAGAAGGAAATTGCGAGTCCCCCTTATGGCCGAAGACTTCTTTTTTAAGTTTGACCGCCGTTTGTAACATTACCATCTAAGGTCAAATCAATATGGGACGGCGAAAAGTAGAACAAAGGTGAGCTGCTGACATTACTGGACCTTCCGTAGTGTTTGGGCCATATGTCTGCTGATTTCTCGAGTGTAATAGCCTTCAAACCCCCGAGCATTATTTCCTCATCAACATCTTCGGATACATCCGAATCTGAATCTTCAGAGAAACTATCAGTGTTATGAACACTGTTCAAAAAACCAGAGGATTGAGATGCTTGGTTGTCTTTAACGGCCTGTCGCCATCGAGAAACCTGCCCCTCCAAGGAACGGACATGATATGCGAGGGAAAGAAGCATTTCGCGGACGGCATTCGGATCATCTGGGATAGCATACGTATCAGGCTGCGCAATAATCGCACTGATTATAGCCTTAACCGAGGTGGTATTCTTTCGAGAACTCCTAGCATAAACTGGAACTGAACTGCAGACTTCAGTCAGATAATAGCAGAATCTAAATACCCTGTTCTCGGACCGCGTTTCTAGATCTCTCAAGTCAGTTGACTGAACAGAACACTTTTTGCACGGAGTGAATCGACCTTTCTTTGGGCAGTGTGAGTACAGTTGATGTTCTCTTTGAGACAATTGGAACAGGTATTCCCAGGATTTTTCGCAATCGCACTGTCACCTAGAAGTCCAGAGAATGAAGTGCCCGTGAAAGTAAAGCTGAGCCTGTGGCGCTTACAGCGGATTTTTTTCTTTTTGCAAAAGTCGCAGCTGTCAAGACATAAACATAAAATACAATCAATGAGTCAATGTCACCTACGCGTTCTGAAGGCGTTGCTTTTTGTCGATAGTTTGCTTCATGGGTGTAGTTGACAAGCTGGCAAGATCACACAATGCCGACTCCGACCCGGCCAAAATCCGGCACGACTGGATCAATGCTTATACTTCAGCCTAGTCCAATAGCAGTGAAGAACAAAGAAGACTGAGAGATAGGTGGGATTCTCATTGCAGGTACATAATATATATGAAACAGGTAAAGTCAATGCATAAGAGCTCTTTCGGCATGTCCCGCATCCACTGACTGCAAAATCTCGTCCACTTGTGCCATGAATGAAGACCAATTCGCTTCCGATTCCGAGGCGAAACTAGACGATACAACGTCCATCGGCCAGTCCTGGGAATCTGAACCAATTCACCTCCATTAGAGCCAAACGAAAAAAAAAAAGTTGAATCGATGTACCGCTCGGCGAGTAACTGTAAAGCCCCGAATCCAAGCCGGGAGCACTCAGAGCGGCGGCGGCACTGAAATACGGATCAGTCGGGATGTAGGACGAAGTGCCTGATTCCATCCCGGCGATGTCAACATCGAATGACGGCGAGGCATTACTCTCCGGGCTGCTATTTCTTGGCAACTCATCAGTTCTTAGGCTTGTGCTCTGACCACCGCTACTGTCGGCTTCAAAGTGCTGATTGCCCATGTTGATAATTGACTTGAGGATGTCTCTTGAATTTGGAAAGAAGTTTAGTGCTTAAACACTACGAAGGAGGAGAAGTCCACCTCAATCGACCTGCAGTCTGGTATCTAGCAGTATCAAATTAGTTTTCCTTCGCTTGACTCCGTAAAAAACCATGCGTACCTATGCTCATGCATTGCAATGAGATCCAAACAACGGTGCACTCCTTGCAGGTCCTTACTTGCATCCAAAGTACGTGAACTCCTCTTAGTCCAACTGCATATTAGCAGTATAATTGCAGCGGCAAATGCCGGCGCCTAGATTTTGAAGATCAATCCTGCCGACAGGGGAAGGTAGAATCAACTGACCGTGAACAGAATAGGCAGTCGAAACTGAAAGCGATGTTGGATTTCCAGTATACTGACTGAGCATCGCGCCGCATTTGCACAAATTGCAAGAGCTGACTCAAATAAGGAAGGGTTTTGGGCAGAGCCGTTTCGACTGGGTCTGATGAACTGTCCATGGACCTGGATTTGCGTCCAGTAGTAGGCAGCATGCAGCACGGCGGACTGGCGAAGGAAGATGCTATCTTCTTTATTCGAGTCCCATCTCACTGTGCAGCAGATTACAGACCGCCTGAGAGCCTAGTAAAATTCACAATCGACTCACAATATTCGGGAAGGGACGCAAACCATTGGTTAAGGGCTGAGTCGATCTCCGCCACAGCTTTTTGCTGCCAATCTGGGCCAGTCGGAGCGAGTTTTCTCCAAAAGTAGGATCTGTTGATGGAATACTGTGAATATAAACTTGATGAATCGTCACGAACCTTGGCAAGCTGTGCCATCCACTTACAAGTGCACGTTGTGCAAACCCAGCAATTTCCAGGAGTTTGCAATAGTAAACGAAGAAAGAAGTCCTAGAAGTAATATCGGCGGGTTGTGCTGGATTCGCATTTTCCCAATATTCATCATCGATTTCCATAGGTAGCTCCAGATCAAAACTGCAAATGAGGATAATTCTCAACTGGATACAAAGTGTTGCGAATGTCAGCTTACTCATCGCTGGTGGTAGCCCTGGAAAATATAGTGTTAATCAATCGTGAAGTTGTGTGGATTGACGCACCTGGGACGGCCAAAAGCGGTACTCAGCAACACATCGAGATTTATCAAGACCCAAAACGCGCGGGTACAAAGCTCGCCCTCCACTGTCCGCAGACTTGATTGACCATCTGGGCGCAGTTTCTTCTTCCTGTGAAATCCCATGTCCTGGGCGAGGCGTATACCCAGACCAACAATTACCCAGATTGAGTCCGTCAGGGAGGTCCCTAGGAGGTACAACGTCGATAGCTACATAAATGCATCAAGACTTCAAGTAGTATAACTAAATTGATTCGAAGTACCTACACAACAGCATTGCAAATCCTCTAACGTGGGCGACTGTATCAACAACGTTCGCGAAGGCGACGCTTGCTCGAACCACCGCCAGCCGGAGGAATGAAAATTGTCCTCTGCGCCTTCAACAAGGACTCGCGGATCATCGGAGAAGCGAGCGGCAATAGCGCATACGCTGAGAACAACATTTCCAAATCTGCGATTTTGGAGATGGAGGCCTTCAGAAATTGCTTTCTCGAAGGACGGTCGATGTAAAAGCGGAAAATAGGGATGGACATGCAGAAAGTATAATTTGACGAGGTTGTGCAGGAAATCATTTTCAGGAAATACCAAAGGTAACTGCGGTTCATCCTTTCGTTCCCACTGACAGAAAAAAACTTGAGTGCGTCGTATCGGGATCATCACTGAAACATCAACTAACGTCATAACGCTCCCAAAACTGCGGTCTCTGATATCTTTTCAAATCCCGAAATTCCATCAAAGAGGGCCGCGAATCCATCTTGCGACCAATGAGTTCTTTCTTGAGCTTGACGGCCGTCTGCACCATCATCATCTATTTGTCGAGCCTTAGCATAGAACCAAGACAAGAAGAAGAGACCACCGACATTACTTGACCTCCCAAAGTGCCTAGGCCACGAATCTGAAATATTCTCAAGCGTCATGGCTTTTAAATTACCGAGTGTTACTTCCTTGACAATATCGTCAGATACGTCCGAATCTGAATCTTCTGACGAGCTGTCAGGATGCTGAAGGATACTCAAAGAATCAGCGAGCGGGGGCACTGTAGATAGCTGGATCTGTTTGGGGGTTTGTCGCCACCGGGAAACCTGCCCCTCTAACAAGCGTATGTGATATGCAAGGGAGAGAAGCATTTCGCGAACAACGTTCGGATCCTCTGGGACGACATACGTATCTGGTTTTGCAAGAATAGCACTAATTATAGCCTGAATCGAAGCGACATTCTTTCGAGAAGAAGACCTAGTATTAGGTGGAGATTGAGGCAGGAACTTGACTCATTTAATGATTGAATTCACCCTGCCTTTGGACCGCGTTTCTGGATCTCTTAAGTCAGTTTATTGAATAGAACTCTCTAGCAAAAAAAGTTGGTTCACCCTCTTCTGGGTAGTGTGGGTACATTCGATGTTTTCCTTGAGACAGTTAGAACAGGCACTGCCAGGATTTTTTGCAATGGCGCTGTCACCTACGCAATGGTGAAGTACTCCGTGGAAGCAGAGAGGGTTTGATGCTTACAGCGAATTTTCTTCTTTTTGCAAAAATCGCAGCTACAAAGCGAGTCAATTTAGGATATATATCGAATCCATCTATGATACCTACGCATTCTGCAGGCGTTGCTTCATGGCTGTTAGCAGTCACGAAAGGTGCTCCCCAAGCGCTCGTCGACGTGAGTCAATGAGTGCCGACATCAAACGCGGCACACTTTTTTTGCTCCGACATACGCGTCTCGGCATCGACCTCAACCAAAAGCCAATGCATTGGACTCGTCCACTGTCCTGCTCGTACTGCTAGATTCATAATTTTCTCTAGACTATGCACTCGGATGGTGCATCTCGGTCTAGTTCACACAATGAGGTCCAATCTCCAAATTCTGTCGGCGAAGACGCAGTCATTTCAATCAGGGCAGCAGTCCAGGACATAGCTTTTGGAAGTGTGAGTTTAGGTTTCCTATTTGTCGAAACACTTTTCATCTTAACGTTCGATTCAGATTGCGGGAATGGTGTCAGAGGTATTCGAATTTTTGCTTCCAGCCAAGCCAGTTCTGACTCTAGATGTTGAGGTTTTCGAATACCCATTTGACTTGGCAAAAGTCCGGCTTCAAGCTCAGCTTTTGTCTCCAACAAGCTCGGATGGTCAGCCGCGATTTAAGGGTCCAATGGACGCTCTATTGCAAACGAGGCGGTTTGAAGGGTTTACAGGATTGTATCGTGTAAGCAATCGCGATAGTTTTAGCTTAAAATGCTCCAAATGACTCAAAGTATCTACAGGGTTTACCGGTGCCGCTGTTTGGATCTATGGCAGAAACTGCGGCTATTTTCGTCGCGTATTCAGCTCTGCAAAATGTCATACGCCGATACGATAGCTCTTCAGATGAGTTGACCATCGCTCAACTAGGTTTTGCGGCGGCCGGAGCAGGCGCAAGTGCGAGCTTCATAATGTGTGTCCAAACCTTTCAGTTCGTTACGCGCTCTGACCAGATAGTATCCCACAGAACACCCATAGAGCTCGTCAAATGTAAGCTACAAGTCCAAATGATGAATACCACTACCCCTGCCCGCGTTCCGTCTATCCATGTCCCTAAGGCACCCAAGTCTCCACCTAAAGACCCTAGTTCTGCTTCCATTTATCCGCATCCTTCAGCTTCTCGTGTCGCTGTCCCGTCTGCCCCCTACAAAACCCCCAGCCTTCCTGGCCCATTATCCATTGTACGCAACGTAATCGCAACGAACGGCGTAGGTGGTTTATGGCTCGGGCATACCGGTACCGTTTTACGCGAAACTGGGGGTACGGCTGTATGGTTTGCTGTAAAGGAGTGGATTGCGAGGGTTTTGAAGGAGCGGAGAATAAAAGCAGAGCGCGGTTCTTCGCAGCTACTTTCTTCTGACAGAAATTCAACAGCATTGCTGCCTTGGGAATCTGCTTTTGCTGGTGCGATCGCCGGTGCTGTCTGTGTAGCCGCACTGTATCCAGCTGATACGGTTAAGAGCGCGATTCAGACGCACGAGGAGTTACGTGAGATGAGAATGTACCAGCAGCGCGCCTTGAATGCAGCGAAAGAATGGGCTACTTCGTCTTCATCAGCTCCACCTCTTTCTCCGCCTACCTCGGCATCAGCCTCCTCTTCCAAATCCCTTCCCAAGCCTTTAACAAGCTCCTCCATATCCGCTACAGCAAAAGCGGGGTCTATCACTGTGCAAAGCAGCAAAAGAACTGTTGCGGCTGCAACTGCTCAAATGGAATCGACTTCTTTTCTAAAGACCTTTCTCCATATTTACCGGACACACGGAGTGAAAGGTCTATATTCGGGATGTGGAATGTCGATGGCGAGGGCAGTACCCAGTAGTGGGATTGTTTTCGTCGTCTACGATGGGTTGACGGCGTGGTTTTCGTAGCTCGTTTGGTTGGACTCTCGCTTTGTTCGTCCAATTAAAAGGGTAAAGTGCTCCGATATCAATGTAGATTTAGTCTTTAATATCTCACATAATTTATTCCTTATACGTAGACGCAGTCTGTAATATATAACGCTTTTTGGATCAAACTAGACCTTTCTCATTATACTACACTGCGGTATAGTCCTTGCTCGTAATAAGGGATACAAAATTGGAAAAGATACAAGATAACTGGGTCGTCAATAGGATTCATAAGAAATGCGTTTACAGTCCGAACATCAGAACGGGAATTTCATGGGATCATCAGCGCTGGCAATATACAGAGGACGACTGGAAAGGAAGTAAGTTAGCGAACTAAATAGTCTCCTGCAGAGATTCTTGACTAAAGAACTCACCCTTCATTCGCACCTCTTGTGGCGCGAACGTTCGGGCGTCTCGACCTATAATGCCAAGGGGGAATCCTCAAAGGTCTCAACACCTCTGTCTCCGTTCCTTCAGACACGTATTCGCTGCGTTCAGGACTCGTCGAATCGGTCTCACTGCCCGAGCTTTCTGTACTCTGCATTGAAACCGAAGAGGTCATCGACGCCGCGTCCTCTGTGTCCAGGTGACTATGCCCCTCGCTGTTTATCGCTGACTCGGAAAGCTCGGAAGGGATATCTGGCCTTGGGGGACCGTTTAGAGAAGGGGGGCGGGCGAGTATCTTCTTCGCCAAAATTTTCGATGGTCGTTCGGGAGGATCTTGGGAATGAGCTTGCGTGGGTTCCTGGGTAATAAGAGGCAGCTTCGGCTTAGAGGTCATAACTTTGGGCAAGTAACTGTTACCTTGGGTGGCCCTGTAGGTAGCACTGACGGTGGCTGAGGCGAAGCCGCTATGGGATGACTGGTATCGGCTTGAGGTTCTACCGTACTAGAGCCACAGCTAGTGTTACCAGTGTTAGGAACTGCTTCTTCAAAAGTCCGATCATCGCCTGCGTGAGCCCCAAACGATGCAAAGGTTTGATGTGTGGGCGTCCCAATGGCAGAGTCGGAGCAAGCTTCGTACAAGGGCAGCATTGGTTGGGTGGTATGCTTGAAGGAAAAAAGTCTTTTACAGCAATTAAAAAACAGTTCGGCTCCTCTGGGAATTGAAGAAGTAGGGAAAGAGATTGAAGTGGAAGTTGATTCGCGTTTAAAAGGCCAGAAACGGACAAGGCAAATGGGCATTGTGGATTTGCGCGACGCAATGAACAATAGGAAATACCCTAGTTTACTTTATATATTCCACAGAAGTGGCCAAAATCAGTACCCGAAACGGGTGACAATAAATCCAAGGTGGTCAAAGCGAGGTCAAAGTAACTTGTGTCCCTTTGGCATAGTGAGCTTCTCTAAATCTGGCGACGACAAGGGGCATGAGGGCATCGCGCAATTGGCATTGGTTGGTCATCGCTAAGCCAAGTATTAGCCGTGCACACGGTATAAACACAAGTTGGCTTCCCCAATGATTCGAGGTTACCCGATCGAGACAGGTCAAAGCTGTGCTTACGAAGGAACATAGACAGGGTTGCTCAAAATCGCGTGCAGAAATATCGAAAGAAGTAAAGGGAATTGCTGCAACCTTCCCAGTCCGTACAGGTCCGTACATAAGAGACAAGTAGACGAGTCACGAAGGAAATGCGCAACGTTAAACTGATAATCGGGCGGTATCGGCCGAATAGCTCCGATGCTAAACAAGCGCTCACTCCGCTTGCTCAACACTTTGCAAAATGGGCTCATGGCGCAAACATACGACTGTAAAATAACACTGTAAAGGTCCAATTCTATTGGTTATAAGTACTTTCTGTTTGTATTAAGTATTCGATAGAAACCTATGGATACCGAACGGAGAATCAATTTTCCCGAAAACACAGCGACGAAACGACAGAGGATAGCGATAGCGATGATCATAAGAAGGGGAGAGAGGGGAAAATGCAACATTGTGGAGCCAGAATCGGAAGGAATTAGGATGAGAGACGAGGAAGGAGTCATAAATCATGATGCATGATGGTCAATGAGAAAAGAATGCACAGAAGTGCAGACACGAATCCAGGAAGCATACGGGGAGGGAAATTGAAAGAGTATTCAAAGCGAATTTGGTTCACCGTTATCTTTTATCTGAGTAGTAGCAGCTGCAAGAGAGAGGGAGAAAAGCGCATGCACTCAATGCACCCAAATTGTAAAGAATGTCACATGAAAAAGGTAATCCGAGGCCAAAGAGAAAAAGATGGTCTTATTACGGCCATTGAAAGCGAGAATGCAAGCCGACACCGCGAAGAAAATAAGGGATAAGGAGAAGGGATCGTTCTTGCACATCTGGAGTGTTTATCGTTGGTTAAGTGATAGACGCTGGACCAAAGCTTCAACTAGCTGCGCTTCGACACCGAATTCTCGCGCGAGATCATCAAGCCTAGTGTCTTGGACAACAGGAGCGGCGGTAGCTTCGATGGCGTCAGCAAGTTCACCCCGGGATGAGGCCACTGAGCTGTTTGCAGCGGTGACACTGCTAGGAGTATGCACTTCATCTGACGAAGACTGCGACTGTGTTCCCTCACTGGAAGCATCTCCCTCAACATCGTTCTCACCATCTTCGTCTTCCACATCGGCGTCAGTAGGGTCCGCACTACCATGAGCAGAGGGAGTCTTAGAAGAGCGAGAGGCAGTGCTCGAAGCAGAGGATGGTCGAGCGGGTTCCTTGTTGAAGAAGCCAACGATTTTGGTTTTCTGTTGAGAAGTGAAAGCTGGAAGACGCATTAGAATCGAATGGTATAACATCGAGAGCGACGTACCTTGACAATCCAGAGCAACCTTCGTAAGGTTATCGACGAGATCAGGAGGATACGCTCCATCATTTTCATCCTTCCTCTGCTCGATGCGCGCCACAAGGACCTGGATAGCAGCTGGATGACACGTCAGAGAGCAAGTCCTCACAACACAGTCAAAGTTCCTACTTACCAAATACTACATCGAACAAGACGTCACGCAAGGAGCTGCTCCAGAACACCCTCGAGTCAACGTCGGCAGGGAACTTGGCCAAAATGCTAACAAGGGAGTGGAACGGCAGAGAAGGGACTTTGAGGAAGTGAGCCTAGAGAAATTCGTCCTTAAAGCAGTTATTTTCAAAGACGAGACCGTAACTTACATCAGGGGAGCGAATAAGATATAGAAGGCAAGCAACTTCGCTCTCGGTGATCAGCCCACTCTCAAGAGCAGCAACGACTCGGTCACTGTCCACACCTGCGAGAGACGGTCTGGATCCATCAAAGGTACCAAGCCAGGATGGGAACAGCTGCAGAACAGAATATAAACGAAACAGACGAAGCATGACGATCGCGACTACATACCGCACTCATGAGTTCTCCCTGTGAGCCTCTCGTCACAGTAACACCCCTAGCTCTCTTGCCTTTGCCAAGAACGCTGCTTCGACGAGCACCACTCTCAACTTCCCCACGAAGAATCTTGCCAGCCATCGCTTCGTTCTCCACTTCAACAAAAGCGTGGCTCATAGTCTTGCCTTTCTTGTCAAGCAGAACGTGGACACGAATGACAGGCTGACCCAACCAGACCGAGATTCGGGGAGGAGTTATGTCCCAAGGAACATTGTCGATTCGAAGGACGATGGGATCGTGATTCTTGGCAAAGCTTGCATCGGCTGACGAGCTCATTCCAGAAGCATGACGACGTGTACCCTTTACCTTTGGAGGAGGGGGCGTGCTGGCTCTCAAACCTTCATCGTTGCCAAAAAAGTCCTCGTTTATGGCCCCGATATCGAATCCTTGAAAAGAGATGTTGCTGGAAGGCGCGACGACCTCAGCGCCAGCGTGTTCCCTGTCCTGTGATTTCATTGTCGCAGGGGCTCCATCCGTCAACTGCTTCTTTTCAGCAGCATCACCAACCTTGGGGATGGGTACCAACTTAAAGTCGGCGACCTTGGCGCGGCATCCGGCACACTCCATATCCTTCTCGCCCACGATGTTCAATGCGCTAGTCAAGCATCCAGAGCACAACGCATGCCCACAAGGAGTGAGGATAGCAAGGCGCGTCAAAGATGGGGGTTTGCGGTCGCAGATGGAACAGGATTCAGGAATTGTAGTCGCGCTGGAGGCTTCGATCGAGACAGGGACGGGAGTCGACACCTTGGAAGGAGCATTGGAAGAAGTCGGAAGGGAGCCTTCGGCATATCGAGGAACCGGCATGGGGATATGAGCAGGCGTAAGCTGTCCGACCGGGTGCATTGGGTACTGTGGTAGCATCTGAGTCTGGTGATAGATAGGATGACCTAGAATTTGAGTCATCGGGTACGCGGGCCCGCGGGCAGTAGCAGGGTGGACGAGGCCTGGAGGATGAGGATAGGTCGGCTGTTGGGCCGAGTACGTTGGAGGAAGTTGTTGGGGCTGATACTGATACTGCTGATATTGGGGTTGATTATGCTTTTGTTGGGGAGGAAGCGTCGGATACTCGACTTCATATTGCTCCTCTTCGATATCCGACTGCGTTTCACGGACAGCGCCGCGATATTCGGGGTAATGAAAGTCGTGCAAGTCATGGTGATACGAATCATACTCGAGTTCATAATCTTCATCATGTTCGTCTTCGTGTATGTCAAACAGATCGCGGTCGAAAGAAACATCACTCTGGGGAGGAATCTGGAAATACGTCACTCGTATCAGGGCGCATATAGTCAGGATAACTACAGCAAACATACTGCATCGAAGACTTCTCTCTTTCGGGGCTGCGCAGGATCTGTGAGGCTTCCTTTGAGACGCAGACGCTCTGCCAACTGTCTATTAGGAGGAGGAGTAGCCAAGACATTCTGATTGACCAAGCTGGGTCGGCGCATCTGAACGGGCGAAGATGGGGCCATTCGACGCGTTACGGGGGACAATGGGGCAAGAGGAGGGCGATTACGAGCTCTGGGGGCACTATGCGGGGCACTGGGGAGTACCGAAGCTGTGTACTGTGAGGCTAAGCCAGCATGGGAAACTGCTCGACGGCGCCGAGTAGACATGAAGGGAGCGGGAAGTAAGGCTGAAACAGAGTCAAGATGCGAGCAAAACCAATCTAGGAGAAGATTTACCTTCTTCGTCTTCGTAAATTGGTTCGCTGGCAAGACTGACTGTATGCATGGTTCAGTACGGAAACGAAAAACACCGACAGACGACGTACCATCGGCTTCATCCAAAAGAGAGTACTCATCGCTCAGAATCTGCTTGGAAGTATTCGAGACTCTGATACCGTTTTCGCTGGCCCGGGACCTCCAATTGCGCGCCAAATCAGCGATACTTGGGAGACTGTCTGAAGGTGAATGCCCAGCCGGGGACGGCGAAGCCCAGGACAACTTTTTGACTCTGACAACGGGAGAGCTGAAGCCAGTATGAGGATTGAAATTTCCAACACTTGCTGGGGTTGCCAACGTTGATGATGGTGACGGGTTCAACGAGCCTGACGACGTGGAAGCAGACGCAAAAGACCGCAAGGAAAGCGGCGTATAGGGTGAAGCAGGGGAAAGACCTTGAGGAAGTGTTACAGATACCGAATGGGAGTGATAATGAGACGCTGTGCGCTGAGGGGTCACAGGCGACGCCGACATCGTGGTTGCTCGCCAAGTTGGAATCAACAGAAATTTAATTTTTATGGTGGCGCCGTCACGTGGTCGTAGAAATTATAGCGCGTCGCGCATCAAATCTGGCCCTCAGGCCCTTTTTACGTGCCGCAAGTTAATTATATCACGGATCTCTCTCAGCTGGCACTGGCACTATAATACGACCAGATTACCCAGCGTGCCAGTCTCATGTACTACATAAAATTGTACACTACTCCTCCGGCGATCATTCCTACGGACGGTGAATTCTGGACGTCAGATAGTGTCGTGGTAACCAATTTGGTACATTCCATTTTTCACCGCACAGGTTCGCAGAGACCATCGTGGCAATTACTTCGGCGCTAGGAACAAAAATGAGTCGGTATCCCTTTTGTTTGAGGAATGCTTACCATGCATACGCTCGAGGCATGCCATGGCCGGAGTATCCCGCTGCGATATACTGACCCTCATCATCTGGGCTTGCGCCATATGAAACGTCATATCCGTTTACGGGACCTACCTTAAAAAAGATAAGAACCTTCAAAGACGGCTATGTACTAGATGTGACTTACGAGAGGATCCTTGGATTGGGTAAAGCCCATAATTCCTGTCTATCGATATTCATTAGCACCGGATAAGTCAAGAGGCAAGGTAGACAACTAACCCATTCCATCTCTGGCCCCCGATCTTCCTCGAATTTTCCGGGAAACAAGCGCGGAAGGAAGCCTTGAAGAACCTTACCTACAGCTTCGTTACACTTTGAATCATCCGTCTCACCGAATTCAAATCGCGCTTCTACTTCTCTGCCTCCACCAAGAATTACGAGAGGACGTTCAGAGGGGAAGGCTACAGGCCGTGGGAACCAATATTCAAAACCGTCGTTGGCATCCCATGATGGTATGCCATCACCAAGCTGATGTAGAGGGACACCTGCGCGAACGGCGACGACCTGTCCCCGAGTCGGAACAATGCCCGATGGTCCACGAAGATGTGGTAACAGATGCGGTGCGTAGGCGTTATTTGCATGGATAACATACGAGCATGATATAGGGCCGCGCGGGGTGGACAACTTCCAGCGGTGAGAAGAGATGGGTTCCGCTGGAGAAACGGAGGTGACTGGGGCAGAAGTATTGAGAGAAAGGGAAACGTTTTTCGTTTGAGATTTGGCGTGGAGATACAGGTGCGTGACAAGCTTCAATGGCCAGAGATTGTAACCTCCGAATCTAACACCGGGATAGGATACACCGTGGGCCTATCAAACTTTAAGGGGAAAAATCTTAAGGGACTGAAACGGTAAACGAACCGATTGCATCTCTTCCGTAGTGAGCCATTCCACGTTTGAAAGGTCTACTCCAGCTGCCTTGGCAGCTTCATAGTCCTCCTTGGCGCGCGCAAACTCTTCATCAGTAACGAACAACGTAATATGTCTTCCGGGAACTAAATCGACGAGATTCTCCAGATTGTGGGCGGAGAGGAACTCTAAAATGCCCCTTGTCGTATGGTGTTCCAGCTTGAATTCTTTTAAAGCTTCTTGCTGTCCGTATTGTGTTTCGAAATAACAAAAGTCGATGAAAACAGCTGGGGTAAGGTGGCCTCCATTCCGTCCTGTAAGTATCGATTGAGCAAAACAATGGCACCAAGGTAGCACTCTTACCAGTAGCTCCTGAGCCTAGCTATCAATTGAATTAAAAAACTTCCTAGTCAACGATGAATTGCTGACAAAAGTCTCTCGCCTCAAGGATGACTATCTTCAAAGGTTTGTCCCTTGTTTGCATGGCTAAGTGATAGGCTACGGAAACACCTGTTATACCCGAGCCAATAATACATACATCTGCATCTTGAGGTAAAGGCCCTGTACTGCCTTCTTTCGCTAATGGATTGGCATTGGGTGAATCGATCCAGAATGACTTTGTGGGATTCGGGACTGGGAGATAATGATCCTTGAATCGCTCCGCAGTAGCAGAAAGTATATTGAATGAGTGGTTCGACGCTTGAAGACGATGAGTTGGGACTGACAATCTGGAGGTCATCGTGGTCGCAAACTGAGAAGGTGGCACTTGGGCGCTTGACATGATGCAAGAAGCGCCGAGCAAGTCTTTGAGATGGCAACCGTACTGGTCAATCTTTAGGCAGTTTCAAGATAATCTTAAGGAGTTTCACAGCTTTTGCAGGTACCTCTGAATCCGGCTTCCGTTTTCTGCGTAACTTTGAAATTTGGGCCAGACTGTGACTCATTGAAGTCACATGATGTCAACACGGCTCGCGTGATTGTCACGTTTACAGAATCAACGACTTTTTGCTCGCAACCGCCACAAACGATGAGGATCGAGGAACTCGTTATCGAAGGTGATGAGCATGAACCTCGTATATCTCTGTTTCTTTGTACTGACTCATACCAGGGTTCAAGTCTTATCCCGTTAGAACACAGATCACAGGCTGGGACCCCTCTTTCAACGCCATTACCGGTCTCAATGGAACGGGAAAGTCGAATATTCTCGATGCTATTTCTTTCGTCCTTGGATTGACGAACATGTCTACGGTACGAGCTGGCTTTCATGAAACTTTCCACCCCTACTAATGGGTTGGCTCTTCAGATGCGTGCACAAAACCAAGCAGATTTGATTTACAAGCGCGGACAAGCGGGTGTTACCAAGGCTAGTGTGACCATAGTCTTCGACAACTCGGACAAAGATAAAAGTCCAATTGCGTACGAAAACTGGAAACAGATAACCGTAACAAGACAGGTGCGTTATCTCGTTCTTTGTTTCTCAGCGCGAAAATTAACGCTCCCTGGCAGTTCGGACTACCCAATATCTCCAAATATCTTATCAATGGTCATAAGCATACCCAACAGGACGTCCAAAGTCTTTTCCAATCCGTTCAGCTGAACATCAACAACCCTAATTTCGTCATTATGCAAGGCCGAATCACCAAAGTAATTTATTCTCTTGCTCGCGTTCTTCTCTATCATACTCAATTCGACTTTTTTTTTCAGGTACTCAACATGCGTCCTCAAGAAATTCTCGGCATGGTCGAAGAAGCTGCAGGCACTCGAATGTTCGAGGATCGTAAAGACAAGTCTCGTAAAACCATGTCGAAAAAGGACAAGCGCGTACAGGAGATCACCTCTACTCTAAACGAAGAAATCGTGCCTAAGCTGAACAAACTACGCGAGGAAAGACGCTCTTTCCTCGAATATCAGAAATCCGAAAAAGAATTGGAGCAGCTTCAGCGTGTGTTGACAGCTTGGGACTTTGTAATTGCCGAGGATAGTGTGGAAGAGGCAGCAAGGGGGATTGAGGAGGCCAAAGAAAAGGTCAAGAGCGCGAAGAGGGAAGTGGAAACACAGAAAAAGGAAATGGATGCAGCGGAGAGGGATATGGAAAAGGTACAGAAACAACGCGATGCAGAGATGAAGAAGGGTGGAAAGCTGAGCCAGCTCGAAGAAGAACAGGCTGCAATCGATAAGGAGCGGGTCAAGCTCTCTACGCAGGAGGAAATCGCCCGAGGATCGATCAAGGACGAGGAAGGTAAAATTCAGGACTCGGAAGAGGCGGTTCAGGCGGTAAGCATCCTCTTTTGTATAGTCGTATTCAATCTCGATCCGTCTGATTCTTTGTAGGCTCAAGAGAATCTGAAACAAAAGCAAGTCGAAGCCAGCCGTCTCGAGACTTCCTACAACACCGTTAAATTCCAGCACACTATTGCGCAAGACAAATTAAAGTCGGACGAAGAACTTCTCCAGACCCTCCTTACCGGTCTTTCCTCGTCATCTTCCAAAAATGCTGGTGGTTACATGGGACAGATTGCTGAAGCGCAACAACGCATTTCCCAGGCGATCGCGGATCAGGAACAGGCGAAACTAAAGTTGGATATGCACAAGAAAGAGCTGCAAGGCCTCGAGGCACAGTTCAAGAAAGTTGAGAAGGATGCCGGAGACGGGAAAAAAAGGGTAGAGGGCACGAGGAGGGCGCTGGAGGATGCTCGGAAACGGTTGGCGAACTGTGGATGGACGGCACAGCAAGAGCAAGATGGCGAAGCTCGGGGTGCTCAGCTGAAATCTCGAGTGCGAAATTTAACAGAGGTTCGTCTCCTCTTATCTTTATCTCCTGCATCTACTTGAACATGTTCTAGCAACGTGATCGAGCCCGACAGAGCATCGGGGGACTCGACTTTGAGTACAATCCTCCTTTCGGATTCGACAGAAGCAAAGTCAAAGGTCGGGTTGGCCGACTCATTGGGATTCAGCCCGGAGATTACAACAAGGCTACCGCCTTGGAAATCACTGCTGGAAATCGATTATACCACGTGGTCGTTCAAGATGAAAATGTCGGCAAGATTCTGCTGTCTAAGGATGTAGTGAAGAAAAGGATCACTTGTTTACCTCTGACGAAGATCAAGGGTTATTCGATTCATCCGAACGTATGTAACATGATCGTTCTCTTTACTGAATGAATTAGCTGACGGCCAAACAGAAAGTAGCCGCTGCCGCGCAAATCTCTCATGGAAAAGCGCGCCCCGCTCTTGATCTCCTCAAGTACGATTCTCGGAATGAGAATGCCATCGCACATGTTTTCGGTGGCACATTTGTCTGCGATGACGTTGAGTCCGCCAAACGCGTCACCTTCGACAAGAACATCCTCCAACGTTCCGTTACGCTCGAAGGCGATGTCTACGATCCCACTGGCACTCTCTCCGGCGGTTCGGCACCCTCGTCTAGTGGCATCTTGATCAAGGTCCAGGAATTGTTCGAGCTCGAGGAGAAGTTGGCTCAGGCGCAGGCCGAGTTGGATGAGTGGGAGAAGAGCTTTAATGGCGATGCGACGAAGAGGAAGAGGGAATCGTGGAAGGCCATTGAGAAGGAGGTGCAGATTAAGGAGCATGAGCTCAAGTTGGCCGAAGAACAGAATGGGGAGAGTAATGCTGAAAGGGTATGGCTTCTATCCCGCTTGGAAATCAAGGCTAAGGGTTTCTAATTGCTCATCTCCCACCCCCTCAGCTCCGTGCTCAAATCGACGCTCTGAAGAAGACTAATGATGACCTCACTAATGCCATTCAAGAGGCCAAACAGAAGCAAAAAGACAGTGAGGCAGAGTCGAAGAAACTCCAGAAAGACATGGAAGAGTTTAAGAATAACAAGGATGGAAAGATCGATGAACTGAAGGTTGGCTCCGTGCTATTCCAGTATTCTTCGACTAACTGACCTTTATCTTTCTACTTAGGCGAACATTTCCAAGCAGAAATCTGCCGTTCAGAAACAGGCTGTGGTCGTCAAGACGAAGCAAAAAGAACATCAATCTGCGACCCTGGAACTCGGTATGTCTTCGCCATTCATCTCTGGGCGCCTATGAAGTTTATCCCATTTATTAGAACAATGCGAGGCCGAGATCGAATCGGCAAAACAAACAGCGGAGGATATCAAACTCAATGTCTCCAAGCTGCAGAAGGACCTGCAGAAGCTTCAAGCTCAACTGAACAGTCGTATTGTACGCCTTTGTGATCTATATCAAGCACGTCTTTCGGTCTGCTAACATCGTATAATAGGAGGACTTCAATCGCGTGACCGCCAAGCTTAACGAGGAACGCGCCACTCTGTCCAGGTTCGATAAGGAACTCAAAACTCTGGATAAGTCAATCAAGGACAAGAAAAAACTAATCTCCGAGTTCACTGAGAAAGCGGAGGAATACGAGCAGGCTGTGGTGGAGCTGAATCAACGGGCCAAGGCCTGTCAGCAGAAGGCGAGGGACCTGGAGGATATGCATCAGTGGATTGAGGAGGAGAAAGGGTAAGTGATTCCACGCATTCTTTCTCGTTAAGCTTGCTCATATCAACCGCTTTGCATCCTTGTAGCATGTTTGGAAAGCCCAACACTATCTACTATTTCCAGTCCATGAACCGTGGGGAAATGAAACAGCGTTCTGACGAGCTGGAAAAGTCGCAGAAGGCAAAGAAGAAGAAGATCAATCCTAAAGTTATCAACATGATTGATGAGTACGTACCTTTGGTGTTTCAACCTTCTTGTTTTGCGCTTCCTGTCTGCCTTGCTGCCTTCATCTTCCGGTCTTTATCAGTCTCTGATGTTCTCCGCGTCTGCTTGTAGTGTCGAGAAACGGGAGACAGAACTCAAGAAAAACCTGAACACCGTGATGAAGGACAAGCAAAAGATTGAAGCGACTATTGAAGAGTTGGATCGGTATAAACGCGATGCATTGCAGAAGACTTGGGATAAGGTTACAGTGTAAGTGCTTTGTTATCTTGTCGTGTCGGAAGGATCTGAATCATTCCCCCCGCGTGCAGCGACTTTGGTGATATCTTTGGTGAACTCCTTCCTGGCAATTTTGCCAAACTAGAACCGCCAGAGGGCGGAGACCTCATGGATGGTTTGGAGGTGAAGGTCAGGCTCGGATCAGTATGGAAACAGAGTTTGACAGAACTCAGTGGTGGACAGCGGTAAGTATCCATTTGCCGGTTGTGAGCTCTCGATACTTACTCAACATTGCTTTACTCAGCTCCCTCATTGCTCTGTCGCTAATCATGGCTCTCCTCCAATTCAAACCGGCTCCATTGTATATTTTGGATGAAATTGACGCCGCACTCGACTTGTCCCACACCCAGCACATCGGCCATCTGTTCCGAACGAGATTTAAGGGGGCACAATTCATCGTCGTATCGCTCAAGGATGGCCTATTCTCAAATGCGAATGTACTGTTCAGAACTAAGTTTGAGGATGGGACCAGCATGGTTGAAAGAACAACGAACCGGTCTACCTCGGCATTGTATAATAACGGTAATAATAACAATCAGCAAGAGGAGGAAGGAGAGCGGTCGAATAGAAGAAGAGCAAGGAGATGAGAAGGGTGTTGATGGACTTTGTAATTTCGACGATCTCTTCTGTGCTGTGTGTAGATTCTCTATAATCTTATTACGCCTTCTGTACATGTACTTCATATATTCGTTGGACCTAGAACCGTTTTTCAGAAACCAACTACAAGAAGTTTGGTCCAAGAAATACTACAGTATGTACATGCTTCAAAACACAAGGCGTAACCTTGATTCGACGTGGCCCTCCTGGTGCGCTGTCGAGAGATCTAGGGACAAGTACATTCCGAATCTCCTCGTTCACTCTAGTGAAACATAATATGTTCAAAAAGACTGAAGTGTTGGACTGCACGAGGCGATGGAGACAATGGCAGGCGGAGGAATCTACTTGATGAGGATGTGTGCAAGTTGGGCATGCAATTTGTTCGGTGGACATCAAGAGAGGAACTTGAATATTTCGTGGTAAGGTGGAGATGTCCCAAGCGCGAACTGAAGCGAAGTAGTTGCTCCCTACAGGAAAACACGGGGCCCATAATATCAAAACTGGACAGTAGGGGAGAACGAAAAAGAGCGCTGGTAGAAGGCTTGTTAGTCATCGGCTACCTAATAGTACAGTTCGAAGTACTGATTATCGGTCAGCTTGAAGCTGAATATAGAAGACTCGACACATGGGTCATAATCTAGGTATACTGCTCGAATATTGCCCTGACGCTGGCAGTCTCCAAAAGGGTCTTGGAATCAGAGAAGTCTGCAACAGTCAGCTTGAAGTCAAAGCTAATTTGTGCCATCTTATCAGTGTCAAGTTTGACCAGATCGAAGACAGGTTCCGAGGCACTACCATCAGCACCATATACATCGGCGAATTTGAAGTCTGTGTCTGATTACCAATGCATTAGAACAAGGTATCAAGCTTGTAATAGATTTTCTCTTACCTGTGAAGAATTTTGTGACAGCAGTAAGCAGCTGCTCCTTTGAAGCAAATGTAGCTATGGCGAAGTTCGGGTCGTAGAAGTGGTAAGAAGTTTTGCCACCTCTGTTTGTTGCTCCAAGGAGCATTGCATGTTTGTTAGTGTTCAAGGCAAAGACTGTGCTCTTGCCTGAATCTGCAGAGAGTTTATTAACTGCATTTCGAAGATTGGTGGACCCAATGGGTGTAGAGGCTGCAGCTGCTGGGAAGCTGGCATGCAAGTCCTTCAAACATCGCCTGAACAGCTCTGCGTTCATCAAGTCTGTCTTCGATGAGGGTGAGAGAGCAACAAGCTTAATGCCGAGCTGGTCAACGGCACTGAGATCGGACTGTGCCAAAGCCACTGACATTGCACGGACCAGGGGGTAACACCGACCCACGTACTCATCAGGCACGGCATTAAGGATAAGATCCTGGGGCATGGGCTTGGTTATTCCTCCGGCCTTCTGGAACATCCGAACAATCTCGTCTGTACGGTGCCATACCGATGTCTTGAACTCTCTCTCGCTCTTATCCTTGATGTGATGCACCAAAGCACCCATTTGGGCCTGGGTAAAGCTTGACGACTTATCAAACAGCATTATCATCTCCAAAGATGACATGCTGCTAGAAAAGTTGGGTATATGGACAGTGTGATATTTATCGTACCCATCGCTGAAGTCTTTGTTGGCGGTGAGAAGTTCGTCTAGTTGTCGGCCTGTGAAGCGTTCGCCAGCAGTGCTACCGAGTGGTGCCTCCAAGCGATCGTCTGTAATAACCACTTCCCTAAACCCCCTTTTCTCCTTCTGCTTGAGCCAGAGGTACGTGACATCTAAGCTCTCGGTGTCGCTGATGGCGAGGCTCATGAATTTCTGAAAAGACATATTATGAAGCTGGGGGACATCCAATGGTTTAAATTTAGCAGGCGGGGGGACAGCCGCGATGTGTTGCCTAAGTGCATCTCGTATGGTCTGGAAATGCTTGACCGCAGGATTCTGGAGATCAACACGGTTAGCCTCGAACGGTTGGAAAGTACCATCTGGTACATCAGGGATGCGGAAAGTCGGAAAGGCTTGAGAGATGTAGCCTTTCAGCTTCTGTTGGGTTGTTTCTCGCAGGTGCTGGAAGTCTCCTTTGGCATGCCCAGCGTCGTATGACCCAGGTTTGAAAATGCTGAGGTTAGAGTACTCCCTGCCAAGACCCTCTATGCGACGTGGAATAATGAAACTCTGAACTTTAGTCTTGTCTTTCTTGTCTTCAACAAAAGTAAAAGTTTGAAGTTGAACAAACATATTCCACTGATTATCGCGATACTGCATGAATACGCAGGCCGCTGAAACGTCGGATCCGGACTCTGTTGTATATCTTCCTTCCTTCCGATCGTAGTAGCTAAAATCGACACCCATTTCGACATTATCATAAAAGATCGAGCTCTCCCCACGAGGATCATGGAAGACACGGTAGGTGTTAGCATTAAGGCTGGTCACAATGACAGAGCAGCCGGTGAGAGTGCCGGTGAAGAGAAGGGTCGGGTCATTCCCTTGCGGACGTTTTGGAATATCAACGAATGCTGGTTTACGAGACGTCAGGGAACGGCCGTTGAACCCGAGATTGTACGCCTCTACTGTGTGCGGGCCATGTCTTTCACCATGGTACCTGATCTCGAAAGTGCGAGACTTCGCCCTCGTATTATCAGATTCGTAGACCAGCATGAATTCAAAGTAACCCCTGTGGATCACGTTTGGGTTGATTGTTTTGAAATCCTTAAACATGTCGAAGGGACTAACAGCCGTTAAGGTACGCGGGCCAGGTGTAGACGGGGTCAGAAACTCTTTAGGATTTTGTACAAATTCATCGATAGCGCTAAAAGAACGTCTGTCGGCCAAGTACATTTCCAAAACCACTGAGAGCTTACTCATGAGCCATGGCAAATTAACGAGTTGAAATTTGTAATGAGTAATCGTGACAATCGAGCTGACTGAGAAGTGCAAGATTCAGCTGAGAGAGGAAAAGAGAAGTTAGTATCAGTAAGGTGCGGGACGAGCTAGCGACATTCGGTCAAAACGAGCAATCACGTACTGTTCAGTAACGTTCCAGTCGAGTTTACGGAGCAAAGGACAGAGCAAGCCTGGAGGTCCGGCCCTAGCCCCTCTTATACTATATCGTCCACAGAATTCCGATCCTCACCGCCGACCTCGAAATAAGTATCTCCATTATTCGAAGCCTGACCTGATATGACAGACAGAACGGTTCTAAGAGTCAAATTCATCACGTCAAGCGCCTTCTTCCGTATCTTCGACTCCGATTCACATCTATCTCGGAAATTGGCTGGGCCATGACCTCTCTTATACTTCTCTCCTGACAATTCTTCCACAAAATTCTGATTCATCGACGGTCCTCACTGCCCAGCTGACCTCAGAACAACGCCGTTCGTAAATATCTAATGTGGTCAGTGATCAGCTCGATGCGACAGACAGGATCCAATTATGAAAGGCACAGGAAGCTTTATCGTTTTCCCATTATCCTGAAAGTACGTTCTGAGACTGTAATCGATGTCATTATTAAGCGGTCACTAACCGCAGTTCAGGTATAATCGGTCCTGATTACTCGAATCAGGAGCATTAGTAAGAACACCAGCCATGAAGGATATACACATATTGTGTTGAGGAAACGATAAGGCTTGTTCTGCATTCCGACGAAGTACCTAAGACCTGATGAAGAGTTAGAAAGGCTGCACGCAAAGTTCATCATGGCACTGTTCCTGGTATTACAGTTCGCGGAGTTTGAAGGAATGAAAGCAAGTATGTTGACGTGAATTATGCTGCAAAGGTAATCTTAGTTTGAAGATCTGAGATACGTAACATGAGGAGAACACGATGAAATATTGAAAATGAAAGGAGTTTTAAGGCACAAACCATTGCCTACAGATTGCCGTTTCTTGCTCCGGCGGAACAGGTTTTTTTGAAGACAACTCACGGTGAATTGAAGTAGATTATGTCTGAAAACATAAACCTAATTACGAAGATCGGTCGCTTTTTTTTTAATGCGGAACTGACAGGTTTGAACGAGCTGCCAAAAGCCCAGCTAAGGCGGTTGTCCGAAAGACAATGAATCCAGAGCTAACAAGTTGCGCTACAGGTACCTCAGACCTCCTTGCGTTTTGAAGAGCGGGAGCTTCTGGAAATGAGTATTGGGGAGAGACTTCATCAGAAGCAACGGCTGAAACGAAGGAGGATTACCAAAAGCTGTATTTCTTGAGTTGGACATGGCGAGAGTGGTGAAAGAGGGGGATTATAGCCTTTTGAGCGATTACAATAGTGCTCTTGAGATATGGCTGCCCCAGCGGCTGAGCGAAAAATCCTGTTGGGTGCCGAAAAACACCAGAACGACGATTCCATCCCTCAACAATTTCCCTTCCCACCGTCTCTTTGCTCTCCTGCATGTTCGTATACTCAGTTTTCCGGGCGCGTCGTCGCCGAGCAAACGGCTTAAGTAATCCCGCCTTGGCGGATATCGGTGATGCTGCCGCTATTCCTTTGCTTGACATCGTCGACGCTGCGTATCTCGTTGAAATCTTATGAGAACAAGGCGATTTGCCCTTCAGACAGCCGGGTTACTCTCTTTATTATTTCTCTTCCGATTTTCATCCTCCGCCAAGTCCTCTTCCTCGGTATCCGACGAAATACAACCTCTGGAAAAACAGAACGCGTCAATGTCAGAAATCTCCAAAGCTAATCGTCCCCTGGATGTTGAGAAATACGCGGTAGCTCCCCCTGAGCTTGAGCTGGAGCAGGTGCATATATACGTCAGACACGGTCCGTCAGCTTACATCCTGAGTTATTTTGCTTGTCTAACGATTATTACTCCTTCCAATATCTTTTAGGAGAAAGAACACCAGTTGGGGTGCGACTGGCGGGTCCTCCTGGTAATTTACCGGAACACTGGATGATGTGTAAGACAGCCCGAAGACTTCAGGCTTCCGTAAATGGTCCAGGGATTGATGGAATATTGGACGAATTCCAGCAGGCGCGCAGGATAGTTGAACGGGCTGATGGTACACATAAAGATGGTCAATGGTGAGCAGCTGGAATGTTTAACCGTGCATCATTCGTAATTCGCTTCCCTTCGATCAGTCTATTGGGTGAACTCACCGACCTCGGTAGAAAAGTAAGCTCTGCTCCGACTACTCTATTCTGCCTGTTCTCAATTCTTTCCCTAAACAAGTCGACATACGGCTACGGCAGCTCCCTTCGCGAGCTTTACGTCGAGAAGTAGTGCCATCTCTCAAAATGTCTTGCTCAATTAAATCAGACTGTACAGATTAGGCTTCCTTCCTGACAGGCTGCAGGATCCTGAAGAGGTGTATTTTCGGTACGAAGCGCATTAAGTTTTGCTAAAACACATTCTGAACCGCCAACCCAGAACTACCAATGTACCTAGAACAACCGAGTCGCTGCAACAAATCATTCACGGTTTATACCCGACCTCAAAATGTGAACCTGATGCCATTCCTCCAATATTTGTCAGGTATCTTTCATCTTGGAGCAACTTCGCGCAAACGCTCAGTAATAGATTTCTAGGAATGGACGAGACGAAAATCTTCTCGGGAATGCTGGCTCTTGCAAACGCCTAGAAATTTTACTCATTGGTTTCGCTCAAGGTAGCTGTAGAAGTACTCATCAATGTCCAAATTCCACATTGACTCCTTGAATGTAGCTGCTGCTTCTGCCTACAACCACACTCTAGAGCCTCTCGATAAGAAACTATCCAAGTACATTGATGGGAGACCAGTACGCGTTGACGGTAAACCAAGAGCATCTGGTATTTTGGATACGGTATGCCTATATTGCCAATCAGCTCGCATGAGTTTCTTACCAGCACCCTGCATTCAGATTCGTGCTGCGACTGCGCATAATATTAAGGTTCCCCCGGAATTCGAGGAAAAGGGTGTGATGGATGTCATCGTAAGCCGAAAGACATGTATTCACGGACCGTTGCTAACGGGCCTGTCCTCGCCTACATAGGAGAAGGCAGTGGTCGCCGAGTGGTTTTCAGGGTGTGAGAGAACCTTCCGGTTCCGGATTCCTTATTCGGTCTCCACGCAATTCTTCTGACCTGTGAGTCTACAGATAAAACTGAAGAAGTACGTCGCCTAGGTATGGGTCGACTGCTGGATGATCTTGCCACCAAAATGCAACACAAAGCTGCACATGAGGATCAAGATCCCCTCAAAATTGCGCTGCATTGTACCCATGATACCGCTCTGGCAGGGCTTGCCTCTACGCTTGATGTTTTCGATGATAAGTCAGTTGTTACATTCTCCTTCCCCGCGCATTACAGACCTCGAAAATACCTTCAGATGGCCTCTGTTCACAAGTTCAATAACGTTCGAACTTTTCAAAGCCCGGCCATCAGCCAATGGATCTTCATTCTTACAAACCCTCATGTCGCCTTTCAGCAAAGCCAAACCAGAGCACTGTACGTGATTACTTCCTTCCTCTTTTCTGCTCGCATTTAGGGAGTTCTTACGGACCGCATTTGCATGATATCACCTACGTGTGCTCTTCGTGTAGTCATTCGTATGAGATACCAAAACAAGAACATGGTCCTTCCTCTGTGTGCCGACGAAGGTAAACATCTCCCGGGGTCTCCAGAGTTTTGTACCTTGGCCGCGTTTGCGGAGCGGGTGAAGGAGCTTACGCCAGTGGACTTTGAGTCCGAGTGTGCGCCCGCTGGACGGATTATGCCATAGTATTTGACGATTTGTATTTTGGAAACTTTCTCTGGCAGGGCCGTCCTTTTATTTACAGCCTAGTAGATGATTAATAGAAACACGGAGGATTTAACACCTCTACGAAAACCTTATGCAGATCCGGTAAACTAGCAACCTGCACCACACCCACATCCAGCGGGGATTTGGGAGTGGCAAGGTGTCGTCGCATCGCAGGGAACAAGATGTGTTGTATCTGCCACCGTTCTGCTTTGGCTCCAGGCGAGTCTTTCTCCGCCTCCGACGAGGAATCGACATTACTATCACTAAGTATGGGACCAGGAATGTAGAAATACGCTAACTCTCTAAGAAATGAGTCGAAACACTCGGTTTCAGACTCCCAGTTTACCTTGGAGATCTAATATGAGCACTCAACATACAGCCAGAGCTGCGGGAGGGGCTGACCTGCGGTCCTAGACGCATCAAGAATAACGGGAGTTTATCCAGATTCAGGGTATAGTCTCGAAGGAGTGGCAAACTTTGAACCAACCCATCCTCCGAAAATCGAATGAAAAATACTCGGCAAGCATCGCGCGTCGGCTGTGAAGTATTTCAAACATACGCTGCCAGGGATCACGAGCATCAGAGTGTAGCTGACATCGAACGATATCAGGTTTAGGCAAATTTGTTCCTTCCGAACATCTTCTACATCAACGGCAATCCTGAGTAAACCCCGCAGAGTTGGAGGAGGTTCAAGTTTCAATCTACGAAAATTACCAGACTGACGACGGCCAAGTTGGTAGAACAGTTCTTCCCTGGACGAGAGAGGGTCAGAAAGGTTTAAATTTCGAAGAAATATCTTCATTCGATAAGCACAGTGGTCTTTGTAAAGGAATGTAGAAATATGTAAGAGAAAAATGGAGTGGAAAGAAGAGTAAGTGGGGTTTGGGGCTCGGCTAGGCCTGGCGCGCGGGTGGTCAATAAACGTGCACTAGAAAGCGGGCAAAGTCTGGAGTGCCTCAGAATTAGGCACTAGAGTACGAACTGAGCGCTAGGTACGGTACGTACAAAGTCTTAAGCGCCCGTTGGCGCCTGAATGCCCTCACCAGCATGTCTTCCTCAGGCTCACTTCTCTCGGATTATGGACAAGTGAAGCGCAATACCCCTTATTCTGAAGAGGTAGCGGGAATAAACCTCAAGTTTTTGGCAACATTGACTATCCAAGATCTCTTACAAATCCAAACTGACCTAATTCATTGCGTGTTACACGAAGTTACAACAAAGTAACTAGTCCGTAGGTAATGATAAACTTACACCCGAGTACCCACGAACCCGAGCGAAAGCGACTGCGGTAACGGATGTCATCCTCAGCACGACTAATAGATGTTTGCTGTTTTGCCTGGAATCCCAATTACACTCTCAACTGTAGCCCCTGCGTTGTTGCTCCTGGTGAAACGGACAATTTGCCACTGGTCCCTATAATTCCAGGTATCGGATGCCCCAGCCTTGATAGTATACCAGGTCTCGCTTCCCCCTTTCTGGAAGTCTCCGCCAGTCGCAGTGACACTGACTTGGATATCCCCACTGGAATTGTTTGTGACAGTGATACCGGCCATTTTATCTATATAAAGATGGGCATATTCATCAATATATGCATAGCAAATTGAAATCTGCTTGTCGTGCTTACTTTTTAATCAAGAATTTGAATGATAATTGGTTTGAGATTTATAGAGACAACAAGGCAGTACTAGATCTTGAATGTCAACTGCTATGTCTAGCAGAGTGCAAAGGAGAAAGGGCCTCACAAGGGCAAGCGTAGAATGAGATGTGAATGCAGTGGCAATGGCAGGCGAGGGGGGCTGGGGCAAGCAGTTGTCCTTGAGGGTGTTTAAATAGCCACACCCATACCCTCCGTGAATACAATAGGTCTGGTACGGCTCAAGGTGGTATACCTATCTCCGAGTCTCGTACTACTTACTATCGATGCACCAAAGTTGATACGGAAAACTGTCAGTATCGAAAAACTTCATTTGAAAACCCCTAAACATTGACTTTTACCGCCAGAATGGATATTACTTTGATACCGGACTCAGAGGTGGATCATGGTTCTTTGCTTCGTTTACGAGGATGATTCTGTACAGGGCAGGCAATTTGGAATTCTATGAGCATAATAGCGGGTAAAAAATAGCACCGAGAAGATCCAATATATCCTTGTGATACTAACAGTTTCTCGAAAAGTTCCAATATATCTTTCCAAATACTTTTGAGACACTGCATGCAAATTCTTGTAATTCGCCACCTAATATAGTAAACTTATGGAAAGATTAGATGAAAAAGGGTGAGAAATTGCCTTTTATGGAATTTACTTTCATTTGTTTTTCATAAATTTACCATAACTGGCAAAACGTACCGAAATTTGTATGCAGTGAGAGTTCCAATATATCTTTCAAACTTTTCTTATAAGTTCCTGTATATCTTCCTAGTACTAATGATGCAATTGAATATATTCCATTTACATATCGCTCTTCCTGGAAATCTGACTTCGACAGGATGCAGAGTGTGGTTGACGTGTTTCCAGCAAAAGAACGGCGGAGCAGATAAGCGCTCAGGCTTGGGATAGGCAAAAACTCAGCCACTAAGTGAGCTCTATGCCCCATTTCCCTTGCCAAAATTCCACAAGTATCTCCTCTCATTGGGTCATCTATGCCACATAGCAGAGTCGAGACAGAATTGGCATACAAATGGCTTTGAGTAGACAAATAAAAGGCCTGTCAGGACTCAGGTGATGGGCAAGTGACAGGATGACGCCACTAAGGTTCCTTGGCCGAGGCGTTGGTGACAGCCCCCAGCCCCTGAAAGATATACAGTACTGGAGCGTTTAGAAACTTCGAAGATGTATCCTCGGTGAAAGTTAACATTCTGGAGTTTCAAACAAATATTCCTATATTAGCCTTTTCGGTACCAACTCTGGCGTATAGTATTGGCTGGACATCCATTCACACCCTCACTCTCCACCAATAAAAAATTCTGATGTGGTTCTAAGGTGGCATGAACCACCTCCAAATCTTAACGGAAATTAAAAGTCCTCTTGCATGTTTTGGCAGGCAAGTTTAGAAATTTGTGTTTTGAGTCTTACCTTCATCATGAATACAATAATAATATACACGGCGCAGCCGGAGAGGTCCCCAGGAGGTCTGATTTGGCTCCAAGTTCTAATGTGATATGTGTATCTCCGAATCTCGTGTTAATATCGATGCACTAGGGTCCAGAGATGATACCGAAAATGTCAGTATATAGTATATACCGCATATTGAATGATAACTTTTACTGATACGCCATAGCTGGTATATACATTCATACCGGATCTTGAGATGTTACTACTTACCTTGCTTCCTTTGGGATCAAATCTGAGTAGAATTTAATTAATGAGGCTTACAGTGTTAGAAACAATTCCACTCAACTACCCACACTCACTTGTTTAGGGGATCCCGACGAGTACGGTACAAAGCTCCTCTTCCTATCGTCCACCAAGACGCATCAACGGAGAGGTGAGAAGGCCGCAATCTTTCCTCAACCAGGTCGTAAGAGCCCCACTAGAGCTGTACGCGAACACGTACGAATCAACTGTTTAGGTATCAACGACCCTCTCTTTGCCTATCGTGACAACACGGGCTCGTTGGTTATCATGAACAAGAAAACCTTCCTACGCGACTGCAACCGCACCTGGCAGAAACACGGCATTTCGAGGAAGACGGGGCACTGCTTCCGGATCGGCGGGACCACCCACTACCTTATTCAAGGTGTACCACCGGATGTAGTCAAAGCTTTAGGTCGATGGAAGTCCGGCGCTTTTCTGGTTTACTGGAGGAGACTTGATTCCCTGGCCTCGATTCATATTCACCGTGTGCATGTCCAACGGCTGCCTCACCAGCAATACATCGCCCTTCGCTAATTTGTCACCTGTTGATAGTTCACTTCATGTTTAACTTCGTTTTCTACCAATAAAATGTTGTCTCTCATATTCTCATGTCTGAAATCCATCGTACTCTTTTCCTCGTAGCCGAAGGCTTGGTCAGAGACCATTTGGGATTGGCATCACATCGAGCCGACTGGCCTATCGCCTTCTTCGATTGGGTTAGTCTTACTCGAATATTTATTCCGCATCCCAGGCCGGAATTCTTTTTGTGCCAGCCTTCGCCCACCTCACGGAGTTAGCCTCTCTTTCTTTCTGATTTTCTTTAGCCAAAACTAGCGACGCACGAAATTGATTATTCAAGATCCCCTACAGATTCATCGCGTGTTACACGAAGTTACGACACAGTAGATAGTTCGTAGGTGATGATCAACCTTGCACCCGAGTACCCACGAACCCGAGTGGAAGGGAAACTGCGCCTCCACATGACTACCAAATTTGTACCGTTTTGCCTGGAATACCAATCACACTCTCAACTGTAGCCCCTGCGTTGTTGCTCCTGGTGAAACGGACAATTTGCCACTGGTCCCTATAGTTCCAGGTATCGGATGCCCCAGACTTGAGAGTATACCAGGTCTCACTTCCCCCTTTCTGGAAGTCTCCGCCAGTCGCGGTGACACTGACTTGAATATCCCCACTGGAATTGTTTGTGACAGTGATACCGGCCATTTTATCTATATAAAGATGGGCATATTTATCAATATATGCGTAGCATATTGAAATCTGCTTGTTGTGCTTACTTTTTAATCAAGAATTCGAATGAAAATTGGTTTAAGATTTATAGAGACAACAAGACAGTACTAGATCTTGAATGTCAACCGCTATGTTCAGCAGAGTGCAAAGGAGAAAGGGCCTCACAAGGGCAAGCGTAGAATGAGATGTGAATGCACTGGCAATGGCAGGCGAGGGGGGCTGGGGCAAGCAGTTGTCCTTGAGGGTGTTTAAATAGCCACACCCATACCCTCCATGAATACAATAGGTCTGGTACAGCTCAAGGTGGTATACCTATCTCCGAATCTCGTATTACTTACTATCGATGCACCAAAATTGATACGGAAAACTGTCAGTATCGAAAAACTTCATTTGAAAACCCCTAAACATTGACTTTTACCGCCAGAGCGGATATTACTTTGATACCGGACTCAGAGATGGACCATGGTTCTTTGCTTCGTTTACGAGGGTGATTCCGTTATTCGGGTGTACACTAGAAGTTTCAAGGCAGGAAATTTGGAATTCACGAAGCAAAGAACCATCTCTGAGTCCAGGATGGAAGCGTATATCAAATCTGGTGCATCGATAGTATGTACTCGGTGAAGGTTAGTGGTAGTATGGAGTACTTTTACCCAGGTCAAGCCTAGGTGATCTGTATCGTCCAAATCAGTTTGGTTCGATAACAGGTTGTGTGTTGAGTGCATCTATAAGTATTTCTCGCTTGTTCTCGCTACACAGTAAATACTACTTTATTGGGTTTATACAGCTTGATGTAGCTTATTGGCGGGACACTGTCGATTCACAACCATACCTTCCATGAATACAATAGGACTCTGGTATGGTTCTAAGGTGGGATGATTCTGAATAAACCATCTCCGAATCTCAACCCCAGTCCTGGAGAGAAGTCCTCATGCATGTTTCGGCAGGCATGTTCAGAAATTTGTTCATCATGAATATAGGAGGTCTGGTATAGTTCCAAGTTCTAATGTGCCAGTGGTATGCCTATCTCCGCATCTCGTGCTACTATCGATGCACCAGGGTCCAGAGATGATACCGCAAATGTCAGTATATACCGCATATTGAATGGTAACTTTTACTGATGCACCAGAGCTGGCATATACATTCATACCGAACTCTGATCAGATGGTACTTGCCTTGCTTCCGTTAGGGTGAAATCTGAATAGAATTGAATTGACGAGGCTTACAGTGTTGCAGGCAATCAACCCCAGTTTAGCATACATGTGCATTTGAGAAACATGCCAGGGCTGGACCAGGGAGGGCCACATCAGCAGCCCCGATCCAGTTGAACGCCTCTGCTCTGAGTTTGGAAGAGGAAAAAAAAATACAAGGTTAGTTATTCTGAACTATATGAACTGTTCACACCGTACCTGCCTCATTTTCCCCCACTATCATAGTCCTTCGACAATCCACCGGCCTTCGCTAGCTCATTTTTTGAAGTCACATTTGTGCTGTGATAGATGGCGATGTGCAAGTTATTGGTGACAGCCCGACAGCGAACTCGAAATCAATGTCTGATAGAAGCGATACGGTTTTTAGGGAACGCACTAGGGTTGCGGCAACTACCAAAGTATTGTGTATATTATTGAGCTACGTCCACCTTGAAGCGTCGTAAGTGTCAGATCGCGCCAATCTTAAAATTGGGGCATCAGATCATTATCAGAATTCGGCAAGTAAGCGCCTTGACACATGATCGCATGCGATCCTATATATGTAGTACACGCCATAGCAGTATTTTGACGATTTGTAATCTTAGAGATCCTTGAAACTTTTTTCGGGTATGGAGCCGTCTTTTATGATGTACAGCCAAGTAGACCATTAGCAGCTGTATAGATCAAACACGCAGTATTTAACACCTCTCGAAAACCTTATACAGATCCGGTAAACTAGCAACCTGCACCACATCCACATCCAGCAGGGACTTGGGAGCGGCAAGGTGTCGTCGCATCGCAGGGAACAAGATGTGTTGTATCTGCCACCGTTCTGCTTTGGCTCCAGGCGAGTCTTTCTCCGCCTCCGACGAGAAATCGACATCATTATCGCTGAGTATGGGACCAGGAACATAGAAATACGCCAACTCTCTAAGAAACGAGTCGAAACATTCGGTTTCAGACGCCCAGTTTACCTTGGAGATCTAGTATGAACACTCAACATACAGTTAGGGCTGCGGGAGGGACTGACCTGTGGTCCTAGACGCATTAAGAACAACGGGAGTTTATCCAGATTCGGAGTATAGTCTCGAAGAAGGAGTGGCAAACTTTGAACCAACCCATCCTCTGAGATATCGAGTGAAAAATACTCGGCAAGCATCGCGCGTCGGCTGTGAAGTATGTCAAAGATACGCTGTCAGGAACCACGAGTATCAGTCGAAATCGACGCAAGGAGGCAGAGTGTATCTGACCTCGACGATATCAGGTTTAGACAATTTTGTTCCTTTCGAAACATCTTCTGCATCAACAGCAATCTTGAGTAGATCACGCAGAGTTGGAGGAGGTTCAAGTTTTAATCTACTGAAATCACCAAATTGACGAAGGCCAAGTTGGTAGAACAGTTCTTCTCTGAAAAAGAGAGGGTCAGGAAAGCTCAAATTCGAATGACGCCCAAATCCGCTTACGCTAATGCGCCATGATTAACAAGATAGAGCTTTGTCGAGTATTGTACCAAGGATAGACACCGGTCTACATCAACGATGCCGACAAAGGTGTGCTTTTCCAAAATCTCCGTAAGCACTGTTAAGAGAAGTGAGCTTCTCGAAATCATGAGCATTGAATTAACACGCACATTTGTGCTTTCCCTTGGCGACCTTTTTCCTAAGATTTATGACTGAAGTCAAGAAACACTCAGATTCCTTCACTTCCCTATGCCGAGAATTCGACGGTGACGGTTCGTCGCGGTCGCTTGCACCATTACCAATTTGGCTAGGGTTTGAGACCGGAAACATCGAGTCAAGAGTACGATCCTGCAGCGATGTCCGTACTTTATGATGTGAATAAACTTTCTTCGGCCCAGCAGATCCGGATGTGGAGGCAGACGTATCCTCCTTGTCTTTATTCTGTGAAGACTCTGAACTGACCGGAGGCTCTTTGCGCTTCTTTTCGGTTTTTTGAGTAGAACCCTCGATTCCCCCTGTTAACAACGTCTGAATGTATGTCAGTAGGGTTAGGAAAAGGAAATTCCGAGCTCACTTGATATTCAAACACTCGCGAGTAGCTTTTCTCTGCAATCTTTTCCTGGAGAGTATCGCATATTCGAGTTGTGATGTCTTCTTCATTAAGAAAATGAACTTCTTTCTTTGTAGGATGCACATTCACGTCAACTGCGCGCGGATCTACTTTCAAGCTTTGTCGGTGTTTAGACTAGAGCTAATAGTCAATCACTGCGGACTGACCTCAGATAAACGAAGGGAAAAGAGCCTTTAGGAAGTATGCCAGTGTATACGTTCTCTAAAGCCCGTTTGATGCGCGAAGACTCGACCAATCGAGCTTGGGACTTTTCATGAGTATAAAAGCTGGAGAGCAAAAGAAAAAAGCTGACAGTTAATGAAAAGAAGAAAAATCGTCTTCTTTGATTGATAATTTGCGTTTGTGAAATAGATCTCCGAGCTCCAGGATTCCTCGTCTTTCGCATTCTCTTCGACGCTGGTATGAAGCAGATCTTTCTCAATATTGTGTCCATAGAGCATCTTGATGGCATTTTTAACAGAGGAGGCTGAGGGGGTACTAAGATCCGGCGAATTTGAACCAGCCTATTTAGGACTGTGGTTCAACAAAGAGAAGTTCAGGAGGAAGAACGATAATACCTTTTTGCAGGTGAAGGAGACCTTGGGGTTGTGTATGGCATACTTTGTTAGCACGTCGAGGATTCGAGCATATTCATCAGAAGTATTTCGCAAAGCAGATAGACGAGTTGGAGTGTTGAAGAAGAGATTTTCTATCTAAGAAACAAAATCGTGAAGACCATATCGTGAGTTTTCAACAAATCTGTACCGTTATCGTCGTGCCATCGTTTCCTGCACATGGTTTGGGGTCTACAGATTGACCAGGCTGAGCTGGAACCAGTTTCCCATCGGAATATTGTGCTCTTCGCGAGTTTAATCCAAAGAATATGCATAAGAGTGTCTCCGACTTACTTGTACGCACAAGTCGACGTTCTCGTCTTCGTTACCACGGATAGATGAGCAACGTGAGAGATGGACGCGAGGGCCTCTCCCCGGAAACCATAGGTTGTCAAGCGCGACAAATCTGAAAAACTTGAGAGTTTCGACGTTGTAAACCGTTCTGCCAGAATTGGGAGGTCGGATTGCTGAATATTACGGGTGTCATTAACAAGGTAAGGGAAAAGAACATTTCCACACACGCGAATTCCACAGCCGTTGTCCTGAATTTGTAGTAGTTTTAACCCCCCGTCCTTGACTGTAACCCTGATTGACGTTGAGCCCGCATCGAGGGAGTTTTCAAGCAGTTCTTTCAGAGCAGACGCTGGCCTATGAATGATCTAAACCAATCCAGAATCAGTTGAGAAGCTCGGCTTGAAGGTTGGATACCGACTTCTCCAGCAGCAATACGATTTATGAGGGATTCTTGAAGTCGTTTAATTGGAGCTGGAGCTGGTGGTTCATGGTTCGTTTCAGAGTTCATTGCAGCAGGCGGATGGACGCGTTGAGCAATAGGTCGTCGAGTGAGGTGACTCAGCGAAAGACGTCATATGACAATATTCTCAGGACTCAAAGCAAGAAAGATCTTCGTTTGATAGACTTTTTGGCGACATTGACTATTTAAGTAATACACATTTTCATAATAACTGTCCTCTTCAAGCCACGGTGTACACTAGCTTCTCTCTGCCATACTTGCCATCCCTCATTATCTCAAGGCCTTCATAAATCTTGTCAAGTCCACCCGGCATGTGTCTCAAGCGCTGAGTCTTGAACTTGGGGCTTCCTTGGCCAGCCTTCCAGCCCTCGAGGATTCGAGGCATGTAAGCGGAAACATATTCTAGAGTCCCAGTCTTGTCCTCGGGCATGGCAGGAAGATCGAGAACATGTCCAAAGTTGAGAGCAAAACCAAGCTCGGTATAGACCAGAGTAAACTCCACCTCAACGTCTTTACGACGCTTCTGGGTCTCTTCAGATACCGGAAGAGTAGTGATCACACGACCTCCTTTGGGAGAGAGGGAATCCTACATCCAGGCTTCGTTATTAATCCTAATGCGAGTCACCATGCGTGCTTACCACAGTGGCATCTGTGCTACCCTTTTCACAGACCGTATCGAAGCCGTATGTAATTCCGCCTTCTCCAGCGACAGATTGAATTTGCTTTGCCACATCCGCATCCTTGTAGTCAAAGCAAGCTTCAGCACCAAGAGCTTTGAGCTCTTCGTGCGCTGCTGGAGATGCTGTCACGAAGACGCGCAACCCAGAAAGTACGGCGAGTTGGACAGCATGATGACCAACTGCGGTGGATCCACCCCAAATGAGAATCGATTCCCGTTTAGGGTTCGGGCTGAGAGGTTTGGGCAAGTTCAGGCGTATGTAAAAGGCTTGAACGGCGGTAAGATGCGGAATAGGAAAGGACGCAGCCTCTTCGTATGTCATATGCTCGGGAATCTTAAAGCAAACAGCAGCCACAAATCGAACGTATTCTGCGTAGGCCCCATTTTCAGTTTGGTGGGATCCTGCGAAACTGAGGAAGGTTAGTACATCCTGCGTAAGGGCAAAAGGAAAAAGAACCGGGCTCACGTAAATCCCGCAGCACGATCGCCAACTTTTAGATGTTTCACGGCCGAACCAACTTTGACAACGTCTCCTGCACCATCGCAACCCGAGATGGTTCCAGGGGTACCCCAGACTCCCAGAGCATGTTTCCAGTCGGTGGGATTCAGTCCCACTGCGCGGACACGGATCTGACAAATCAAATCAGAGAAGTATCAAAACATTGAACTAGGGGTAACACCTACAATAACCTGGTCTTCAGGGAGGTTCTTCACCAGATCCTGAGAGGCGAAGGGAATATCCACGACCTCGACGGTCTTATTTGATTGAATTTGAAGAGCTTTGATAGTCTCGGGGAAAGACATATTGATTTGAAGCTAAAAAACCAGACTGGGCGTGAAAAAACTCAGACCGCTTATATAGTGGAATCTCGGGAGTTATGCGATGATGACTGAGCATCTGAGTATGACAGAGCATCTGAGTATGACAGAGCAACTACTGAAGTGTGGGCCAAAGATCTTCCTCCAATAAACTTCTTGGCCGAATCTTCTGATGAATAGCTCGGTGAATCATTGCCAACTTGGAAAATAGGAGAACTGAAGAATTTAGGAACCTCAAATGTTCAAACTATCGATACTTCCCTGGTACTATCGAATGACGACCAAGGACACGCCCAGGGATGAAAATCATATGTTGCGGGATATGCGTCATTTGATCTGCGCGTAGGTAAACCGGCAGGAACAAACAGATCCCGCTTGCGCACCCGGTTGGCGCAAGCTCTAGTGGCGGGACCTAGGCTGGTCTAGTACTCCCACCTCTCTTGTAGCCGTTTTCATATCTGTCAACTAAGATAGATCTACTTGAACATCCGGGAACAATGTCGGATTTATAATACGCATTCGCTGACACCATGTTCCGTTTTATCAAGCTAAAAATCTGTGCGGTATACGCTCACATCTGCAGTCCAGCATGCACGCAAAATGACTGACAGCGCCCTTGAATAAGTCTTCAACGCGAATTCCCAGTGGTGGGGGTTGGATCTGTTACAAATGAATCATCAATGTGTTCCGACTGCTGTGTGCTTGGGAAGAAGACCTAGGCACAGAACAATCGCGCTCATTTTGCACCAACGTTTCGGAGTCGATGGGGCATCCTTTTAAAGACAACTTGCACCATTCCTCAGGCTAGAGCACAAACCCGAGAAGTACCTGACGCAGCTCTGCGCAGGGAGTGAACCACTCCATAGCTCTCCACAGGTACACTCCGAGTGAGCCTGAATGTTCTTACTTCTCCATTCCCTGTCAGAAAGAGTGTATCTTCCTGATTCCGCTGGATAGGCATCAGAGTCGAGTAAATCCGACATAACGGGATAAAATCTGCGGGTAGCTATAAGGAGTACGACGTTGACTAGATCTTACGAAGCAGGTGACGAATTGGTGGTATCACAACCCATAAGAAGCTCACTGGTCAATTGAACACACGTGCGAAAAAAAAACAACCACGGAAGATGACACTAAGTACACTGCTCAGAAAGAAATTGAGGCTAGCAATTGTAGTTGGGAGTAGAAAAACCGTATGGTGATCTATATAGAATGGGCATTAAATGTGAGGAAGCGACAGGAGGCGGAAAGGAAGGATACAAGACTTATGGAGCACACGGTCACTCTCAGGAAACCAAATCATGCTTTCTGAAAATTTTAACATCGTGCTATCCTTCCAAACGCCAGTCGCCAGCTCAGAAAGTTAGGAACATATACCAATGACCACTCATGGTCTGTAATGATGCGAGCTCGGAGCAGAATAATAAAATAGAGAGTGGAGGAAATTCCGGCAGAAGCAAATCACTGAGTAATAAAAATATGGGTACAAAAAAAAGGCGATCAGTGGGACACACAAAAAATTTGCTCTTGGGGATATGAGTTAGTTATCCAACATCTATTCAAAGAAGTCAGTAGATTCCTTGCGACGGAATCGAAGTGTCCTGATGAACTTTCCAAGGGCCAATTATACTGTAATAGCAGTATGCGCGACATACGACTGAGGCCTAATAATAATAATAATATACACCGCGCCGCTGTTTTCAGTAGTGGTCTCATAAAGGAAGCCGCCGGACTCGTACTTGACATGCGTGACAACGTGACAACGACAGATTAACAAGTCATGTGTCAAGGCGCTTACTTGCCGAATTCTGATAGTGATCTGATGCCCCCTTGAGATTGGGTGACACATACGACGCTTCGAGGTCGACATAGCTCAATAACATACAGAATACTTTGGTGGTAGTTTCCCCAAGCCTGGTTCGTTCCCTAAGAACCGTATCGCGTCTATCTCTGGGTATTCAAAGCATGCAAGCAACGATTTCGAGTTCACTGTCGGGCTGTCACTAAGGACTTGCATATTGCCATTCATCACAGCAAAAATGTGACTTTGGAAAATGAGCTAGTGAAGGTCGGCGGACTGTCGAAGGACTAGTAGGGGGAAATCAGGCAGGTACGGTTGTGAACAGTTCATATAGTTGAGCATAACCAACCTTGTTTTTTTCCTTTCTCTTCCAGACTCGGAGAAGAGGAGTTCAACCAGATCGGGGCCACTGATGTGGCCACCTCCTCCCTGATCTAGCTCTTGAATACCTCTTCCTTCCAAATGCAACCTACATGCCGAACGGGGTTTGACTGCCAACAACATAAGCGGGCCTCATCGATTAAATTCTAGTGATTCAAATTTCACCCTAAAAGAAGCAAAGTAAGTTTCACCTCAGGGTTCGGTATGAATACCGTATATATCAGCTCTGGTGCATCAGTTAAAGTTATCATTCAATATGCGGTATTTACTGATATTTTTGGTATCATTTCTGGACCCTGGGGTTGGGATAGTCGACGGAGCATCACTCGAGGAAGACAAAAAACAGGAATAAATTTCCGTTTGGCCTCGTAGTTGGAAACACCTGGCGCATCGATAGTAACACGAGATGCGGAGATAGGGATACCACATCAGAACTTAGAACCATACCAGACCTCCTATATTCATGGTCAAGGCACGACTCAAACTCAAATTTCTAAGCATGTCTGCCGGAACATGCAAGAGGACTTTAAATTTCTTCAAAATTGGGTTGAGATTCAGAGGTGGTTCATGCCAGCTCAGAATAACCTCAGAACCATACCAGACCTATTGTATTGATGGAAGGTATGGGTGTAAATTGATGTCCCGCCAATAAGCTATATATGTGAGCCCAATAAACTAGTATTTACTGTGTAGAGAGAACAAGCGAGAGATACCCGTAGATGTATGCAACACACATCCTGTCATTGCGCCAAATTAATTTTAACAATATGGATCACCTAGTCTTGAGGCTTGACCTGCGTATAAAGTACTCCATATTACTTACCGAGTATCATTTAGTATCCGCCAGAGTTGATACCGAAAATGCCAGTATAGGAAATTTTCATTTGAAACTCCCAGAATGGTAACTTTCACCGAGTACTATTGATACACCAGAGCTGATATATACTTTCATTACCGGACTCTAAAGAGATGGTTCGTTTAGGGTGAATTCCAAATTGCCTGCCTTAAAACTTCCACTGTACACCCGAATAACAGAATGACCCTCGTAAAGGAAGCAAGGAATCATGGTCCATCTCTGAGTCCGGTATGAAAGTAATATCCGCTCTGGTGCATCGATAGCACTCGGTAAAAGTCAACGTTGAGGGATTTTCAAATGAAGTTTTTCGACACTGGCAGTTTTCCGTATCAACTTTGGTGCATCGATAGTAAGTAATACGAGATTCGGAGATAGGTATACTACCTTGAGCCGTACCAGACCTATTGTATTCATGGAGGGTATGGGTGAGGCTATTTAAACACCTTCAAGGAAAATTGCTTGCCCCAGCCCCCTCTCGCCTGCTATTGCCAGTGCATTCACATTTCATTCTACGCTTGCCCCTGTGAGGCCCTTTCTTTTTTGCACTCTGCTAGACATAGCGGTTGACATTCAAGATCTAGTACTGTCTTATTGTCTCTATAAATCTCAAACCAATTATCATTCGAATTCTTGATTAAAAAGTAAGCACGACAAGCAGATTTCAATTTGCTATGCATATATTGATGAATATGCCCATCTTTATATAGATAAAATGGCCGGTATCACTGTCACAAACAATTCCAGTGGGGATATCCAAGTCAGTGTCACTGCGACTGGCGGAGACTTCCAGAAAGGGGGAAGCGAGACCTGGTATACTATCAAGGCTGGGGCATCCGATACCTGGAATTATAGGGACCAGTGGCAAATTGTCCGTTTCACCAGGAGCAACAACGCAGGGGCTACAGTTGAGAGTGTAATTGGGATTCCAGGCAAAACAACAAACATCTATTAGTCGTGCTGAGGATGACATCCGTGACTGCAGTCGCTTTCGCTCGGGTTCGTGGGTACTCGGGTGTAAGTTTATCATCACCTACGGACTAGTTACTTTGTCGTAACTTCGTGTAGCACGCAATGAATTAGGTCAGTTTGGATTTGTAAGGTATAACACCTCAGCACGAGTTTGGTACCCATTAAAAGCTGTCAACTTTAAATAGGCTCGTTCTTATCTTTGACTGCGGAGGAAGGTGTGAGTAGGACAGACGGATGAAAAAAATTCATTACCGTATGCCGTTTCCGAGGTCCTGTATCTCAATTTGAGAAGCTCGATCTGACGACCTTGGCTAACCTTGACCTCTCAAGTACAACTTTACAAGGCTCAACGGCTTTCCTCAATACGGCGGCCAAATCCCGCGAGCAAGACCTAGAAATACATGGTAATTTGTAGGATGGGGACAAGGCTGGAAGTTGAGCTTCCAGAGAGACTAATTAGACATCTCGATGCGGAGAGCTGTTCAATATGTAGTTTGGTGAGTTTTCTGTTATTTCGGCTAAAAATTTAAGGCATGAAATGAGTTTTATGCAGGTATCCTGTAAGTCTTAGCTCTGTATTGATTCACAAGAGAATTATCGACCCTGAGAGTTCGTGCTCTAGATCGCAAAGATGTTTCTTATGGGCTGCCCGGCTAAGCGCCGCAGACGTAGCTGGGTCCAAGGTTCCCAAGATAACTATCTTTATCACAGCTTTCGTGTTTAATCTCACCAGTGGGTATTTAATCCACGACTATTGATTTTAATGGACCCACTTACATCCCCTTTGAAAAACGATAGGCGTGATAAACGTTCTTCTTGTCCATGACACACCAACTCTTTCCCAAAACCGCTTCTTTATAACACTTTGCTACCCCCCGTCCGATTTGAAAAACCAGCTTGCTCCGAGTAGATGGCCCCGATCGACAACTCTGCTCAGTTCAAACCCTATGTCCAGCAGCAGCGAGTCGCATATTAATAGTTGCTCAACTCCGAACAAATACGGTATCACGCCTTTGCTGTACGAAATGATCTTCATCGTCCATCTCTCGTTCACGCTCGTTCCATAATGCGGCTGTTTGATCCCTATTTGACAGTACGCCAAGGACACCTCTGACCCTTTCGGACTCGCGTGGTCGTACTATGCAGACCCTCGTCAGGTTGGGTTAATGGAAGTAATTCTTCAGCGTAATGGCTCAGATCGAGTACAGCATCGAGAACCAGTAGCGAACGCTAACGTCTACTTACTTCGAACTTCAAGCCCGCGTAGCCTTCACATCTTATCGTGACCTCGGCAATACACTCCATCCATGTCGTCAATGTCTAGCCGATTCCATTTTCTTGAATTTTTTTCAGTTCGCGTGTCCTCTCTGCCTTATGGGCATATACGGTATACCTTGCCTTTTCTTGATATTGTATTTCTCTGTCATTGGACCGGTGCTGTAGTATGTATAGGGAATATGAGTTGAAAATGATGTGACGGAAAGACGCGTAGATGACTCCGAGTACGCACCAAGAGAACGAGCACATGAGCGCGAACCCGTCTTATGCGATGACGCATTCTCATGGGAGGGTACCATCAATTACAACAGAATTCTGTATTACACACACAGCTATACATCTCGAAGACGAAGAGCAAATTCTACACCAATCCATTTACCCCACCCTTGTTAAACGTTATCAATCAACACCGCAACAAACGTCAAAGACCCTGCTCTACTCGATTCAAGCAATGCGAAAAACAGCTACAGAGGTTTATAGATAATGCGTAGATATGCAGATTATAGATATATGGATAGATACATAGATGGTAAGTAAGTTGTCAATGAATGGATAGGAAAAGGAAGTTTGAGGTAGGGCGTGGAACGAAAGAGTCGTCTATTCAACTTTTTGCTCCGATCACGGTCATTATTGTCCATCACCCTCATAAAAGTAGTGTCGAGCTCTTGAGTGCCTCTCTCATTAATCGGTCCTTGACTGACGATCATTGTTAACACCATATATCAGAGAAGAGGCGAGGGCGTTGAATCACTTACTGCTGGCCATGACTTTCGTTGTGGATCGAGTGTCCTAGGCATCGAAAGGATTCATTATAGAAATAGGCGAAATCCGGGATGTTCTGGTGGATGGAGCTTACCGTTACAGAGGTGTAGTGACAATAGAATGTCCTATTTAATGGCGAGTTCTCTTTCAGAATCCCAGCTGAAGCATGAGAAGAGAGGGTTAGCTTGCGAGGGAAAGCCCGCGGGATTGGATCGGGATTACATACCGAACTTCTTTCTCAAATCTAGGCGGGAGCAAAAGAGCAACCAGAATTAGCTGCAATTCTTCACAAACAAATTTGGAAACGCCACTGAACGTGACAAAAGATATAATATAGCGAAACAGGTCCAGAACTCACAGTTCGCTGTGTTGTCAAAATCATTCGGCCGATTACCGTACGATACCACATAATCCTTCAGCTTGATCCCGGACGCTAGTTTTGCTGTCATCAAATCACACTTGTTCAAGAACAGGATAAGATCGGTATGTTGCAAGATTTTGTTGGAGACGATGCTCGTCCATAATAGAACAGAATCTTCCTGTGAGCATCAAACCATGATGAGTATCAATTGAATGGGACTGGATGAATCCGCGGCCCACCAGACGATTAACCTTGGGTGCCTCCGCCAAGACCTGATCAAAGGCAGATATTGGAACGAGAAATATGATGGCATCCATATTGTCGAAGTACGGGGCCCATGCGGCTACATTGCATGATTGCGAGTTAGCCGCCTAAAGATAGAGAAAGGCATATGGTGCAAGGAAGGGGATCATTTACCTCTCTGGATGATGGAGTAAAGTTCAAGCCTTTTGGATGGTCATTGAGCAGAATAAAACTTACCAAAGATCGGTGTCCTCCGACGTCGTAAATTTGCCAGGTGGTACCTTATGGGTGTTGAATGTCGGTGTTACGAAATTACATTGTACCTGGATTTTTTACCTGCGCTTACTTTTACTCGATGTTCAGACACTCCCTGCATGTCGAGTTGATAAGAGAGTCCTTCTCCAAAGGTGACTTCCAGGTACTCACGAGTGTTTTCAGTCGTGCCCGGAGGATGTGTTCTGTTTACGATGAGTACACACCGTGATTCTTGAGGAAGTGGACCCACCATTGCTTGGTAAATATCGCTCGACAGTGACTTCTTGGAGCGAGTCCAAGAAGCTTAATGGGGAAAACCTAGTTGAGACACATCACCAACGATGGAACGAGCGTCCCGGACTCACAACCCAGCCATTTCTTCCAATCTCAGGTTTTGCTTCTCGAGCATTTGCAGTACTAGTGGATGTTTCCAAAGCCGTATCATGTCTTTACTGCACTAATTGACGGGAATTTGATTGGCACGAAACAGCACGAAAAGATGAGCATGGCTCTCGTACCGCATGAAGGACCTTTCCTGGCTCGTTCGGATCATCCCAATCAATCACTGACTCGTTCTCGGCAACATCCTTTCCGACCAACCTATCAAACCTTTGTTTCCAAGGAACGGTGGAATTGACTGCCAGCTCCGTTGGGACATGCTTGACGGAATACGCTGGCGCGAGCTGAGTTGTACCAACTTCACTATAATCCATCGGGGTAAGCTGTCGTGTGAGAAGGTCCTCGACTTGCAAAAGTGGTGAAAGGCTCGATTGAATTTCAAGGATTTCAGGATCTACTTCTGATTCTTCTGGTAGTGGTATTTCTCCACTGAGAGGTGAACTCGAGTTTGAGGTTGTGTCCCTCGGCGTTGCACGAGGTTGAGGTTGTGAGGGATAGGTGATTGCATCGAGAATAATGTGAATGGACCGCACGATGTTCAGCTGTATGACAGCACGCCACGAAGCGCGTTCGGCCTCGAAAGCCTGGATTACGAATTATTAGAGGAAACTTAACTGGAAGGAGTTGTAGACCAACTTTGGGGTCGTGCATTAGCTGAAAATCTAACCAAGGTTATAATTCAGACTTGTGTCCGACAAGCAACCGAAAAGCACGCACTCTTTAATAGCGTTGACTTTCCTACAGAAATATTGGTCAAGATTTGCGGACCCAGTCGAAAAATACTAACCTGATTCACTCTGGCCTAATTCTCCACCGTCAGAATCAGGTTTAGTTACAGAACACGGTCAACATACCGAGTAACAAAACGCGGATAGGTTTGGGCGCCTTCTTTTCTGCAGCTCTCTGTCGATCTAAATCCTCATCTATAGCATCCGATACTCTTTGGGCTTCCTGCTCATGCTGAAGCCTAGCTTGCATCTCTTCTGCGGACTCATCTGGTGGCGGCGATATTGCCTTGGACAAGGGGTCCGACTCGTCCAAGGACGTTTCCAATACTCTGGACGGCATTTGGACAGGGTATAGAGAGTTGGGGGTAAAAATTAAAGAGCAATCAATCCATGGCTCGTCAAGATAAAATAAAACCCTTGGCCAGATCAGAATTGAGCAGCAGGCCAATTCAGGTTTGATATCATCAACAAACTATCCAACACCCACGTCAATCTTTCCCTAATTTATTTCCGTGGACACTGGGGGCAATCCCCACTGAGGCACTTCGAATTCTGAATGATATTGTCCGTGCCGTATTCTCTCTGTCAGCTGCAATGTTCCTTCGCGCCTATGTAAGGGATATTCGAATTTCTTCTCCCATTTCAGGTCCACTTTAAACAAACTGACCATTCTTCTCCGAGTCCGGCCTTCGCGGACGCCTGGGACCCTGAAATGGGAGCTCACAGGAATGAAGGCTACTCGACTTGGAAATCCCCGTTCAAAAAGCGGGAGCGTTCCCCTGCGCCTCTAGTATGTATGGTAAGCTAGAGCTCTCGTTCTGGTATGTAACACGACTCATGAACCGTGTGCTTGTAGACAGGGCCTGGATGGTCTTCCCCGCTTCAATCACACGGACCCGCTTCCCTCTGTCATATATCCTATTTGGCTTGTATTGTTTCCTTTTATGAACCATTCTCCCCGGGCACGGCCCACCCGCACCTTCCAGTGGTGGCGTTTAAATATCGGCGATCAGGCATCATGGATGTACCAAAGCAGCCGCACAGAGTCTATGCTCAAGAGTTTTTCAGAGTTTTCCAATCAGTTTGGCGTATGTAGGTTGTGTCGTGCTCCTGAACCACAACAGCAACGAAATTCCACCTAAAAGACCTAGACTGCTTTCGTATCGTCCATCAGTCCCTTAACAGCTGTCTCGTGCGGCCTCTCTTGGACAGCACATTAAAAAAGCAACGCATGCTCATTATTTTTACCGTACCGGCGGCGAGGACACCTGGAACAGCGGGCGAAGTGCACGAGAATCAAATTGCTTCCCAAGGATCGTCATTCCGCACCCTTTGATCAGAAAATCTCACTATACCTTTCGCTGAATCCTTGATTGCGGAATTTATTCGTCATACGTACTCATGATTGGCAGACAAGGACATGCGAAAGGAACAATGTCGAGATACAATGAAGTTTGAAGTCTTTTTTTGCTTGTTGGACGGATGAAGCACTCGTCGATAGGGCAACCCGGACATGCTAGCTTGTATAACACGATACAACATTACCATAAGGTGATACCAGTCGATCGCACGTCAAAGCGCTTTATAGCTTTCCGAAGACAGGACCACGAGCTCTGTATAACTCTGGCAGACAACGTGTACGACACTTCTCCGCTTAGCGTGATGATAAAGTAATTGTCCATCTCGAACTCAGTGAGTTTCTCGTCAGTTGGTTTGGATACTGATAGAAAACTCAGGAATACTGTCGCAAGTAAATCGCCAGTGAATTGAACCCGCTCAACCTTAACTCACCAGGGCCTGGTACCTGGGACGATTTGCTGTACACACCCCTCAAACAACGAAGAAACTGCCTTCCCTGCGAAGTTCTTACCTTACAGTCAGGGCTCAGAAGCTCTTGTGCGTCATACGACTGCAAGATTTGACAGATGAAATACGATCTTCGAATCGTCATGCATTGATTCACATTCTATTTGGGTTAAAACTATCGCGAAATATCAGTTTGTTGTCAATAGTCCGAATATCAGTAAAGATATGCTTCTAGCCCAATCACATCCGTCCAACTCGGACGGGCTCTGTGCTATCCCCAGCTATACCAAATTCCGACCTATTAAGAATTCAAAATATATAAGTATCCAGTTCCTTTCCTCACTCCATTCTAGAATGTACATCATAAAAATCATGAACTCACTGTCGATACACTCTTTCCACCAGGCGGGCCAGCGGAGCTTGCTCTTCTCGTCAACTTTGTCAAACAGGAGGTCCTGTCAACGAACTGGCACTGATAATGATGCCCAAACTATGTAAGTACATACGCCGTCGCATTCAGTAGAGGTATCAAGTGTTAACTTGGCCTGGGATTTTTTGTCCATTCTACTATTCATCGCTCTGAACATATGTACATTTAAGGACAGCTCTCCGAAGAGTATCACTGAGAAATGGGAGGTTCGAAACTTCTCCATGTTATTCCAGTTTCCCTAGCGAGTAAAGTCTTCCGCTGCCTTTCTAGAATCCACTGCTTCATTTTTACACAACGCGTCGTCTTGAGTATTGCCTTATTACGCTGTCTCAATCGATCTACCCACCTTACCCGAATGTTACGCATCATGGAAAATGTTGCTGTGCAGTTTTCTTCCATGATAAACTTCTTTCATCTTTTCGGATGCGAGCATTTTGCGAGTCCGGTTGATTAGCAGATAAAAATTCGGCACTCTGCTTTTGTAGGCGGATAATGTTTCGCGCGTCGGACTGTGTAGCGCCGGGGTAGAACAAGTAACAAGTTTGAGCTGTAAATAAACACGTGACGGATCTAATTGCTCATCCTTCCAATACTCCGCACGAAGTCTATTGGAGTTTCGGACACTAGCAGAATCCGAATATTCAAACCTTAATCGCCATGTTTTTAGTACAAATGACTTGCTAATCGCTTACTGTTCGCGAAAGGTGCTGCGGTGCATTGCCCGCCCGAGCAAGCTGGGATGGAGCTTATGCTAGCCTCCGCGCTGCGTACGACTCGAGAATCATAAGCCAAGACCTAAAGGTAGTCCGGGTCAGTATACATAGCCCGTATCTCACACACGGATGAATTTTTCTTGCTCGGAAGTGGTACTTGCATGCGGAAAATGCATTCCCTGTGCACAAGCTTTACTTACTAACTGATTTAATGTCTTGTCCCATGCTGCTCCACTCGTAGCCCGTGAATATGTGCTAGGATCTCGGAGTGGATTCACTTCCTAATAGAAGCCTGTAGGACCATTTGGCCGTTGAATATCGAAGGTATTTCCCGGTGATGATATGCCAATGGTTGACGTTGATCCTTGATACAGTTGATAGAAGGTCGTTAGAACCATTCAACGGAGAATCGGAGAATGTAAAAGCCTCCTAAATCTCTCCGCGTCGGAACGAGTCGAGGATCTACATACACGTAGGTGCAGGTTTGCCGAAGAGGCGCGCATGTGTATGATATTGCTCTTGGTCTCAGGCCGATAGTGAATGTTACCTTCCCCCGCGCCAGGACTACCGTTTCAGCCAGCGCTGAACATGTAGCAATCAAACCCAGGTGCGACCCCGGGCGATTCGAGGATCCACGTACATGTAGTGCAGACTTGCCGAGTAGATACACATGTGTAAAGAAGTTCTCAACCACTAAAATTACCGTTTCAGCGCTGGAGATGCATATATACAAGTGTGATTCCTAATAATACATATAGCTAACATTAAATCGGGAGAGCGCCCATGAAGAAGCCGGTCTAATTGTAGTAGTTTGACCTCTGAGCTCAGTCTCAACTGCGATGCTGATAAACTCATCTCTACACAATCTAATATGACGGCACGCGGAGCAATGAGAGATGGAATCAAAGTAATCCTCCGACGTAAAAGGGCGCAGATCGTCGACTGAGATGACATTTCCAGTACTCAACCTGACCAAGAAGATTAACAGCCTGCCAGTGTCTTCCTCCCGGGTCGGTCCTTGTGGTACGACGGTACGACAAAGCCACTCGCTGCACCGCTTGCGTATGTGAATACGGGGGAAAAGACGGATCAACACATTTGAGCGTACTACGGAGCCTTGAAAGAAAACATTTGTCAGTCTAAGTTCAAACGTTTGAACAAAATTCGCAGCGCTCGACATGAGTGGCAAGAGACACCAGAGTGAGTCACTATAGAATTCTACTAGCACCAGACTTAGTGGGTATTGGTTCCTTGAACCCAAGTCTAATCAGCGTATAGCTATGTCAAGTCGTAAAGCGGTGACCGTAATTGGACAAGCATATGGAGCAATCACAGAGTTTGGAAAGAATCAGTTGTCCTATCCTATGTTAGCTTACAGAGACTCCTCCGACTCGCAAGGTCGGGGAGTGCGGTTGAGATGACATATCGTATCACTCTACAACACTTCAATTTGCGACGGGGCCTAGTACAGACGTAAATTGGTTCCACAGCAGATGTAGATCAACGCAAATGTAAGTGGGATATTACATGTTTGATTGCTGTTGTACTAGCGATGGTATTGGTATATGCACCCCCGAAGGCCTCGTCAAGACCTCGTCGGGAAGGACAGGACACGTTTGTCATATATCTACATACCTACAGCCCGTAAGAGGTTGAGAGGCTGGAATGTTTCCAAAGGCAATTTATCAATTAATATTTCACGAGCGAGTTTGACGATGACATGGGTCTGCCTCCGGTCGGTTTCACGTTGAGGCCCGAGTCAACATTGCCGTGCGCGATGTGCTGCTTAGTGGGTCAAGAAGCACAAGACAATCGCTCAGTCGTTCCTTTAGGCTCTACGCCCCCCCCCCCCGCCTCCGCTTCCGCTCCGATCGAGGCTCGCATCAAACACTTGAGTATTAGAAGCATCAACCCCCCCGAGTCCGGAGCCGGGGGGGGCTGAATGTGCTTGTGGCGGTTCATGGTCTGAAAGTGGAACATGATTGCGTGCGCCACACTGTCTTTTTTGACTCTTGACCCTTGGCAACATAACTTTGCGTTTTTTTTTTACGACTTTGGAGCGGATTTGGGTACATTACAACCTGTAAATCTTGAATTGACTCATCATATGTACCTAGATGATAGCAATTTTGAGTAATTTGGGAGGAAAGGATCTGCTGTAGGCGTACGAGACTTGGCTAACCCACCCTGATTCTGCGGGAGTTACAATGCGGTGCAATTGTTTAGAAAAATCAAGGGCATCGTATTCAGGCCTCAGGATTGGACGACTTTGGCCACAGGAAATGAGTAATTATGGTCCGTAGTCGGATGTAATCACAGTCCCATCTAATGACCGAAGTGCTCAACTCACTTCCCTTGCCTCCGACACATGCGGCGGGACTCCCATAATGACTATAGTGGACAGAGACCCGCAGAATCTCCTAATGAACCGGCGGCTCTTGTGGCACTGTGCTACATTAAGTGGCTGGAAGGGGACTAGAGCTTGAATAAGAGGTGGCGCGGAGTGAGCTTTGTGAAGTATTTCCCAGTTTGGCACTTATTCGACAGACGGGGTATAATTCGCTATCGGAATACACGATGGATCGTACACCAGTAATGAGTAAGGTGTTCTTGTAAGGGTGTTCTAGCCAAGAACCACCGATACGAGTCTATAGTGTATGTAAGTAAGCGGACAGCAATCGAAAAGCCTGAACAGGGTCGGAGAACTAGAGAACATCTTGACGGAGTTATAGAATCACTTGCTTAGTTTTGAGCTTCCACAGGCTCTTCACCGACCTAGCGCAGAGCTTAAATAGGTGAGAATATTACAAAATTTGCAAGTGGACAGGAAGATCGGTCTCTTGAAGCCTAAGGATTGTTTTAGTATGCGGTTCGCACGGAGAGGCTTCTAGTGTGTTCAATGTTGCGTTGAAACATTCAAAATAGTCCGTGAGCCTCGTGTTTCGCTACGTCGAGATCTCGATTTGAGCGAGTGTTAAGAAAATGCCAATCGCGCGCCCTTAGACTAGGTTTTGCTCAAGATTGGGGATTGATCTATGTAATGTAATATAATACTATCAAGTTCGTGAGGTACTTTTGAGAAGGATCACAGATCCGGTCTAAATAGTAAGCCGGTTCCAGTGAGCAGGAGCTCGGCGTTGGTGCATCTCGGCGGTAGTAGACGTTCGGAGGTGCGGAGGTAGGGGAGACCATACTGAGGTAAAAGCACAAGGAGTGGACTGAAATCGACGCCCTTGACGCAGACAAGAGAAAGGGGGAGAGGAAACAGTAAAACTTGTGTGTGTAAAATCCATGGCAACAGTGTTAGGGTGAAATCTTTGGAGATTCGCAACAGGTGAAAGTTGAGGTAGGGATTCCGCCGTTATCGGAAGGCCAACGACAGGGAAGATCCCTGAGTGAATAATAATCTACAGCCTCCCTGGTCGAATACCATGCTCAGGGGGTATACCTTCTGGCATTCTCGGGGATTAGATTCCTTAGTTCGAGGAAAAAAAAAGATAGAACGAAGAACAAGGAACTGTCAGAATTGAAGCTAGAATTCATAGCAACGCACAAGGCCAGTGTTGTGGTTGCCGACATTGAGAATCTTGAGGAGATGCACTGGATTATCTTGACAGATCAGAGCAAATAATCATCACAGCAATTAAACAAATACCGCCACGTGAGTATCCGACATCCTCGTAAAAGGCTAGCCAAAGGTTAGCGAACACCTCGGAGATTCTTGATCTTTCCTTTTCCTTCAAATACTCGGCAATGTCCTCTTTCTTTTCCCCAGCCTCCTCAAGCCTCTTGAATTTTTTATTTTCTCCCAACTTTTCACTTTACAATCATCTTCAAAAATGTGGTCTACTCTCCCAACAGAGATGAAGCTCGCCATCGTCGAGATCCTCCCCGAAAACGATGTTAAGAGCCTCTCATCCGTCGACCGAAATACCTATACAGCATGTCTTCCTTCTTCATTCAAGGTATATAATCATTCACATTCATTAACACTGCCCATGAATCTCATAGCGCCCAACTAGAATGTTAGATTAGGGAGTTTGCGAGCGCTGCAGGATTTTTTGGACAATGTACCCCGCAGTTACTGCAGATACATCCATCATCTCGAAATTTCTACTGATAATCATGGCCGTACTGCGGATATCCGTCAAGTTACTGAGCCCGTTATTTCGATTCTCGCTGCCAGTCCATGTCTCCAGGAATTGGTTCTAAACACTACCGGATCGCTTCATCACAGCCTCATTTCGTGTTTTGGACATCTGGGCAAACTGGAGCGTTTATCCATCCATCACAGTGGACCAGAGGAGCTTAGGCCATTGTAAGTCGCTCAGTCAATCTATGGTATAGTCATCGGTTTAACCGAATGTGCAGGAGCGAACGCTTTGTCGTCTCAGTCGCCGCCTCGGTACCCAATCTGAAACGTCTTTCGCTGGACCGGGTATCCCGCTCGCTTATGCATGCCCCCGAACTTCGTGGCGTCCCACCATATATCCCTTTGGTGTCCGGGGATGATGACATTCCTGATCACCCTATTTTGGGCGCCGATTTGTACCTCCCTTCACTCCTCCGTTTATCCAATCTTCGGGAATTGATCATCAAAGATACCCATTTGGGTGACCCTCGATGGGCCACTGTCCCAGTCAACTGCAAATTGCAATTCGTTGATCTCGGAAGTTGCTTCCTTGAAAACGAAGATTTCAACAGCGTCTGCATTCAGCGGATCATGGCCGCAGTTGGCAAAACAGTTGATGAATTTTCACTCACGACGACTGTCTCGGATATTGTCTTTGCCAAACCTTCCGTCACGCCCCTCCAGAGCCTTCGGAAGCTTCACATATCACCATTCTTTCCTGTTGACAGCGTCGTTGACACCATGTCTAACCTTGCTGGTTCCCCGATCGAAAGTCTTTCAATGCAATGCTACGAAGATGACGTGGTAGACGTATGTGCAGCGCTCGAAGAATTTCTCACTACTCGGGTAGAACGCGGCGCAGGGTTCTACGAAAAATTATCGAGAATCGATGTATCTGTCACCGCCAGCGATGACTCGATGCAACTTGATTCCGATGAAGACGCAGAGTGCAAGAGGGCGACGAAACGCCTTCAGGAGCTTTGCCGCGACCTTTCTCTCGCATCTCGATTCAGCAAAACCAATCCTCGTGCTGCAGTTTCACGTCTTGCGCGATCTACTGGCCTCGTGGCTACTCCTGCTAGATGGTCTTCGCCCATCGACGGCCGTATGCGATCTATGACTCTCTAGACGCTTTATACCATTTGTTTGCAATACCTCCATTATTTTTCTGGGCATTTTTGGCGTGTGTGGGTTGGCCGTACCGTCTCTTTGTTTGTTCATTTGGCATTTTTGCATATAATTTACTTGGTTAAAATTTATTAGATGACTCAGTGTACATTGGTGTAGATTATTCACATATACATAACGTTTAGATTCTTTCGCGAGTGAGCCTACTTGAGCGTGAATTCTGAAGTGGATATGCAAGTCTCTAAGCCTTTGAAGGAATTTGCCGTTCAGCGGGTAACTGACCTCAACGTTCCCGAATCCGGGCGCCGTCTAATAAGCGTATCGATAACTTCTCATGATGCTGGGAGCGATTAGGGATTGAGGCGACTGCGTCACCTCCCCAAGATGGAAGGATCGTACCAGAGAGAAGCAACAGCCCTCCTTTGTGTACACTCATTCATTTCATTCGGCTTCTTACATCCACCGCGCGTGTGGATCATTGTTCGCTGCCAAGTTGCAGCAATTCGAAGTGCCTTGAATGGCATCAGTGGTTTTCGCGAGCCTCGCCTCAATGCTGTGACCGACCTTTGTTCAAGGAGTGATGATTCACATCTGATACTGAACTCGGGGAGTTGGTTGCGCGATTCATTTGGATTGGGAAGAAAGGGTGGATAGAGTTTTGGTGTTTGAGGATTGAGTTGGTGGGTCGGTCGATGGATTCAGAGTTGGATCCGTGGAGGCTCTGGGATCGTATACTAGTACGTACTAACAATGATCACCTAGAGACTCTTGAGTCAAGGCTTTGTCCATAAGTGGGGAACGAGCCAATGGCGAATATCGAGCAGGAACTATCTGGTCACCGTCAGAACTGAAAGCTGGAGCCGTCCAGAGTCCAGACTGCAGTTGGTCTGATAATAGAACACGGTTCCCGTGAAGGCGCTCGATGGCGCCATTTTGGATTTTTTGCTCGATAACGCCAACTATAATCTTTTCTTTCTCCATGAGGGCCAGATAGTCTCCAGAATACAAGGTCAATGGTCATGACTGTTCGCTTCAGCCTTAAAGCTCCTTGGTCTAAAAATTCTCAGAATTCTGTGACTAACAGCGACAGAGACAATAGTGGAGTTGGGTTAGAGCCCAGGTTGTATGCCAGTCCAGAACGATACAGAAACGAGTTGTCTGGCTCTGGTAATTTGGACAGCGTTCGAGAAGATAGTGCGGTGAATTTTGACGGGGGAAACGAGGAAGATGATGAGGACGACGAGCTTGAGGAAGAATTGGCTGCTGAGGGTCTGTACAGAGGTCTGTCTGCTTTTTTCCGAGGCCAGATTCAGTTCTAGATTGGATATTCCAGGATCTTATCGACGCCTGTTGGCCTTGTATACATTCGCACCTCTCAGCTTCATCGCAGCTTTCGTTTTTTTGGCTTTGCTGCCGATATGGGCTTATCCCCTTCAGATTGAGCCAACTTTTCCTTCCTTGATACCATTTCCTCTCCCAGAACTTGTCGTATCGGCCGGGCTTTGGTCTCTATCTTATCTATTGCACAGTCCAATCTACGCCCTTTGTGTCTTTCTATGTACAAGCTGCGGGCTCTCACATTACAGCTTCTCGACTGTCCTTTCAACCTTCCTTCATGTAATCCTGTCCCTGACGCTCCGTCTTCTCTCCATTCCGGTCCTTCTCATCCCCCGTTTTCTCGTTTACGAGACTCCGACTTGGCGCGACCCGGCTTTCCGACGCGTTTGGTGGGTCGGCCTTGGATGGGCTGCGGTAGAAGCAATTGTGGCGATTAAACAAGGTTATGAAAACATTGCGTTGTATCGCGACGTTCTTGTAGAAGACAAGGTCAGGTACGAGGAGGCACGGTTCATTGGGATCGAGGACGGAGCTGCCAAGCTCGGACGAATCTACGGTGCAACTACCTCTTCTCTGGCCGCAGAACCTACTCCAGGGCCATTCGTATTAGGTTCCAGTCGCGATGAATCTCCTTTGCAGGCGAGTGTTTCCTCTTCGAGAGGTCAAGGGTCGGCGGGGGAGGTCCCAATCGACTTGGAACGTGTGCCGCTGCTGCGTCGCAGCTCCGAGAGATCGAATGAGGATCTCGAGGCTTCGCTTGAGCTGCAGGTCGACGAAGATTTGGAGCAGCTTATGACTGTCAAAGCACGGGATGAATTGGAAAAGTATTATGGAGTTTCTTTTATTGTAGGTATATTTCAAGTGTCTTGTATCATTCACTATGCTAACTGTACATATTCTAGCGAATACCTGTTTTTGTTCCATGCCTTCAACGAGCAAACGATCTTCTCTTCTCCCTAGGTATCACTCTCCTTCTCTCTTTCGCATACCTTCATGCCACTACCCCTTCGTCATCACCATCATCATGGTACACGGCTGCGTATGTCGTCAACACCGACTCGTCTCTCAACGCCGTAACCTCCCATGCGTGGCCTTGGTCGCCTATGCCTTCCCGAGTATCCTTGATCAATGAATCAGATAAAACGAAGGCGATAAAAATCGTCCTTCCGTTAGTTTTCCTCATACACCTTGCGTTATCCCTCATGCATTCCCAATTGGTGTTACCAAAGGCTGGAGTGCATACGGTGGTGTATATTGGGACGTTGGTTTCTTTGGGTGTGTTTTTTGCTGGGTTGAGTGTTTGGGATGCGCTGTCGTGAATTTGGTGGATTTTTTTCTTTTCTTTTTGGTTCGATCGCCGAAGTATGGACTTTCTGGGTGCATATTGATGATGTGTTTTCTTTTCTTCTCGTTCTCTCCTTTGCTAGCATACCTACTTGAAACATTTCTGCATATGAACAATCCTTCAATTGAAGCTTTCCTTACTGTACATGTCGTGCGGCATTTTCATTGCCTGCAATCCATCTGTACCACCGCCATCTTCAGATACCATTTGATGTGACTCAATTGGATTCGAGAACGAGGACAATTCTTTTAGGGTAACTGCAAGTTAGAAAAGAATGCTGAGCGGCGGAAATTTGAGGAGATTGAGAGCTCCATCGCCGCAGGGCACCATACGAAGCGATGCCCTTGAATTTGATAGCTTTAGAGTTCAATCTACAGTAATAGCTTATCGATGGGGTTTCGAAAAGCGAGTCAAGGTCTTGAACTTTGTATGCACTGTAACAGTTTGTTGCCGTTGCTGTTTTCTTTTGGGCTTTCATATATCAGAAAGTACAACAAATACATCACTGCCCCGGCAGTCCTGCCTCCTGCCAGGTGCACGAGTCGTTAGGCATACATACATCATTCTTCGAATCGGGTCAATAGTAAGATCCAGGTCTTCCCTGTTTTGCTTAGAAGATATCGATGATCAGTGTGATATGATGCGAGGGAAAAATTATGGGGCTCTACCATCATGTCCATTAAAACTCAATTCGATTTCCTTTTGAGGTTGGAAAGAAAATTTTGAAATCCAATCACATCGTTGGTTTGTGATGCAACCGGTACGACCCCTTCTTCCTATAGTTAGCTACCCCACAACAGGTCTGCTGCGGCCAGTGCACAATGCACATGTAAGTACGTTACCGTGACGCGCATTGTTCTTGATATAACTCAAAACCCCCAAATGCCGAAGGAGGATGTATGCGGATTTGAGTGCACAGCAATGATTTTCAGAAGCTTTGACTTTCTATCTTTTATTGGTGACAGCGGTGCATATGTGCATATCATGATGGGGGGACTTCCAATCAAGTAGCTGTACCATGAGGACGTAGGACTAGAAAGACCGGCAAAGACGGTGCCAGTCGAAAACCTGTTGGAGTACTAGGCAGTGGAACTTGAAGCCCGCGGATGCTACGAAGCGGCTGGCCCCTTTACTCACACGTATTCGTGTATCCCTGCACGCTCCTATCTCCTTCGAAAGATCCCTGCTATTCCTGGCGTTGGCGCTTTCGGCAAAGAGCGGACGGAAAATTAGGCGCCAGAAAGCATTTCTTTGGCTTTTACCGCCACAACTGTAAGCCACAATCACTGGGTGTCATACATGGCAGAACCTATGCATACGTGCGATGGTGTTCGATGTCGTCTAGCGCCAGCTTTTTTTCTGCGGTTCGATATCCTGTTCAATTTCAAAAGTTTGTATACCAGGTATCTCGTACTCCTCTAACCTGAACCCTCCTCGATTGTGATGTGAATAATTCGTTTGCGGTTAGAGCCTTACTCAGATTCACATTTTTGTGACTTCTCCCTTGCTTCTTTCACTCCCTTTTCACCTCGTAGCATGTTGCACTCTCGAAAAAGAAAACAGCGTCGTCTTGACTATTTCGGGAGGGCTTCTTGTCGAGTTGTATAAGACTTAACATAGTCACGACGACAGCAAGCTTCGGTATAAGTTTTGAAGTCGTGGTATTCATTTTTTTTTTTCACCCTTCCTTCGAGCTCATTGAGACGGCTATCTTTGATCCAGCAAAGGTTGGTCCAATTCATCGGCATGCTCGTAGTACTCAGAGACAACGCGCCGCAATAGTTTGCGAACGATGAATGCCAAAAGGCGCGAGAGAAACGAAGATCTTCCCGACCCCAGGGATCCCAAAGCTCCTCGACTTTTGAAAGATGAACCCAATGTCGTTGTGAGTTTTGTTCCACTGCGTGTAGTCTTACATTGCCCTGACTGCGACAAACTTTCCCAGTTCCACGACCCCAGTTTCTCCTTCCTCATGATGCGAAAAAACATACCGTTTGGGATTCAGTTCGAAATTGCCCGAGATATCGCGAACAGGAGTAAACAGGTTTCGGAGAAACACCGTAAAATAGTGGAAAGCCTACCATATGAACGCCACAGTCACGTCGAGTTGCATTCTCGACTTTTCGATCTCGAAACAAACATGTCTAAACGGGAAGTTGCATCCACTGTAGGTTTATTCTCATTAAGTTCAGTTTGGGTATACTGAGAAAAAAGGTTCTCGTGTATATAGGCGCCCTGGAAGGAACTCGATCTAGAGGACGAGGCACTTTGCAAGGACCCTCTGTACGGCGGGATAGGCAACAATCCAGATTACCCAAACTGGTGGGCTGGGAAGGTAGATTTCAGAGCTAAACTTGAGGAAACAGGCGATCGCCTGGTACTGGAGAAGGCTACACTAGGTCCATCCAACAAGATTAAACGGAGATTTGGATCTGCAAGTGTCATCCGTGTCAAAATTAACCAGAAGCGCTTCTATGCTAGAGATTCAAATCTCGTCGAGTTCTTCAAGCGACCATTTATAATATGGGACTACGTTTTTCGCGCGTTCTTTGCAAAGGAATCCACCGTTTTTCTGTTCAAGACGAACGAAATTTATCGGGAAGGGTGTATTGTCCAGCTTCAACCTACATCGAGTAGTTTAACGCTTGTCCAGTTTATAAACTGGATGATTCCTTTGGAGGAAAATGGAGAACAGGTGCGTTCTCCCATGATCGCTTCTGCATTTTTATTGAATTGCCTTTTTGCCAGAAACTTTGCAAGTGGGCGGCACGTATGGCGCTTGGGCTTTCGAGCTCAATCCCGGGACCGCGTCTGACCGAAGATGAATTTGATTTGATCGGTGACCGAAGTATGTTTATGACGAGGATGAAGGCAAAATAATGATCAACTTCATTTCTAGTCATCGACGAAGAAGATGATTCATCGAATATGACTGACGGTTGCGGAACCTCTACGCTGCCGCTACACAAAGAAATCTTTGAGATTCTGGGCGGTTCCTACCTCCAAGAAATACCAACTGCAATTCAATTTCGTTTTGCTGGTGCAAAGGCAAGTAACAATTTACTGTAATTTCATCTCCCGTGCTCACACATAATAGGGCATGACCCTTTTAGTTGATGAAAAAGAACCTACCTTCTCTAGAATAAGATTGCGCCAACCTTCTCAAGTCAAGATCCACTACCCTTTGGAACGATTAGATCCGTCGCATGCGACCATCGACATTCTCCGATTCTCAAAAACCAAAACCCCAGCTAAACTGTCCGAAGAGACAATCAAGAATCTTCATTACAATGGGGTCCCGTCGTCAGTTTTTATCGCACTTTTGGAGGCGCAACTCCGGGCGATCGTGGAGAGTTTGACTCTATGGGAAGGTCCAGATGCAATACCCCGCTTGTGGAAGGCTGTTGAGTCTGCGGAGAATGTAATCTCGGCCAGGAAGGCTAGAGAGGCAACCACTGATAGCCGAACGAGAGGGTTTGGGGATCGTGAAGAGGAAAACGATGACGACGAGGGGATCAACCAGGACACTAGCTCCAGGGCCTGGTGGCGCGATCCGATATCTGGGTGTCCCTCGTCACTAGCGGAAACCGTCATGGAATTACTGGACTCTGGTTTCACGCCGCTGAACTCTCGTTATCTAAGGGCAAAACTGAAAGAGGTCATCAAATTCAAGGTAACTACCGCCACCTCAAAATTTAATTACGTTTTGCCGCAGAGCGGGACAGCGTTCGCGGTTCCTGGTAACTTTCTTTCTCTGCTCAGACTAGTTCTCATATGCTGAGAAGTGTTCTCCGAGATCCCTACGGTGTCTTGGAGCCCGATCAAATCCAGTTCAAGAGTTCTCGAAGGGAGTTCCTGACCGCAGATGGAACCAAAACTGATATCATTCTCGGTCAAGTCTTGGTGAGTACAAGCTGACATCTTCTTTCTCATACCCCTCTCATGTTCATACCCCAGATGACACGGAATCCGTGCAAGGTGCCAACGGATGTTCGCAAAATTTTGGCTGTGCAGCACCCAGCACTGAGGAACATGGTTGACGTCATCGTCTGCTCGGTCCAAGGATATCGACGACTGTTGGACTTTCTTGCTGGCGGCGACTATGACGGTGATCGAGGCATGGTCATTTGGGATCCGGACTTTGTGGAACCATTTATCAATGCTGATGAAAAGTACTCCAAGGCACCTGCCAGGATAGACCAATGCTTTTCGATAGATAAGCTGACTGTCGGACAATTCCATTCTCAAATCCGTGCAGGACGAATGGAAGTTACTCCTGAAAGTGAATTGCAGGAGTATCTGCTCGGAGCTCTTCGCGATCCGAGTGCTGTAGGAGAATACTCTCGATTCCATGAGAATGCTATATACAAATTTGGTTACGGCCATTGGAGGACCATTAACCTTGCCTACAAGTGAGTCTTCTTCATACATCTGCTTTGGACTGTGGGCAGGATGTTAAACGTCTTCCATACACTAAAGATTTTGCAAACTTCTCGACTCTTCGAAATCGGGACATCAAATCACAGCGGCGGCGTATCAGGCTGATCGGAAAGCGTACAGTCATCCGATAGGGCCTGGCTACAAAAGAAAACTCGATAACGTGCAGCGAACGGATACCAGCAACGTCATCCCTCTCCAACGCGGAGAAGGCCTTGGCGAGTTCATAATTGATATCCTTGTTGAAGCAGCGATTGCGATGCGCAATAAATGGTTGCAAAGATTAGAACAACACTTCGAGCTCACACCACTGAACTGTCCTACTGACAATGATCTCTCCGCACCTTGGGTCAGTTTCTGTCAGGAAGCAGCTCATCGGAAGGATCGCGAAGATGTTATTAGCGACTTGAATGTGATCTCAGAGTATGTCGAAAAGATGGAGATCCTCAGACGCGAAAAAGTTGGCAAAAAGGATTTTTCGAACCGGCCCATCGTTTCCCGACAGGACGCGATGCGCGAGCTGTCGAAGACTTTCGCTTCGTTCCCGAAACAAAGGGATCTGAAGACACTTATGGACCCAATCATGATAGCTCGTCTGAAGGCCAGTTATGCGTATGTTCATGCGGCAGATAAACCTAGTACATCCTCCGCCTTCAAGTTTCCATTTGATTGTGCTTTTCGGGAACTCTGCGCCATTAAAGCTCAGGCGACTGGTTTCTACAAGGTGTGTTCGCTGTCGATGTATGAACTGAAGAAGCAGTGAATGTCCGCGAGTGTATGTGATAGCTGAGTGTTGCGTGTATACTGTAGCTGCACAATGTGCTTCAGGCGTGTACTTGGATGCTAATTTTCATTTAATTTACCTCAAAGCCTAGACTGAGCATAGCTAAGATTGAGATGATATTACCAACTAGTAGGAAATTCCAATGGTCTTCGAAAACATACATGATAAAAACAGAGGGTATGCAAAATTCAAAGTGTAAGCCATCGCAAAACACCCATACCGAGAAAGATAAAAATTACAACGTCCATGTCAACCAAACCAGACATTGGTTCGCATTCGTGCTAGCGCAGTCACCTTATTTCCGAGGCCCCGCTTCGGTGACTTAATTGTTGGTGGCTCCGTAATAAGGAGCGGGCTGGGGTGGAGGCATGGCGGCTTGAGGATAAGGATGGTAGGCGCCATTGCCGACGTCTGACAAACATCACGATTCAGTACGACTCGATACTAATACCGAGCCAAACATACATTGATAACCTCCTCTCCCATAACGCTCCTCGGCTTGCATCCGCTTGTAAATAAGCCAGAAAGCGTGTATATGACCTTTATTACCAGCTAAGTCTTATCAAATGGGTTGTTTTCGAAAGAGAATTACCTGGGAGATAACCGAGACTGAGATCATTGTCAGCATCTGAGAAACAAGAGCCAGAAGGACTCAGAATGCTTACACGGTGAGACAGATGTTAATGAGAAGATCACAACTGCAGCCAGTGATGAAAGCAGCAGCAGCTGGGGGGAAGACGATGGCAACCTAGTCGAGGAACGTGGTCAACACCTATAATTGTGTCACACCATTCGACTTACGAGGATAAGAATAACGTCAGAAGCTTTGACCATGATGATACTGAAGAGTGTAAAAGGTTTGGGTGATTGTAGCAGAGAATAAGATGGGAGTGGCGGACAGAAAGGCTCTAGGCTCCGCAGCGCCATTGTTGTGACGTCAAATGACTGGCGCCCAATTAAGCGCTTAATTATAAACACTTGGGTCAGTCAGGTTTTTTCTACTCTAAGTGGATAACTTGAACATCATACCTTGAACATCATACGAAGGAAAAGCCCAGTCTTCTACCTGCATCGTAATTTCAGGGGTGACGCTTTTACTGGACTAAATGGAGTACGAAATAAGTATCATTGCTACTGAAAATGAATACATATCCGTATAATTCGTAGCACACTCGTATTCTGGCAGGTGAGCTTCCATGTAAGGAGCGTACTGGGTCTGAGTGTAATAGGTCCGGATTCGAAGATGGTAGGTCAGGGTTTTCCAGGTTCCTTCTACTCTGATGTAATCCTTACTGGAGAGCGGAAGGGAGAGCTTGCCGTTCCATTAAGCCGTCGAGCTTTTGGATTCCGGTTTGGTCGTGAAACTCTCTCCACTGACTTACCAAAGAGAAATTCAGTGGTATGAAGATCCCTTCAATCGATTTGTTGCTTTTTACCTCTTACGTCCAAACCGGAGTTAGCTCTTTTGCTGCTCGACTATCATATCTGTTAATTACAAGCCGGAGCCTCTGGCCAAGCCAATTCGGGGTAAATTCCTTGATATCCAAGTCTTGAGTCGACTCAATTGATTTAACACCTTCTCGTGAAAGGGACATCGGTGAACATTCAACAAAACCCATTCGCCTCCGAAAAGTTATCGGTTTTGCCACTTCAGTTCATCGAAATCTCAGATTAATTTGGTCAACACGGCAGGCGTTTACAAAACCTCCAGAAAGAAATTCAGACGAAACTGTTTTACTTCTCGAAACTGAGTACTTAGGAGGTGACCTCTGTGTTAATCGCTTCCCTAGGAAAGCTGATCTCGCACTTCAATGGCTTTTTTTTAGGTTCTACATCGCACTTAACAAAGTTATAAGTTTGCGGTGTTATCAACAGATCCAGAAGTTCAAAAGTGAAGATCAGTGGCACCGAGACGAAGTAAGCATTCGAGACGCCGTATCGTATGATCTTTCGGACCATAGCGAGGTGTATATACGCATGAGCACTGTGGCGTTTGTTGAGAAAGTGAAGCAGTAATGCGGATTTTAGACGCTGCGATGGAAGAAGTGCCACAAGCCTGTTTTTTCGCATTTCTCGACTCTCTCCAATCGTATTCTTTGGCCGCAATTGCATTCTGCTCAATGGCCTTTTTCTTACCTAGCGTAGGTTTCCTCGTTGTTACATGGTAATTCTTGATGATGACTACGGCAAAAATGTCTACCTCCCGCCCCGAAGTCTGCTTTTGCATAGTCTGTAGTAACACGGTCCTTCAAAGTTCAAGTGGCTCATTGTCAGATCTTCCCATAGCTTCGGCTTATTCAATGGCTATCATCACGGCGATCACGAATCTGATTTCTGGGCCCAACCTGCCTTTTTCTGGTGCTTCTTCCGCTCTCTGAAAGCAATACGCTTTTATCTCTGGGTCCTCATAGGTCTTCACCTCACCCTGTAGGCTTAAGGCTTCAGCTATGTATGCTAAATTCGTCGTCGTTGTGCCTCTCTTTCTATTGAAATGTCTTCCCGACGTGGTAAGTTGGGCACATACATTTTCAGCCAGTGGGAATAAATCTGTGAATCATTTGGAATGATCTCTTGATCCAGGGCATAAAAATAAATGAATGGCAAACAATCTCATATTTATCTCCCCGGAGCGCTTCCCGACCTTTTCTCGACTTCACTCTTCATTCCTTCAAGTTCCTTAGCCTACTTTGCCGTGGACGTTGGTTGGGTTAACTGGCTGTGGAAGCTGCCATGCTTCCATACGCCCTTAAGATAGTCTGGTTTTCACTATCCCTGGCCGGTAAATTATCACTGCTTATACCGATATATCTTTTCGCAAGATTTGACGGAGAGGAGCAGGTCTAATCTCATGCTGGGCCGTTTTGAGCGCATTTGCCCTAGCTGTTCGCTCCTACCGGCTTGCGATGTTATACTGTATCGGCTGCACAATCTTGCAAGGAATGTTTTGTTTAGGTGCGTCAAAGAATGACCCTAGCTTTATTCCGCGTTCGAGCAAATCTTCTTAGGTCTTATCTGGAGGATGGATCCCTTTTTGATGCCTCGCTCGTTCTGCATAGGTACAGTATCTGCGCGTCCAATGATATTTACGTCCAAGAATCTAATGACTTCGTAGCGCAAACGCTCCTTTATGGATTCTCTTCCTACTTGCTCACTGGTGTCTGTGCGACATTTTCAATGATCACCAGCCTGGCAATCTTAAAACCGGGAGTTTGGGATGTCGATGCTACGAAGTGAGCCTTACTTTTGAAGGCGTACGGTCTAAACTCATAGATTTAGATCAATTTCCTGGCCCGCTAGCTATATTTTCACTCTCATTATATTTCCAGTTTTAGCTTGGATTCCCCAGATAGCTGCTGTCCTCAAACTTGATGCGGCTCAACCCGCCGATAGTCTTTCTTGTGACGCGAATAAACCGGAGTGGTGAGCCACTTTTTTTCGCATTCTGACGCCACACAATGTTTCGTCGTCTAAGTAACGACTCATGCTCCAGGGTACGCTTTCTCGGATATGCCGGCACGCCACTGGTCTTTTCTATACCCTTTTCTTGCCTCGCAGTGATGGCGGTCGTTCGGATATGCCGCACCCAGCGACAAATTGTTCAGCGGTCCCGAAACAATAATCTCGACCCTGACGTTGACAATGACTCTGCCGATCTCACATCACTTCCACTCAGACGGCCTCGTCGTAAGGACATTGCAAACATGCTCTTCGGGCCAACTCGAAAATCCCCCACACCGATAGCTACACCCCGCGCTCTTTCATCGCCTTCACCATCCGCTGTTTTGAATTACCCCACCTCGCCTGGAAGGGCGCCTGTAAGCCCTGAACTCTCTAGTCCCTCTGCCCGTCAATTTCATTTACCTTTTTCACCTTTGCACCCGAACGATGACCGCGATCGGTTGAGCACACTCCATTCGTCTTACTACGAAAGCCGAGGTGAAGTGGAGTCCTTTGCATCTTCCGCTTTCCCAACTTTTGCACCTCCAAGTGCTTCCGCCACACCAATTAATCCTCGCGAATCCCCCGGCCACGATTTTATCGGCTACTTGAATAGAACAAATCCAACTTATCATCATTACGAATCCCATGCACCTAATGCACAGGTCCGACGGTATTCCCCGACGACGGGATGGGCTTGGGATGATAATGGTGACTATTTTGCTTCTGCATGGGATGAGTCGATCAAGTGGTCACAAGATGAGACTGGGAACGATACCCGCAACTCAAACACGGACGTGGAAATTGAATCTGAGGTTGCGCGGTCGCATGGGAAGGGCGGGTATGGATTTGGTAAAGAGGGAGGGGATCTAGACGTTGTAGAGGAAATACGGACGGGGGCGGAGGATAACTCCAATTTTCACTATATCACTCGAAGTCTACGTGTAAATTCTCCCGCAATGCCTTCACCTTTTGGTTCCAGTAAGTTTATATCTACTTCGCTCGTTGTCCGTTGGCGACGAATACTTGCCCCGTAGGTCGAAAACGCCCCTTTTCAACCTCACCGCTGGCCGCGAATTCACCACCCGGGACAAACCGACCGCTGGAAAATATACGACCTGCTATATGGCGCATTATCATATTTCAACTGTACGTGTTTGGTGTCTCTGTCTATTTTTTGGGTTGTAGTGAATTGACGCGGTTTCCAATAGCTCATTTACTCTGATCTTGATTTTAGCTTGTATATCCACTTTAATCGACGTTATTACACACCGCACACGACCTTCTCCGTTTGGGACTCAGCATGTAGCACTATTGCTCACTGCTTGGGGTCCAGTTGTGATTTTTGGTAAGACTATTCAACGCAGCCCATAGTTCTTCTGGAAGTGACTGAATGATTTCAGGTTCTATACCCTCTACTTGGCGGAGCATCATGCTCAGAAGGGGAGCTCTGTCTTCGAGTTTATAGTATTCGGAGGAGCAGAATGGAAGGCCCGTGGAATTGGCTTGTACTTGTATCAGTATCTACTGTTAGATTACTCTAGTTGGAAGATCAAGGTTTTTTTTTTCTTGGGAGAAATTTCATATTCTTGAGACATCGTGAGCTCGCTCCAGCCCGCAATCGACTTTTACAGACATCCGATGGAACGCTTTGACCGGCGGAATGATTTGTAATCGACCAGCGGTTTTCTGCTTCTTCAACTTGCTCTTGTCCAAAACGAGGCATTTTTTAACACTCTCGCCGCGTCCGCAATATTTGGGTAACTCCTTCTTCACCTGCTAGACACTTAACACCCCACCAGCATTAATCGATAATCATGCTCGCCACGTCAATGCCTGTATCGCTGCCAGGAAGCAGTCCCTTAACCTCGATATCGCCTGCACCGATGTCAAACTTATGGAACTCGCCGGATAAATACCGCGGAGCTGTGGTTGAGGTGAGAATCTGGCTCTTCATAGAAGCACGGCAATCTGACTTAATGCTGACTTTTCATTCTTTGTTTATTTCTACTATCATCGACCCGAAACTGAATCTCTTTCTTGGATCGTGGAATAATGACATTTCATTTTACCCGACCAGGATCTACAACTATCGCCAGCTTTTGCGCTACCATTTACAGAGCCTGTGTCTCGAGTAATAGAGCTCGCGTACGACAGGGATTTTTCTCATATACCGTTCGTGGTTTAGAAGGTCTCGTAAATTAACGGTTTAATATTCATCATGTTACAGGGTTCTGGACAAGAATCGTCGTCCATTAGGTTACGTGGAAGTGTCCAAACTTAAACATTTATGGGAATCAGGGCAAGCGAATCCCGTACGTTTGCGTCTCCTGTCCGTCATATCTGACTGCTGATTTTTATTTTTATTTTTGTTTGGCGATTTGGCGTTCAGGACGACAAGGTATCAGAATTTATGATCAAATTCAAACGGTCAAGCTCGGAACCGTATACTCTTATTACGCCGCTGACTACGCTCGATGAGCTCGAAAAGTTTTTACAGACGAATATTTTTGCGCTAGGTGGGTGCTTAGCGCTTATAGCCAGCAGGTGAATGTGTATTTTTATCTAACCTACCTTTGCAGTGACGGATACACAACGCAAATTCGTACTAGCTGTTGCTACACTGCAGGATCTGCAGCAATTTGTGAGTAGGCGGGGATTCTGAGGTGCTTGAGTTCCTTCAACGGCCATGGTTGTACCTGATTGTACGTATACCTTGCTAGCATTCATCTGCTGGTAACTAGGACTGTAAATTACATTTCATATGGGTAATAATAAGACTACTATTAGCTGGAAAAGGAACAGTAGAAGCATTCTGAGTGAGAATTGGTCCAGAGTAAAGGCCCTTGAAAAGTAACAAGACTCACTTGTCACACATCCTCCCACAGTTTATTCAGGATTTCCCAGTACAACCAACTAGGTCGTCTGGGATATACACATCGATAGACTCTTTCTCCTGCTTTCGTCTGCTCTCGCTGGAGGGTATTCTAGAAGCTTTGGTGGCTGAATAAACCGGATTCAGATCACGAGGGCAAACGACTAAATTACTGCTCGGACATCGCTCTCGACGGCGACCACAACGACGATGTCCCCTACAGCTCTTTCGTATGCCGACCGAGCCAAAAGGGCGCAACGATCTTCTCTAGACAATACGGTTCATGCCGTCTCAGTATCCATGTCGGTCTCAACTGCTTCATCATCGCTGTCCTACTCGACACCGTCGAGCAGCAGTACAAGTAGCACCGCAAGCAATGGCACAGTCATTTCTTCGGACAGTACTGACGTTGATACGGCAGATACAACTGCGCCCACCACTTCGAATTCTTCGGTTATCGTGGAGTCAGATTGTGAAGGAAACGGGGAGCAGAAGGTTCAGCTGAAGGGAAAGGACAGGGAAAAAGAGGAAATTCGGTCGCCAACTAGGAAGCCTACGGTTAATGTCTGGCAGCAGAGAATGGCCGAGGCAAAACAGCTTGGGGCTAAAAGAGATTCGACCCCGTCTTCATTGACGACGCCAAAGCCGCCGACATCATCGCCGCCCGAGGTCACGGATGAAGACGATGATCCTTTTATCGTCAAAGTACGACCCGCACCCACTTCTTGGTCAAATAGACCCTCCCTTGCGTCACCCTCGCGGCCAAGCGGCGCTACAAAGCCAAGTTCAGAGAAACCGGTACCGTTGGATCTGAAGGATTCTAATGCTTGGCCGGAGGTTGGCGTCGGCTTATTTTCACCAAATAAATCAAAGGGGAAAGGGAAATTGAATAACGAAGAAGATGGAACCGTCAAAGGTGAACCTAGAAATCTGCAATAACTACGACTATTACGCTGATTTTTTTTTCTTTCGTTCTTTTCTCAGAAAATGAAAGCCCTTCGAAATCGATTAAGGTTAAATCTAAATCAAGATGGGTCGCAATACCAGCCGAAGAACTCCAGGCTGCCGCAGACGCAGCTGCTATTTCTCGACGGCAGCAAGCAAGAAGTCAGTCAGTCCCCAAAAACTCCGCTAACAACGAATCCCAATCCCATTCCCGGAATCAGTCTCATTCTCGCGATTCATCCTTAAATAGATTGCCTACTAGTCAAAAATTGGCTCGAACCGGTAGCAAATCGGTTTCGCGCGCCGGAACCTCTTCCGGTCCTCATAGCAGGATGCACAGTCGTTCAACAAGTGCACACGAGAGTCCTGCAGCTTCAAGAGAAGTTGGACTACCTCCGCAAGAAACGGAGGAACTAACCCTTGTGGAGGAGATACGTTCTCACACAACTTCTTCGTCGCATGAGTCCACGCTGCGTACTTCCACATATACCGTCCCGTCTGCAACGTCGCCCTTGCCATCTGTCTTTCCTGTTCAAATCCAACAACAGCAGCAACAATTAAAAGCGAATACGAGCGTCGCATCCGGCGCAGCTACGTCCTTTGAGGCGCAATCTGCTTACCTGCCAAACGGGCACTTTTCCACAATGGAATTTACGCCGGCTTCTGAATCAGCCCCGCCTCCTCAATCTCCTACGACTGACCAAAATCTGTCACACCACCCACCTCCCCATCCTCCTTCGTCTCACTCCCCGAATATGTTATCACCAGCAATGATGTCCTACACTCCTCCTTACCCTTTTTACTCTCCTTATGAATATCCGTCCCATCCGGGAATGTCTCACCAAATGTATTGGTCGAGTAATGGCGGAAGTGGTCACCAGACACCGAATTACGGTGCCAGTCAACCAACTCAGCACTACATGATGCCCTATGGGCTTCCTCCTCAGCCGCCGTACGCGCAGCCAACGCATAATCCAAATTACTACTCCGATGGGCAACACCTCCAGCAATATGGTCACATACCGTATCCATTACCTATATCTGCGGAGGATAGTTCAGCGATGCGACCGAGGGTTTTGTTTGGGAGTTTCGATGGGGACGAGAGGGATTTGCCAACCGCATCGGAATCGCGTTTATCGTTTTCTGTGGGTCTGGGACCGGGCGAGGAAAGTTTGTCGAAGCCTCGGACGAGAAAGAGGACAGGGAAGAAATGTACGCGTTGGCAGAAAACAGCGGGAGTCATGATGTTAAATAGCGATGCGGAAGTCGTTGACCTGACTGAGAGGATTGATAATTTATCGTCAACATCCGATGGAAGTGAGGAGAAGGAAATGAGTCGCCGATGGACGTTCGGAAGATTTGGTTTCGAGGAGCAAGAGGTCGACGAACAATTCATTGACCAGGGGCCGAGTTATGATCCTCACCTCGTTCAACCAACACCTCCACATCCATCTTTACCTCCTGCTTTTATACCTGTTGGGGCAGTCCCGATACCAGTACCGGTCCCTGCGCCTGTACCGCCGATACCGTTATCCTCCCTATCCTCCCTTCCACCGATACATACTCATTTCCCCAATCCTATACCCCCGCATCCCAGTTTGTCATCGCACTTGGGACCTTTCAGTGCTGAAACAGTTCCTACGATATCACCCACCGTTACTGCAGATCTTCAAGGTTCGGGAAGAGGAGAGGCTAGAAGTCCGATGGATACAGCAGGAGGAGGGTTTAATGTTGAGGCTAATGGTGCAGAGGGTGATGGAAGCGAATGGGAGGTGCGCGACTTTGGATACGGGTTTGGACGAGCGGGTAAGGTTGGCAGCTCCAGAACCAGAGATACATCGGCTGTAGTAGAGCAGCAGCAACAGCAAAGGGATCAGCAGCAACAACCGCTGAACAGTCCCAGTCATTCTTATTTCGGTAATGGAAACGGGCGTCCTAGACGAGGATCGTATTCATACAACTATCCTTATGCAGGATATGGCGAACGAGGTGGATATTCTTCTCGGCGTGGTCGAGGGTATGGTCGAGGGCGTGGCCTTCGGCGGGGAGGTGTGTACGGCACGTATGGGTACGATACAAGAGATCGAGATAGGGATGGCTATGGTCCGTCACCGAGGGGACCGAGGGCAGGAGGCTCATCTCATCACTCCCAACAATCGTTCCCTCCTACTCCTCCTCAGCAGTTTCACTCGTTACCTCATTCAGTGGAAAATGGGTTGCACACATACATTCATTTACCAACAGGCTACGACAATTCGTTCCAGCCGTACCCTATGCTCGATGGGGCGGCGCATTTTTCGCAGCCTCCCTATCCGGTATATCCGAACGCACAAAGTTTACTCAAGCAATTAGAGTATTATTTCAGCCCTCAGAACATGGCAAGGGATAGCTATTTGAGAGGACAGGTGCGCTTTTTTGTTGTTCTGCGGGCAGCGAGTTGTAAAGCGCTCTCCTTATACTTTGTAGATGAATCGGCAAGGATGGATTCCCGTACCGTTAATAGCTTCCTTCCCCCGTGTTCGTCGGCTTACGGATAATATTAACGACGTCCGCGAAGTGTTGAACATGTCCTCAATGGTCGAAGTCAAGGAAGACATGGTTCGTATGAAGGAATGGGAGCATTATCTTCTTCCTGACGAACAATCGGGTCACGTTGACTCAATCAACGAGTTTCCCCAGGCTCTCTCTCTGACAGGTTCTTCTGCCAAAGTGAACAGGCTTGTTGAAGAAGCCGTGATGAAAGTTATCCGAGATGAAGGAGAAGGTGCCGACACAGAAGAAGATGAGGAAGAGGAAGAAGACGTTGTGTTCGTTATGGGCCAGGAATCCGGATTATGGTCTCCAGAGGCTGCCAGGTCATAATGACTGTTGTAACATAATCTATATTGACTTTTCGCATCCTCTCTGCTCCTCAAACTATTTATTTGTTCGAGTTGATTGTAGCTGTTCCTCCTCCACATTGTACGTCTATTTTTTTGCCGTTGACATGAAGCTAGCGGTTTGTTGTGCCATAGCTTGTGTCCTCTGTTATATAACCATCCCCCATCGTCCATCCATCCTCACTCACTTTCCTTTCCATATACGCAACTTCATCTCTTCACTTGCCATGATTATACGCAGATCTTGTTCTTCTACATTGTTGTGTCCATCTTTCACGTCAGCTGTCATTATTTTATGGTTCCGCGTTTACTCTTATTTCTTCTACTTACTGATACAGTACTGTCATGCCACCGTCCATCCACCGCTTATCCCTTCCCCTCCCACACTTTTCTTGACGACATTCATTCCTCAACATGTTGAATTTCGCTTTCATTACGGCCTCTCTTTCTCCTTCTTGCTCATAACCTTGAATATCTTTTGGGCTTTTTCGCTTCATCAGTCGACTCACTTATTGGAGAGTATACATAGTATATACATATATCGCATTACACTGTTCACACAGCTCGTACATTTTTTTTTGTATATATGTACTTACAGCAAGCTTTGCTACATACTAGGCTATGACCTGTCTCCAGTGCTTTGCAACCCTCCCGAGGTTGCACAAGCTTTTGACCACCTTTCCGCTCTCAAGTTCTGATGAGCAACAATTATGCTGGTAACGATGAGTGTTTCTGGAAGGTGAGTTCATTAGAGTCTTTGTTTTGTATAGATCGATAAACTCCATCTCTAGGAGACTTTAAAGATGGCGTCCCATCAGACCTCAGGCTTGTCAAGTGGGTCCTCATCCTCCGCGGCTTCAAGAACAGAAAAGTTCCTCGCCGTTGCCATTTGAGTCTTTGTACATAGTTACCCCCTGCTTGAACGCAACTCCGACGATAGCTTGACCTTCGATCCCTCCTCAAGTACATGCCTTTGCTGCATTTTCGAAGAGCGGAGCGGAAATATGTTATGCATAATACGCTACCTGCAGGGTATCTACACGAACGGAATAAAGGTCGCATTCTTTGAACCGGAACCCAATCTGATTCGCGGAGACGTGCCCCAGGGTCTGTAAACCCTGGGGGCGTTTTGACTCTTTGAGTCCTTTGTACTATGTTTGACTGATAATTATTCGGCTGAATTCGGCGGAGAACAGAAGTCAAGGCTGAATCGAAGTCAAGTATAGATGTCGTGTTTTCGGCGAGGGAAGAACCTTTAGAAGAAGTCTGAGTTGGCAGCGGAAAGGGTTGAGAAACGTTGAAAGCCTGTGTTTCAGCTTTCAATCACCGCTTTTTGGACGTGCGATTTCTGACAGGAGGTTCGATATTATATTATGTACGCCACCTAAGGTCAGTTCTACAAGTCATTAGGTCCAAGTATACTCTCAGACTACATACGATCATTCGCAATCATTTGTCTTTGAGTCTTTCCAGACTTGTCCCGTCCCGGCTATTGAACAGTGCTTTATTTTCAATATTGGGCGTCAGACTGGAGCATATCAGTACATTGACTACTGATGCTCAAAGAGTCGATATATGCGTTCCTTTGAGGGTAATGATGCCGGTATCCTTAGACCTCACCGAAATCATGCGGGGACCTATGCTGGCCTATGAGCCTCAACCATCATGATGCTTTTTCCCTTTTTCTGGACAGGATCATTTCATGATGAGTCGAAATTACTGTCATATGAGTAAAGATGCATACATGCATATAGTATTTGGGGGGTGCCTCGTGTCGGGTGGGAGCCGTTATATTACTTTGGGATGGTGTGGGTCCCTTGCGATAGATCAAAGGATCCGAAGCCTTGCAGGATCCTCGAAACAAGTACCATGTTTAGTAGTATGTATATACTTACCGAGACAAAGACGGTTGAAGCTTGAAGCGTGAAGCGTGAAGCATGTCAGCCAATATGCCTCGCAATGGTCAAGATAAGCCCTTGCCGAACCGACGTAACAATGATTAGCTTAACCTCCCAGTAAGGATACATGGGTATCATCCTTCACATAGCTTGAAGGAGCAGTTTCCACCTACCAATAGCACCCGGGGGGATGGATAAAGGAGCCAAAGAATAGGGAAAGGGTATTATGGCAACAATAGAAGCTTAATTGTGGGAAGGAACCATCAATTGAATAGAGGATTTTATGAAGAAATGGGTTTGCGCCGCGCAGGGTCGTCGGATTACACATACTAGCAGCGATCAATTTCGAGCTTTTTCTTCCGATATCTTCCATCTTCATCCTATCCAACATCCTATTCTCATCTCTTCTATGCCTATGCGTACCGCTAGAAGTAATTCCGACTCCGTTTGGCCGCCTCCAGTTTCACCTTCAGATGAGACAGACGAGGAAAGGGAAGTAAGGCTCGAGCAGGAAAGAGAGGCAAAAAGGGTCAGCGATGCAATTGACCTCGCTATCAACAATGAAAAGGAGGCAAGAAAGAAAAATGTCTTTGGTGCAAAAATCTTGCTGCTCGGTGAGTGTTTTGGCCAGTGCCACTCAAACTTTTCGGTATTCACTCGCTGCACACAGGCCAGGCAGAATCCGGAAAATCGACGATTCTGAAGAACTTTCAATTACATTTTTCCCCCACTGCCTTTCATGCTGAAGTGAGTCACTGAGTGGTCGTTTCGTTCAATTTATAGCCATTGGCTCACTGGACTTCAGGCCGTACTATGGCGTCCCGTTATACACCTCAATCTTGTACGCTCAGTCAACTTTATCCTAAACTTGCTCGCTCCTCGTTCGGCGTCTGGTACAACCTCCCCGACATCCCAACTCCAACTCGACGACGCTTTACGACGTTTATGCTTCAGCCTCGCGCCACTCAAGTCTGTAGAGACCTCTCTCACGAAACAAATATCTGGTTCAGCAAGTCCTGTGGTTCTCGACAATACCACCTCTGCAGACTCGCCGTATACTCATTATCATCCTGCCAAAGCCTCTGAAATCGCAGTCCGGTCGGCTGCAGGGGGCTGGAAAGGCTTCCTAAAGTTCCGCCGACAGTCCGACGGCGCTTCTTCAAAATTTTCCGCAGAGGATCTGCAGAATAGAAGGATCATTAGTGCATGCGCCAACGATATCACAGCTCTATGGAGAAACAGTGATGTTCAGGTCAAGATGCAGCAACAGGAAATTCATCTCAAGGATCAGCCGGGCTTGTGCGTCCCTGTCAAATTCTTTCCGCCGTTCATTCAAATCCTCATCATTTTTTACATTGAATCAGCTTCCTTGAGGATGTTGCACGGATAGCCAAAGAAGAATATCTTCCGACTCCAGGTGGGTGTGCACGTTGAATAAGCCGTTTTTTCTTGCCCGAGCTCATGTGCTTCAGATGACGTTTTACGAGCCCGAGTAACAACCATAGGTCCGGAAGAGCATCGCATACCGATGGAGTCCAGTACGTGTCTCTGCTGAACGAAACACTACCGCTTCAAACCTCTGTTAAGAATTCTTTGGTTCGTCAGGCATTGAAAACGGTCAGGGCAAAGAGTGGGTTATTTATGATTTCAATGGATCCAGAAGCCACCGAGGTCTGTGGCTTTTGTTGGAAGACATCATGCCACTTTCGCTCATGTTCTATTCTAGCTGCCTGGGCACAGTTCTTCGACGACGTGACTGTGATAATTTTCCTTGCACCCATATCTGGTTCGCCTTGGTTCTTGCCCAGAGTTTCCCACATCTGATTTGAACCCGGCAGCCTTTAACCAAGCTCTAGCAGAGGACGAAAACGTCAATCGACTCGTAGGCTTCTTGTTCGTTCTATCCACTTTACTTTAATCAACCTCATATTTTGCAGGCTGATTCGATGAAACTCTGGCGCATGATATGCACCAACAAGCTACTGGCTTCGGTCGATCTTATCTTGCTCTTGAACAAGATTGACATCCTCGACGCCCAGCTGAAGGCTGGTGTGCAGTTCAGCAAGTATGTCACGTCATATCGGGATAAACCCAACGAGGTAGAACCCGTTTCGAAATGTAGGTTTTCCATGTGGAATGTTGAATGACTTGCCTCTGACTGGATGACTCCATCGCATCCTAGATCTTTTGGACATGTTCAGCAGTCTTCACAGACAGCATTCACAGGACAGAAAACGCAAGATGCATCCTCATCTGACTTGCGCTATTGTATGTATTGACTTCTGTTGAGCGGTGGCGATCCTGCTATAGTGAATTTGGTTGCTGATTTCTTTTACCCTAGGATACCAAAGCGACCGCGACTGTCATCACCCATAGTGAGTCAATGGGATCATTCTGAATTTATGATATAACCCGCTTACAATGAATTTCTTTCAGTACAAGAAGTTATTCTTATCAAAACACTCTCGCAAACGAATATCCTATAGTATCTTTATTACAATGTATCTCTACTGTATTATCTACCGAGGTGGGTTTCATTCTTGGAAGGCTTTACTTGCAATTTGGCTTGGATACCATTCGCGGAAGCCATACGCTCTGAGTATTTCCATCTCGGAAGGCGTTCGTGTCTAATGCTTGGCCTTTCACTTTTAATTTCCGGAATGAACCGAATTTTGATGTTTCCTTGTAGTTCTATTTACTTCCAACGGCATTTGGTGTTCCTATCGACCAAAAAATGCTACCCTGACTCTGCTGCCATCGACAACCCCTTCCAAATTGGAAGACCATGGCATCCTCTCATTTTTCTTATCCGTCAAATCGTAAACATTCGGTCAATTCTTGCTATGTTGGGACTCGCCGGTGTCGCCATGTTACCCGCAATTTTCGTTCGTTCGCCCTAGAAACAGCAAACCTTTGCGACTCGACTGCTCCTTCGGAGTCGAACAGTCGCGGCTTGCCATCAAGTACACTTCCTTTCCCTTTACCCCCTCGGCGTCGCCTCTCCTCCCCCACTTTAATTCCGTCTCCCCGGTCTTCGAATTTCTGATCTTGTCACCCCGCGGCATTTGAATTGTATGCGCGCGCGTTCGCCCGCTGTCCGCCTCCGCGCACGATACCTTCCACAAGCTTCCCACCATGTTGTCATGCGTCTCTTATCATTCCCTACACTCCTGAAGGCGATATCTTTCAGGTATCGTGTGGTACGGTCGAAGGTCCCAATATGTGCTCAAGATATGTTTTGGGATGTAGAATAACCTTACTCACTTCGGGGTAAAGATGGTGAAGGTCAAGTTCATTCTGCGTCGGCTAGGAAGTTGCAATATTTAGTTTCCTTGGCTCAGCGGGGGACGCGTCTGTTCGGCTGTTTGGACTGAGGGACGAGCGAGAGAGGACCAAATATGCGAGCGAGGTCCGGGATTGTTGTTCGCCACTATTTGGGAGCCGAATTGTATGACATTTCACGCTGACTTTGTGCTCTTCCTGTGAACCCCTAAACTTGTACTTACCACCACTTACCACTCACATCCACTCTGCTGCTTATCTTTATTCCATTTTTTCCCCTAAGGATTTTATTTATCATCCATCTTGGTGATCTGCCCAGAGTGTACTTAAATCTATCCATATGGTCCAATCTTTCGTACTTTAGCTTGTAATTATAATAGTCTTTCTGAATATATATAAACCTAGAGGCAACCCGTAAGTCAGCACCTTGGATTCAAGTTTGCGATGCCATTCCAGGTGCCCAACCCACGTTTAGAAGCGTTTTAGTGAAGCAAATTTACCAAAACAAAAGATTTTTTCGAGCGGGCGTCGGTAGTAAGTGTTGGGATTGTTCCAAAATATCAATTAGGAATACTTAGCAAGACTAGGATTGCTATTTAAATCTAAACTTCTATATGTCCCTTATTTTCTTCATCCAAAACGCCTGCTCAAGCCGTCAAATATTAAAAAGATGATCGCGCTGCTCGGTATTGACCTGGCAACGGTAATGCCACAACCAGCATAGAGCCCTCGAATGCCCTGAGCCTTGTACATTTCTGCAAACGTCCCAAAGAACGAGGGTGGAGAATACCGCTGACTCACAGCACCCCCTCCTCCCCCAACCTCCAATTGCGGTCTCAACTCCTGCGCGGTCTGCATCGCACTCTTGACAGTGTCAGCTGGGAACAAAGCAAAATTGAATGCGGCCCCTGCACAGGCACCGGATAGTGCAGATTCCCAAGGAAGAAGGTGCAGATCTTGTGGGCGTTGGGATAAAGAAGAGTTTTTCGCACGTCGCGCGAGAAGGAGAGAAGCGACGTATTCTTTGGTGACAAACCACGCTGCGCTACCGCCAGTCTCTCTGATAAGCGTGCCTGTGTGGCCCAACCATAATCCAGTGAATCCAGTCCCGCGCAATGCAGTCGTGAGCACGGCGATGGGACCTGGGAGTGAGTGCGATACAGACGATGCTGATGAGGGAGAGACGAGCATTTGGACTTGCATTTTGCATTTGACAAGCTCGATGGGGGTTCTTCATAGGAAAAGAATTTTAAAAAATCAGGTGGAGAGGAACAAACTATGACGCACAGTAAGAAGCTGGTTACGGCTCCCGAGCCAGCTGCTGCGATGCCCAGCTGGTGAAGTGGAAGTTTCTGAGACTCTGGTTGGTGTGTGACACGTCTAATAAGATTTTGAAATTCTCTATACGACAGGAACAAGGATGCGTTCTCCGCCATTGCGCCGACGATGGGGGCAGGAAGACCCTTGCGCGATGTGAGCTTTAAACCCTCTCTAACGTTAAGAAAAACCCCACTCGATATAAACCCGATACACCTTCGTTTTTCCAGGTCTTTGTAAGGCAGTCTATTGGGCCTGAAAATCGAGCCGACGAATCCAAAACCTGCGCTTGTAGTCGCACTTTTGTTAGGTCGAAGGGATGTTCAAACACTTTGGAGACCATTCCGGCGATCTGGACAGAAAATGAATTCGATAACTGGGGCTTATGAGCGTTGTACATACACTTCCAAAGGTGATATCCTTGATTGCACGGATATAGGTGGGTGTAGTTCCCATTGTTTCGTTAGGAACGTCCATGGTGGTAGTAAGTAGTGTGAAGGGTGGATTTTGGAGCTGTCAACAATACATCGTATATGAAGCAAAAGAAAAATGGCTCAAGTTTACAGCTGTAAGCTTGAGGGTGTGATGGTGATCGGAGGAAAAAACGCGACTGGACTGGTTTCGGCGCTTATGACTCAAAAATTTTCAGACTGTACCAGTCCACACACTCCCGATTTTACAGCGATACAGCTACAGTACATGCAAACTTGTCTAGACTTCATAATATCGGTATTAACCTGACAACATTAATCCTCAGCGGCCTGTTGAGTCTCGACAGCTCCTGCCAAATTACCCGCAGCAACAGCTTCGAGCGTCGCAGCCACACCTGCAGTCTCTGCGTCCGGAGAGGTTTCCTTACTACTCGATGGACTTATCTGCGCCGGAGGTTGTACTACGTCAACTTCGGACTCTTTCAGCCACTCAAGAGAGATCTCAACGTCGATAATAGAGCTTCCCACGCCTAGAGCAAAATCAAGATCCTTCCTGGTTAGCACAAACTTCGTTGTAAGGCTAGAGGGCTGCGGTTGTGAATGGTTCAAGTTTGGGGGAGGCTGAGGCATGTGGAAAGTTGGGATGAACCATAGCCATCCCATAAAGACCTTTAAAGTCATAAAGCTTTAAAAACGAACGGCAAATACAATAGGACCCGCTAACCTGACCCATATACAGCTTGACACGAACCTCCCTTCCCGCATCAAGTACAACACCCTTCTCTTTCACGGTCTGGGTGACATCGTACATGGAATTTACTTCCGACCCAGGGATATCAACGTCTTCAAGCTTCAAGCCGGTCTTCTCTGAGCTTTCTTGAAGCTCTTCCTGCATATCCTTCCACGAAGAATCAGATAGAGGATGAAGAATATATGTCTTGATCTTTCCATTCTATTATCGATAGATACTGGGTTAGCAACCTAAAAAAGGGGAGACAATGAATAATACCTCTTCCGAGTCGTTCTTCTCAACAGGCTCTTGCCCGGCAGCACCCAGTCGTGCAAAACTCCGAACCATTTTCTTGCTATCCCACCGACCGTCGTTGAACAACTCGTTAAGGATCTCTTTTCCAAAATGATCTGTGCCCGGTGCCCGCCTCCCCATGTGTCCCTGGCCGTTATTGCTATCCATTCGTGTATACCTTTCCCACCGTTCGAGTGTCTCGACAAAATCGTCATCGTACCTTGCGAGCGATACCCAGACATGCGAGCTTCCATCCGTTCGAGAAGCAACCGAGTTGGATTTACTCATATTCGTCCTATCCAACACAACATTCGCTGCTCGGACGAGGCTTATACGCACATTTGAAAGCTCTTTCATTCTGATTTTGATCTCTGTAAGACGAACTTTCGGACGGGGACGCGTTTCTGATATGGGTATGCTCAGGATAGAGGATTCCTGGTTAGGAGAAGGAATGAGAGGCTGGGTAGCCCAGAGATGGGAAGGTGCCTCATGAGAGAGGAGAAGCGACCAATAGTATAAAAACCTTCGTTGACTAGGAATACTAACGCCTTGCGTAACCTTTCCGGAATCTGAGGAAGCCTTCATCCGACGTGAAGCGTGAAGGTTGAGAACATGCTCGAGAGCATTGACGTGCGACTGTTGTTCGCGTTGAATAGGTTCCGGAGAATGAACGTTTCCGTCCTGGCCCAGTAGTGTACTTGATGTTTCATGCAACTCGGTTGAAGACTGTTCGTCTTCGGGAATCGCGTTCATCATATCTTCTGCACGCTTCTTTGCCCACTCTTTACCAGAAAAGCTCCTCTCTAATCGAGGAGGGGAAGCAAGCGTATCGCTGGATAATAAGTAGGCGCACGCCATAGTTCCTGATCTGCCTTTGCCGGCTAGAATACGAAAATCAATACTCGGTTTGTATGACGCGCAAGAGCATACCTTTGCAGTGAAGGACAGCGACTCGTTCAGGAGAGCCGTCGAGCCATATGCGCATTTCACGAGCAACAAGGGCCATGATGGCCAGAGGTGGTGCACTACGTACAGGTTAATCTTGAGCAATGAAAGGTAATGTACATCCTTACTGATGATCAGGAAACGGGTATCGACTGACGCGGCCGTCAAAAGTCTCCGCAGGATATGAATTCTCTTTCAGAGGGCAGAAATTGAATACCCAATAATTCTTTCCATGTCGATGATCTAGAAACTTTCTTGCATCTTCGCGACGGTTACGGTAGAAGCCTTCTATTCCCGTAGCTGGGAAGCCCATGATGATGATTTGGTCGGTAACGTATACGAGATCTGCGCAAGGAAATGAATAACAGAATTCAAGCTTCCAGCTACGCATACGGACCAAGCTCAAGGTTTAGACTGCCATCTTTGAATCTGGCTTTGTTTCCAGAGACTATTCTTCGAATGTAGTCGGCCATGGAGTGAAATGGGAGAGGGTAAAGTGGAGAAGGGTCTGCATGGTCGATGATGAAATGACGACAAGAAGAGCGCCCACTCCAAGCGCCCAAAGGCACGCTCACGTGATCTTTTCTCTGACGCGAGACTAGTCACATGATTACATGGGAAGAGGTTTTGATCAACTTCAACTTTTGAGCTCAGACCATCATTCATCTTTTCATTCCTAACGACCTCATTCATCTATATTTTCTTTATCTTTTAAGACTATCTGCCTGCAATGTCTTCTAGTATCCCGGTAAGCTTTTTACATATGTATACACTTTTTTCGCTTGGCTGACGTTGGCGCCTCAAAAGGTTCGCCGGACAACAAGAGCGACCAAAGTTATCAAGGACAACGAAAATGCTAATGCCAAGCCTTCTCGAATGGCAACTCGGGCCCGAGCTCAAGGCAGCAGCACTCTCGCCGAAAACGTCCGAGTGACTGCCACAACTGCTTCATCTAGAGCAAAGACAGTCGAGACCGGAAACGAGAAGACAGCTGGGAAGAGGAAGAGAGAGATTCTCGGAGAGGTTACAGAGCCAAACAGTGGGAAGCCAAAAGCTATAGCATCAGCCAAGGGCAAGGGCAAGGAAAAGGCAGGCAGTATCGACAAGCCTGGCCCAGCAGGGTCCAGCAAATCTAAAGCAACATCAAAAACTATTCGAGCTCCCTTGCGTGAAGTTGGTGGAACTGCTCCGACTCAGAAACCTCTCAGAACCAAGACTGTCGCTGGCGACAGACAGGTCCTCAAGCCGATAAAGGAAGATGCCGATAAAGATGAAATGATGGTTGACGAACCTCAGCCTGCCGTTTTCAAGGTCCTTCCGCAGATTTCTCAACAAGTCCCTGCGGAGGACGATCTCGACAGAGAGCCTGTCTTTAAGAAGCGCATCACCGAACACGAAGCGGACCGACAGTTAGCACTTCGGCCAACCCCAGCGCAGCCAACCACAGTCGACGAATCCCAGCTGGATGAAGAAAGGATAGCCACCGAGCTATCCAACGTCAACGAAGAGGATGACGATGCGCTTGTGTTGTGGGATGATCTCGACGCGGAAGACGCTGAAGATCCATTAATGGCTTCAGAATATGTCCATGAGATTATGGCGTATATGAAGGAACTCGAGGTTCGTTCTTACTTACTATGTTTTATCTGGATCTGACCCTTCGCTTTCGCTCTCCAGATTCGGACCGCGCCTACTCCAGACTACATGTCCTACCACTCTTCACTTGACTGGGAAAAACGATCCATACTGATCGAATGGGTTCTCCAGATGCATTCACGATACTCTTTCCTTGCCGAGTCCTTTTTCCTCTTCGTCAACATCATGGACCGCTTCCTCTCCCTTCGCCCTACAGTTGCCCTTCAAAAGTTGCAGTTGGTTGGAGTATCGTGTTTCTGTGTTGCCGTAAAATTTGAAGAAGGCGTGTCTCCTTCAACGCAGGAGCTCGTTCTTCTGACCGGAGAAATATATACCGCCGAAGAGATATGCACGGCGGAACGATACGTACTGAAAACGATCAACTTTGACTTAAGCTTTCCTGGGCCAATGTCATGGTTGAGGCGCGGCAGCAAAGCCGACGACCTCGATCCCATTGCTCGAACAATGGCGAAATACCTCTTGGAGCTTGCCTGTTTCGCTCCCAGCCTAGTTGCTACCCCATCTTCCCTTCTTGCAGCTGCTACGCTATGGTTCGCGCGTCTAATTCTGGGACGTGAAGAATGGGTAAGGCATGTCGAATTCTCGTCCTCTTCGAGTGACTGATTTGTTTTTCACAAGACCCCCAATCTTATCCACTACACGGCATACAAGGAGCGCGAAATTATTCCCGTCGCGGAAGTTCTTCTAAATTTAGTTTTGTCGCCGATTCAAATAGAATTCCTCTACAAGAAATATGCGTCGAAGAAATTCATGAAGGTAAACTTACCTTTGATCTTTCTTGATTTTCAGGCCCTGAACTCGTTCACAGTCTAGCGTCTATATACGGAAGTGGGCCATATCCCGTTTCGAGCAGGGATCCGAGGTCAATCTCTCCGATGAACTTCCTCTACTCAAGATGGAGTGTATGGAAAGTCGGATGGCCAAGGTTTCAGCGGAGGAGCAAGAACCCTGATCCGACTCGTATAATTGCTACATCCACGAATTCGCCGGACATTTCACCGCTATACATTATTTCAAACCGTTTCGTGCTTGTCCCGGCTGCCGCAATATGGCAGGTCCTTGTAAGTACCGTATATCGTGCTCGATAAACCGGCACTGCGGTCAAACCATACGTTCATAGATCTTTTTACCATCTGCTTGATCTATGTATTCTCTCATTTATTCCCAATCTTTTCTCATTTGTACTACTACCCCAGCATGCGATAACAATTTTCCTCGATATCTTTTAACGACATTGCAATGCATTTCATTTGATTTAAATTATAATGAATCTACTGTACACCTTTGTTAGCACTACTATACATTGGTACGCAAATGATTATCCGCTTATTTTGTATCCTTCTCATGGTCTTAAGAATTCTCCGTATTGTAAGCTAGTTCTCTTTCTCGCCACAGCCGAAGGTAACGGCTTCATGTAAATAATATCCGCTTCAATCTGTCCAGCCAGCCGAGGTACGTTGATCGATAACACATTGTAAGATTTTTGAGCTGTGACGAGGATGATGATCAGAGTCGGATAGATGACCTGTGAAATTAAATGGCGTTTAGAATTTGCCAGTATCTTTTGCATAAATGTGATCTGAACTTACTGTCAAGTCCGGGAACACGGCGGCCAATACATCTCGCCCCGCGAACGAAAGCGAGTTCAGGGACAGCGAGTTGATGGCAACTACCTAGTGTACGACTCTGTGTGAATTTTTTCGGACGTATAATGAAAAAGGAACGCGCATATACCCAGCAGATGCAAGAAACGAGGCCAGACTCGAGTAGAAGAAGTAATGCTCTCCATAAATTTTTCTTCCAAGTCTGTGTTTTCAGCTCGGTTTTAATGGCGCGTCTGCTCTGCCTGTAGTTTGCAAATAAATTAGTACTAGTGTTACTTGGACGAAACGCCAAGCTCAAATACTAACCAGACTTTCCATGAAATGGCGAGTGTAGAAATCAAATTGGTGATCAGAAGCACCGCGGGCATAAATACTATTCGGCTTCTCTTCTGGACTGCTGCAGCTTGATTGTTATGGCCGCTGTAGAAAATGTCTTTCGAGACCATTATAGCATTCAACAAAACCGCGACTTGATGAACAGCCATTCGGCATATGTATCGACCAAAAGACAAGGGAAAAAAAGACATACTCAATGAGCCCAGTCCGCAGAGGAAGAGTAGGGCGCGGAAGGGGCGGTTCTTAAAGAAAATCCAAGCCCGCCATAAGACGACGGTTTCACCGAGAAAATACTGAGAAAGCGAGTTACCATTTCACGAAGACAAAACAGAAGAGATGATCGTACATTTATTCGAGAGCAGATGATGATTACGACTTGACAACGAGCTGATGCCGTGGGGGATTTATGGGTTGTTTGTCCTAAACTATTGAGGAATTCAAAATCCAAAATAAAAGCAGCGGCAAAGATTGCTATTTGTCCGGTAAACATGATCGTGTTCAAGGCGAACAAAATTGAACGGACGAGAGACCGGCGCAGTTGTTGCCCCCTGCGTTTGGATGTAAGTAAGTATGGACGGATATGAGTTTTTGAGTGATCAATACTTGCAGTAGCATGTACCCAGCAGTCACAGCTAAGGCAGCATATATTCCTGGCAAAGACTCGGTCTATCATTGATGTGAAGTGGAGTTTGAAAAGCTTACCACGGAATAAATTACTAATGGCACAAATAGCAAGATGATGTTTCAGTTCATCCACATAAAAGATGCCCATTCCTACGATCTTTTTGGCTGGGAATGAGCGAGGGGAAGGGTAAGAATTGTAGGAACTTGAAGAAAGGAGGAGAGGAAAGAGCGACCGTAGTGTCCTTGAAAGTTAAGCGATGCTCTTCCCCCTTGGAAGTGGGGTGCCATGAAATTATATGGCAACGCATTACATTTGGGGTCGGAGTCGTTCACGTTAGAAAAGCGTGTTTCCATTTGGATGCAGGGTTCGATCCTGATTTAAACGCAACATTGAATCAGTATGGTCCAGTGATTAAACACGCAGTGATACACACAGGTTTTCTCGAAAAATTATGTTGAGGAGACTCAATACCATGCGCCAAGTGGGCACATTCTTGGGTCCTTTCGGTAAAAAGGACTTGAATCCTGAGTGCTTGAGGAGGTCGCTCCTGGTCGCTCTTGGTCGTTCCAGCTGACACCGTAGATCATGCTGATGGCAGCGCTTAGAAAGTGAAGTGTACAGCCTGCACGGAAAGCCTAAATATAACAGGTGAGAGGGGAGATTATCGAACAACGAAATTAGTCGCTATTGAAAAAGTGTCACTGATTATACTTGATATTATTCTGGCGTAGCAACTGCAATTCAAAGATGTTCGATGAGAACCGGAATTTAAGTAAGATAACATCCCCACCTGGAATTTGGGCATACTTCAGGAACCCTGGCCTGTCCAAACACCTGAACCGAGTGGTATTCGGGGCTGTGAGATGAAAAGCGAACAGTGTCGGTGACAGCCAAAATAGTCCATATCTTGAATGAGACCAGAAGGCATTGCATTGATATTATTGAAGGAACACGCAGGTAATAGAAACTCCGAAAAAAATCGGAGTTTTCTCTGGAGTACAATCGCGGGTTTCGACTACGACCAGTGGTTTTGTAGTCCACGGGGAGCTGACGAGGCCCGCCTCACTTCCTCTTAATGCCTCGCGGGCGTCCTCCAAAACGGAAGCGGAATATTTCTGGTCTACGAAATCAACTAAAAGCACCCCAGATTCAAGAAGTTGCTGCGCTGGCTGAGGCTCCTTCAAAAATTGTTTCGAAGCCTGCAGAGTATGATGATAGTGATAAAGAAGGCTTAACAGGCGTTGCACTGCAAGGGTCCGGCCACGAAGTTGAAGAACATGAGAAAAATGACGAGGTGGAATTGGTTGTCCGGGACGAGAAACGGTCTGATGATGAAAAATTGGAGGAAAATGCGGCCAAGTACCGTGACACAACCTCCACGGGCGAGGATTATGATGAAGATTGGGAGCCGCCATCACTGACAGCAGAAAAATGACGAATGAAGGAACGAGAACAAAAGTTGGATGATGAAAAATCGGAGAAAATGTGGACATATATCCAGCGGCACTGGACGAGGATACTAAGGACGAAGATTAGGAACCGGAAGCATTGAAAGCGAAAAAGAGACGAAGGAACGGGCGGGAACAAAAACGTGTGTTTTCCTACTGTTCACCTTATGCAACCAAGAGTCCTAGACGATTTTCCTTCAGAACGCCCCAAGGAATATGCTAAAGGCCCAGATATTGCGAAAAAGGCTTCCGCGTACACAGAGTCGCTACAAAGCGGCAATGAAGACCCAGACTCGTTCAGACACGTATGGATTTACTGGGAAGGTTCCTGTAGTTAATGGACCGAAATAAAAAGATCAAGTTAGAGGGTCGGGTATTTTATAGGGAATAAGCCGCAGATTTGAGGCTAAGGAAGCGAAACAACATCGTTTAGTTGTTCAGCGGGCGATGATGCGGCTGGAAGAAGTTTGACTAGCGGCTAGCTGGTATTCAAGCGGGTAAGAGTTCTAGTATAATTGATAACAAGTAATTGTAGGGATTTGGAACTTTGATAGACGTAGTAGAGTATGCGAGTGTCCAAGGGGCCTCTGACGTCTCAATCAAATAGAATTTTGACAGCACCATTGAACAGGTCTTCCTCGGAGTCCTCAAAGGCAAGAGAACGTTAGGAGTTAAGTGCATATGCCGAGCCGTCCCTCTTAAGCGTGGACTTCGACGCAGAGTAAATGCGTGGGAACTGATTACGAGGTTATCTTATCTGAATCAGTCAGCACTAAACGCCTTGGTAAGCTCAGTCACCGCCGACGACGCGTTCCATAAATTTCTTCCCGAGTTGAATCCGTATTGCTTCTTTTTCCTTTCCCTCGTTCAGGAAGTTCGGGAAGCAGATTTGCTAACCTGCTTCTTCGTTCTTCACGCGACATTTCACTCATTGGATCCTTACGAATCTGCAGGCAGCACAATATTGGTCTTCTAATCTGCGGACTTTGGGTCGGAGACATTTCTCGATACCTTCTAATTACACAATGAATCGACTGGGCAGGAAGTTCACTTCCACTTCCTCACCGGCTACAAAATCCATATCCCAGACATGTCCCGGTTCACGCCGGGCTGTCCTGGCTTCATTCCAAAGTAGTTACACCAGCAGCTCTAGATGGATGATGTCCCTCGCTAATCCCAGCCTTCGGACGTTTTCTTCATCCCAGACAGCGATGATCAGGCGCTCAGTGAAAATTAATGGAGGCGCAGGTCCGAGGTGGATTAACAATTCGGGCTCGGGGTCAGGCAAAGACGGAAAAGGGATAGGAAAAGATGGTGAGGAAGAAGAAACCGAATCTTCCACTGAGGAGGCCAAAGCTAGCAGTGGTGGAGAAAGTAGTCCTGAAGGAAATGAAAGCGAGTCGACATCAGCTCCTCCTGCGTCCTCTTCATCCGGACATAACAAATCTTTGACTAAACCTTCTGTCCCAACCAATTATCCTACGGTTTTGGCACTTCCCATTGCTCGTCGTCCGCTGTTCCCAGGCTTCTATAAAGCAGTTGTCATTAAAAATCCTGCCGTTGTTCGTGCAGTACGGGATATGATGGCACGGGGGCAGCCATATCTTGGTGCTTTTTTACTCAAGGAAGACGGCAAGGATGGTGATAGTGAGGCTCTGGATAGGGACGTCATATCAAGTCTGGACGAGGTACACGAAGTGGGTGTCTTTGCTCAAATTACCTCGGTCTTCAGCGCCAACCCGAATCCTGCTGCCTCCTCAGAAGACGGTAAGGATACGGGCAAGTCTTCTGGGGAAGAGGCGGAGGAGCATCTAACGGCTGTGTTGTACCCTCATCGAAGAATCCGGATCACCGAACTACTGAAGAGCGGGGCTTCGGCGCAAGCCACGGAAGCTCATGTCGAGGTCGTAGAGGGTGCCGAGCCTTCAGAAAGTCAGACTGTCACTCCTCCGCCCACACCTTCTGTCGAAACTCCATCTGGTCCACTCCCTCCTCTGACGTCTTTCCTTCATTCTCATCCCATTTCCATTGTGAATACGGTGCACTATCCTACCCTTCCCTACACTAAATCTTCCCAACACATCCGTGCCCTTACTGCCGAAATAGTGACTGTGTTCAAAGATATCGCTCAACTGAACCCTCTGTTCCGTGACCAGATAACCAATTTTTCTATCAACCAGGTCGCGTCTAACGTCTTTGATGAGCCTGATAGATTGGCCGACTTTGCTGCCGCTGTATCAAGCGGTACCGCGGGCGAGCTGCAGGAAGTTTTGGAAGAAGCGGAAGTAGCAAATAGACTCGGCAAGGCGTTGGTCGTCCTGAAAAAGGAACTGATCAATGCGCAACTGCAGAACAAGATCTCGAAAGACGTGGACAGCAAGATTGCCAAACGTCAAAGAGAGTACTATCTCATGGAACAGTTGAAAGGGATTAAAAAAGAGCTAGGACTCGAGTCGGATGGAAAGGACAAGTTGTTGCAAAAGTTTAAGGACCGGGCCGCTCAGCTTAACATGCCTGCCGCTGTTCGAAAGGTTTTCGACGAGGAGCTCAATAAGCTTGCCTCTTTAGAGCCTAGTGCCAGCGAGGCAAATGTCACCAGGACGTACCTTGAATGGATTACGCAGCTTCCTTGGGGTGTTTATACACCCACTAGGTATAGCGTAGAGGCTGCCAGGCAGGTATTGGAAGAAGACCACTATGGCTTGAAAGAGCTGAAAGATCGAGTGCTTGAGTTTGTCGCGGTTGGAAAACTTCGGGGGAGTCTTGAATCTGCTTCGTCTACTGCTTCAAAATCTACGGAGGGTTCCGAGTCTGCAGATGTACCTCCTCCTGCCCACAACGATCGTCTTCCTACTCCCGAGGGTAAAATCATTCTGTTACATGGTCCACCTGGTGTAGGTAAAACATCTGTCGGAAAATCCCTTGCGCGAGCTGTAGGTCGCGAATTCTTCAGGTTTTCGGTTGGGGGGTTAGGCGATGTTGCTGAGATCAAAGGGCACCGAAGAACTTATGTCGGGTGAGTCCCGGTTCGTGTATATCAATTACATCAAAAATTGCTAATATCGTTCTCTCAAGTGCTCTTCCCGGTAAAATTGTCCAAGCACTTAAACGTGTCGGCACTTCGAACCCACTTGTCTTGATCGATGAAATTGACAAACTTGGAAGAGGGCACAACGGCGATCCATCGAGCGCTTTACTGGAAATGCTTGACCCTGAACAGAACAAAGAATTCTTAGATCATTAGTACGTTTGCAATTTCAGCGTCGTCATGTTCAAACAAGTTTAATTCTCTTGTCGTTGCAGCCTAGACCTTCCGATAGATCTTTCTCGTGTTTTATTCGTCTGTACTGCGAACAATCTCCAGACCATACCGGCTCCACTGTTAGATCGTATGGAGGTCCTTGAAGTCAGCGGATATGTCAGTGAAGAAAAGAGGGTCATTGCGGAAAGGTAAGCCTGGTTTCTGCGTCTACCCTAACACGGTTCATTGAGTTATTATCAGATACTTAACTCCTGAGGCTAAAGCATCGGCTGGTCTTCAGGACGCTGACGTTGTTCTCGAGCGTTCCGCAATAGATTCCTTGATCAAGTGGTATGCTCGAGAGAGTGGTGTCCGAAATCTCAAGAAGTTGGTCGAGAAGGTATGCCGGTCTTCATTTCCCATTGTTATCCGTCGACAATTCCTTACGCTATTTAGATTTACCGCAAAGCAGCACTCAAAATCGTTCAAGATCTCGGCGAAGACAAGTTGCCCGAACCTCCACTACCTGCAGACGCCGCGGCTGCCGCCGTCACTCCTGCCTCGGAACCTGCCACCGACTCGCCTGTTACACCTCTCACCCTACCTGACCCTGATCACGACCAAAAGACTCACCCTACGACCACCGAGAAACGATCTCCGATTGTCATTCCTTCTTCTGTGCATGTTCGAATCACGTCGGAAAATCTTAAGGACTACGTTGGACCTCCAGTCTACCAGAAGGATCGCATGTATGAGGGTCCCGGAAGATTGGTCAAAGGTGTCAGTACGGGGCTGGGTTACTTGGGTAATGGCAGTGGGGCAGTTATGCCCATTGAGACATTGGTAGGCTTTTTATTTTGCTACAGGTTTATGTAACCGACTAAAGTATACCCTTTCAGACCACCCCTGGCAAGGGGGGCCTCCTCCTGACTGGTAAACTTGGCGAGGTCATTCGCGAATCCGCCCAGATTGCTTTGTCATGGGTGAAAGCACATGCGTATGATTTGCGTATAACAGCGTCTCCGGACGAACAGTGGCTTTCCAATCGCGACGTGCATATACATATGCCGGAAGGCAGTATTGGGAAGGAAGGACCAAGTGCGGGAACTGCGATTCTGAGTGCATTGGTTAGTCTTGGAACGGGAGTAGGCGTAAGAGGGGATGTCGGTAAGTCACTCGGTCTGTTCGTGCTTACTGGATGTTTGGTGCTGATATACTATTGCAGCTATGACAGGTGAAATATCCCTCTCTGGACATGTACTTCCGGTCGGTGGATTGAAGGAGAAGATTCTCGCTGCTCACCGTGCTGGTATCAAAACGATACTGGCACCCGCTGCCAATAGGGCTGATATTGAGGAGAATGTTCCTGACAGTGTGAAAGAGGGAATACGGCTAGTCTACGTTGAGGACGTGCGGGAGGTTTTGAAGGAAGTGTTTGGGGGAGCTAGCGTTGAAGGGGAGGGTGTAGGAGAAGATATCGTGGCGAAGTGGGCGGATAGTGTCAAGATGAAAGAGAAGAAGGAAGGGTTTCCTGAGTCATCTGGGAACTAATTCTTCCATCAATGTACTACACCATGTCACTCCGCATTTACTCTAGAGGTTGTTTACTGTTGTTGCTTTCTAGTCAGTATGAACGCTGTCCATTGTAGCATAGCTCACGAAGAAACTCATCCCAACTCCAATATTCTCGTACGATTCGACTTTTGCCATACAGTACACTATCTTATAATATTAATAGGCATCGAATGGTGATGAGAGTTAATTGCCGTCATTCTCTACCGGTTTTCAGACGGAGCCTCGACGGCGAGCTTCGCTATTTCGTTCTTAACGCCAGGTATCGGATCTACTCCGCTTTGTTCCACTCCCGGGGTCGATTCATCCCCAAATTCTTCCAAAATCTCTTTGCATGCCTCTAGCATGGCCTCGCCCAGGAACTCAAAGTCTTCTACCTACAACGAAGTTGACGAACAGTGTCGAGTAGGCGCTGAAAAAAAGGATCTGCCCACCTGAGACCATATTTGGGCGCTACACCGAGCCCACCACTGAGTGAACATATTTAAGGATGATGAATAAACGAGTTCAAGAATGTCGACATACCTTTCCGTTATGATAGAGGAAGGCTGGGTATATTTTCTTCTTGATTAAAAGCTTTTGACGAAACGCCATGTCGACTTTGAAGTCAGAGGTCATGGTTGGTGGGAATGGGACAGCGACGTTGACCTAGGAAGAGGAGAAAAAATGAGGAAATCAATACCTATTAGATCAAGGAAGTATAGTACTATGTTTAAAGTGAATTGGAAGTCCTGTTCTTGATCCATTACCTCAGTTCCGAGAATTTGAGCGAGCCTCTTCCCTCCCTCGATGGCAATCCGATGGCAGTAGTTGTTGATTACTTCTTCTCCCCCTAGCCACTCACGGAAGTCGAGCGCACAGGAGGTGCTAATGTAGGGCACAAAATCAACCGTACTGTTCCCTGAACGTAGAATGAGCAGATATTCAACATGACAATGTTCAGAACTGACAATCGAATTGTTCAAGGAAATTAGGGCCTGTGCGATCTTTGGGAGAGATATACGTATAAGAAGTTGGGAAGGACGCTCTGATGATATGATGATTGCTAAACGAACAGTTATGGACTTGAGGCGAAATTCAATCCCATAACAATAGCGTACCGTTTAGGAACATATAACAGGGCACAATTTCGTTTGGCAAAGAGCCATTTGTGGCAATTGGTAACCCAAAAGTCGGGATCGGCCTGTGCGAGGTTCAAGTTTTGTTCTTGGCCGATTGAGTGAGCTGCATCGACCACACTCCATACATCCTCCTCTTTGCAGATCTTGACCATCTCCTTCCACGGTAAATAGGCACCAGGTTTGGCGATGATCGAATCGATGATCGCAACGATCTTGGGGCGTTGGCCAGCTTGCTGGGCGACTTGGGCTCGAGTTTCATTCAAGGATCGTAGGTAGTTGCGCCAGTCTTCGATGATTGCCTTCTGGGTAGTTGGAAACAAGAGTGTGAATTGAGAGTGTGTGGGATGAGGAGGCGTATCGGCAATGTACTGCGCTGTTCGTGATATAGAATCATACGTAGTGTTAACTAGTATATGTAAGTCGGGATGGTATCGCAGACACCGGAAAATCAGACGCACAGCTGCAGATAATATCGTCCTTCTCCCAGATGAAATCTCTCAGAATGGCATTGAGTCCGTGCGATGTGTTTGGAACGAAAACAACTTCGTCCGTGTCAGCTGCTCCGACGAATTTGGCTAGCCTTTCTCGAGCATCGCGAATAAGATCGGCTCTGGTAAAGCGATGAAAGAGGTCTGGGTTTCGCTCGACCATGGCATAATAGGCTCTTACAGCCTCCTCCACGGGAACTGGCACTGATCCGTACGCTCCTGAGGGAAGAAATAAAGAAAATTGCTGGGATAATCTTGGATAAACGAACCGTGATTCATGTTGATATATTCTGGGTCGAAACCAAAGCAACTTCGCATTTCATGGCCGAATGGAGGCGGGGGTGACTGGTACTGGGCACTTTTGGCCATGGTCATGAGAAGGTACGGTCAAGAAGGCAATACAGTGCTTTACAAACAGTGTCCATCCTTAAGTACTCATTGTCCATGGTGTGAGATGATCTAGTGCGGCGGATAATAGGCCAGCCGCTATTGGTTAGTAGATACATCTTTGACTCGAGAGGTACTCGCAATCATAATCGAGGCCACTGAACGACTGACATCAATCTTATTGTTTCGGAAAATGAGGCGTTTCCTATTGAGATAACATCAATTGGGCCTCGAGGTTGCGTTCGTGAAAATTTCGAAGTCTACCCATATAATTGAGTTCATAATCTTAAGCCTTGCGCGTTTAAAACTCTATACTGAGCTCAAAAAGAATTTGGAATAGTGGAAGAGGACTAAAGGTCCAAGTCGCGTAGACTCGCGTATCGCGACAAGTTGTACACGATCGCGTGACTGAACACGGTAAATTGTTTTTCGGTGTTTGCAGTGCACGTGCAGTTTGGGATAACATCGACTCTAGTTCCAAATTTGGGACTTAATTGGCGACTTTCATCTCTTCACATTCTCTTTTATTATTGCTTCACCTCAGCGAGCAAGCCAGTGACCCCGAGCTCGATGTCTTCCATTGCACCAGTAAGCCTTTAGCCAACAGCGAACTGAATTATTTGCTCACTGGCCGTATAGACCAGACGTGCGCTGCGAAACACACGTACGACGACAGCCAAAGATTCAGAAAATGCCAACGCCCGTCCTTCACGAATCAATACCCGCGCGAAACCCTCTTCCAACAATACTGGTGCTACATACGGCGTCGTAGGCCGAGCCACGGGTACAACCACTGCTTCAAGGGCCAAGACCAGTCTTAATGGCGATTCCAAACCCGACCACCCAGCTTCAAAACGAAAACGAGAAGCCCTTGGTGAGGTTACTTCGCTAGTCGCGAATAACAAGCCAAACGCCAAAGGCAAAAACAAGGAGTCAACGTTCGACGGCGTGGTCATTAACAAGTCCAAAACTATTCGACAGCCTCTTCGAACCGTCGCCAGCACTAGACAGTCCACCGCCGCTACTCTTGTGGCTGAAAACGACTTTTTAGAGAAGATTTCCGAGCAAAGGGGAACAGTCGAGGTCGTAGACGATAATGCCATGGTCATCGACCCTCCAGCTCGCTCCACACTCCCTGCCCTTACCATTCCGAAATCTCTCGCCCATCCTCGCGATATTTCTCAGCCTCGCGCTTCTGGCAGGCGGTCTACTCGCCAGGAACCGGATGATGAACTTGAAGCCGGACGCGTATTCAAGAAGGCGAGAACTTCGTCAGATGCTCCGGACGAGGCCGCCGTCCTGGAAGCTACAGTAAATGCCCAGGAAGAAGCTGATGAGCTTGACGAGCTTGACGAAGAAGAAGTTGAGGCAGACCCCAATGGTCCGGACTGGGATGATCTCGACCAGGAGGACGGTGACGACCCATTGATGGTTAGCGAGTATGTGGTGGAAATCTTTGAATACTTTAAGCAGATGGAGGTTCGTCGTATATGATGGGTCTGATTTTAGTTTATGACTTATCTGTCCTAGGTTCAAACCATGCCCAATCCCAACTACATGGCAAATCAGAAAGATCTTGGCTGGGCTATGCGAGGCATTCTCTCCGACTGGCTCATCGAATTACAAGAGCGTTTCCGCTTACTTCCTGAAACGTTGTTCCTCTGTATGAACATCATTGACCGATTTCTCTCCGCTCGAGTTGTCTCCCTCGCAAGGCTTCAGCTTGTTGGCGTCACGTGTATGTTCATCGCTGCAAAGGTTGAGGAGATTGTATGCCCTTCAGCGGAAGAATTACTTAATCAGACCGAGGCCTCCTACTCTGTTGCCGACGTCTTTGGCGCTGAACGTTACGTGCTGAAGACACTAAACTGGAATCTCAACTACACGAATCCCGTTCATTTCCTCCGCCGAGTCAGTAAGGCCGATGACTACAATGTGAAAGCGAGGACGATAGCAAAGTATCTTCTGGAAATTGCCTGCTTGGAGTGGAGACTCATTGCCGCACCTCCGAGTCTGCTCGCTGCTTCCGCAATGTGGCTTGCGAGATTGAGCCTTGGGAACGAGACTTGGGTATGCCTTGTGTAATCCTCATATTCATACATAGCTGATGATTGCTAGACCCCCAATTTGGCCCACTACTCTTCTTACCCCGAGAGTGCTCTGATCCCTACGGCAAATCTAATGTTAAATTACATACTCAAACCCATTAAACATGAGTCCTTCTTCCGCAAGTATGCACGCAAAAAGTATATGAAGGTAGTCGTGTTCTATTTGTAACACTTATATGATCTAAACCATTGTTCTGCAGGTCAGCGTATACATGAGGCGATGGGCGACCAACCGTTGGTCTGAAGGCACCGCGGTTAACCTCAAAGCAGAGTTGCCCGCTCTCAAAGCCCAATGTCGTGCAGACAGAGCTCAGAACGGATACCGAGACGACGCGGACGACGACGAATTATTGGTCACGGAACAAATCCTAATACCTACTCGTAAAGTGAAGTAACCGGACGGATCAATTATATTTCTTTCCTTCCCCTCTCTTCAGTTTCACCTATGTTATGGAGTTTCGAAGCTCATTTGTTTCAAGTTCATGTTTCTGTTTGTCGCCGTTCTCGAAGTTCAAACTTCTATCGCATTGAATCCATGTTCTATTATCCAGCATCATCCATGGCATTTATTCACACCTCTCTTACGGGACTGTATTGAAAAGTCGGCTCTCTCCCTTTTAAAGTTTAATGGAATCTCAACATCCTATCGCTACATATACATTTTCGTCTTCACTCTTTCTCTTGTTCTCGTATAAATTGATTCCAATCTAGAGCTCTCGCCCGTTGCTCTCTTACTGTAGGTATGTTTCGCTTTGTTTTTATATTCATTTCGCTATTCGTTTTCGGCCTGTATCTTTTGGTCACTTTTCTTTTTCTTATTATTATGTATACGCTATCTTCCCGGGATGTATACCTTTTAGAACTTGCCCCGCCACGATATACATACAGTTGTCACTCTTAGAATAGCTGTCGCTGCGATGTTTTCTGGGCTTATTGGGAAACTTGCATGAGGAAACCGTGTATAATGAAATCACAAGCTTTAACATTACTACTTATTCTGAAGCCAGACTAGTAATGAAATACTTATAATCAAAGTGGACTTTGGAAAAAATGATTACAGAATCGAGGGTATTGGCGTGCGAACTAAACAAAGCCAAACAAAGGACCTGGACGCGCGTCGCGTCTGACACGAACATCTTTCACACCCTTTCACCACCATGTCTGACCCTACCAAGGTAGCCATTCCCGTTCCATCCAAAGATCCAAAGGCGAAGAAACCAGAAGAGGCTGATAAAGAAGAAGGAACTTCAAAGTTGAAGAAGGATGAAGAGAAGAAGGACGGCGAGGGCGAAGGCGACGAGCTTGTAAGATGGACTTCGAAATTATCATCGAATGCTCTAATCTTTGATTTTAGTCCGAAGAGGATCTTCAGCTACGGTCTGAGCTCGAAATGCTTGTCGAACGATTGAAGGTAAAACCTCTTGCAGCTCATTCGAAATGACAGAGCTTGAAGCCGCTGCACAGGAACCTAACACTGATCTCTATCGACCTGCCCTTGAATCCCTCCGGACGCTTATCCGAACATCAACTTCTTCGATGACCTCAGTACCCAAACCTCTTAAATTCCTCCGACCACATTTCCCGGACCTTCAAGTGTTATACGAGACCTGGCCAGCTTCAGAAAACAAGGTATGCCCATCCTATCATGCAGCAGACACTCGACTGATTATTCTTCAGAGTCATTTTGCAGATATCTTGTCTGTACTAGCCATGACTTACTCTGACACGCAGCCCCGAGGAACTCTGAAGTACCGTCTACTCTCAGCTTCCCTCAGGCCAGACAACTCCCCTTTGGTTGACCCTGGATCCTGGGGTCACGAATACGTTCGACATCTTGCTGCTGAACTCGGTGAAGAATTCGAGTATCGAGAAGAATCTGAAGACGGGATTCCTGCCGATGCGAAAACTCCCAAAGTCGAGCTTCCAGGCACGCTCGAAGAACTTCGGTCACTCACGAAAGAATGTTCCACCTTCCTGCTTAACCATAACGCTGAACCCGATGCTGTCGATTTGCTGCAAGAATTAGAGATGATAGAGGAGATTGTCAATTTGGTGGACGAGAACACGTTTGATAGAGTGTGTCAGTATATGACGCGTTGTGTCAGCTTCCTTCCTCCGCCAGACGATATCACCTTCCTTCAAACTGTCCACAAGATTTACGTCCAGTTCCAGAAATTCCCTGAGGCGATTGCTCTCGCCATTCGGTTGGGAGACAGGGATATGGTTCGAGATGATTTCAACGCTGCTGGCAATCCGTACGTGTTTTCTCTGTCTTGTTTTTCCATCGAGAGCTGATTTCAGCTTCAGTGTCATGAAACGTCAATTAGCGTTCATTCTTGCCCGTGCCCAGATACCCATCGAGTGGTTACAAGCTGACAGCGCGGACGGTGAAGAAGAGGAAGAGTTCCCAACCGAATTACTAGAATGCCTCAGCAATACTCGTCTCAGCGCGTCGTTCCGTGAGTTTGGAAAAGAAATGGGTGTGACGGAAGCCAAGAGCCTAGAGGACGTGTACAAAACACATCTGGAGAATACTCGTGAGTGCCAACCTTCGACTTCATTATTCTTTCTGATTTCTTCATTCCAGGAACATCATCGAGCGTCGACTCCGCCCGTGGTAACCTTGCTGGAACTTTTGTCAACGCGTTCGTGAACGCTGGTTTCGGTAACGACAAACTCATGATCGAGGCTGAGGAGGGTAGTAGTTGGATTTACAAAAATAAGGACCACGGTATGTGCTGTACCTCCTGATATCGTTTCTGTCTCTGAGATTTCTTGTAGGTATGATGAGTGCAGCGGCGTCTCTCGGTCTTAGCGTGCTGTGGGATACCGAAATGGGTCTTACACATATCGATAAATACACATACTCCGCTGAAGAATACATCAAAGTGATTCCTAAACCTTTGACCCTCAATTTGAATACTTATTACTTTTCTTTTTCAGGCCGGTTGTTATCTCGCTATTGGTATATCCAACGCCAGTGTCCGCACGGAAACAGATGCCGTTCTTGCTCTCTTGGCTGAGCACGTTGAGAACAAGTCTGTCCCTTTACGAACTGGTGCTATCATGGGTCTTGGAATGGCCTATGCTGGATCTCAACGCGAAGAGGTCATGGCCACCCTTCTTCCTTATGTCGCAGACGAAGACGTTTCTATGGAAATTTGCAGTCTGGCTGCATTGGCTCTCGGATTTGTTTTCGTTGGTAGCGAAAACGGTGAAATTACGGGAACGATTCTGCAGGTGTTGATGGAAAAGGCTGAACGAGAGGACAAGGAACTAGAAGAGAAATGGGCGCGATTTTTGGCTTTGGGTCTGGGTCTGCTATACCTAGGTATGCATTACTACAAGTCCAAGTCGGGTCGTTTCTTGTACTGACATTTTTTTTTAAGGTCAGCAGAACGGCAGTGATGCTACTCTTGAAACCTTGAAAGCCATTGAGAAACCAATCTCCAAAACGGCGCAAGTCATTGTTGAAGCTTGCGCATTTGCAGGCACAACCAACGTTCTTCGTGTTCAAAAGATGCTTCACGAGTGTGATGAGCATATCGTCCCACCCAAGGAAGATGAGAAGAAGGACGGGGACAAGAAGGATGGCGAACAGAAGGACGTGAAAAAGGAAGATGAGGAGACGAAGGAGGAACCGCCTGTCAAAAAGGATGATACTTTCCAAACCTTCGCCGTCATTGCCATTGCCTTGATCTCTATGGGTGAGGAAATTGGTTCTCAGATGTCTATGAGACAGTTTAACCACCTTGTGAGTTATTTTCTCTTGTTTTGCTGCATTTTTTTTTACCTGTCCCGCAGATGCATTACGGCGAGCCGAATATACGGAAAGCCGTTCCGCTGGCTATTGGTCTTGTCAACGCCTCTAATCCCCAGCTACCGATCCTAGAAACGTTGTCGAAATACAGTCATGATAATGATCTCACTGTGGCGCTCAATGCCATCTTTGCTATGGGTCTTGTTGGCGCTGGTTCGAACAATGCCCGACTAGGGCAGATGCTACGACAGCTTGCCGGCTACTACCACAAGGAAGCTGACTGCCTGTTCATGGTGCGGATAGCACAAGGACTGGTTCACATGGGCAAGGGAACTATTGGGATTAATCCATTCTTCTCTGACCGCAGTATCATGCACAAGCCTGCGGTGGCGGGACTTTTAGCTGTGCTGACTGCCTTCACGGACGCCAAAGGATGTAAGTTGTAATGTAATCTCATGAACGACTGAAAGCTGATCTTCGTTCATGGACAGTCATACTGGATAAGCAACATTGGATGTTGTACTTCCTTGTGAATGCCATGTATCCGCGATTCATGATCACACTGGACGAAGAGCTCAACAGTCTCCCGGTAGCGGTTCGCGTTGGTCAGGTAAGATTTCCCCCCAAGTTACCATTCGGATTGTTTCCCCGATGCTAAATCAACTGCAGGCGGTCGATGTTGTCGGACAAGCTGGCAAACCGCGCACGATATCAGGTTTCCAGACACATACAACGCCGGTACGTCTCGGGACGACGGAGCGTGCAGAGTTGGCAACAGAAGAGTTCATACCGTACGCTGCGGTCCTAGAGGGCTTTGTTGTGTTAAAAAAGAACCCTGGATGGGAGAGCGAGGATAGTCGGATGCAGCTGTAGAATTGAATATCTGTTTTAGAGATGTCTGAATGCCTTTAATTTTTGATCAAGTCAAACGGAAAATTCGCCTCGGGAGTTCTACAATGCAAAAATGAGGGCTCGTAGCTTGATCGTCTCTCCTTACAGCAAGTAGTCAGATAAAGGTACGAAAAAAAAAAAAGAAAAAAAGACGTTACTGGATTATTATATGCTTTAACTCCTCAATAATTATTGGCCTGATGGTCTAGGAGTATGATTCGTTGTTAGGGTTGCGCTACTGCTTGCCGGTCTTTTCGACGAGGTCCCGGGTTCAATTCTCGGTCAGGCCCTCTCATTGTTCTTCCTTTTTTGATATTTTTAACAACTATTACCTAACGATGCCTTGTTATCTGACTGTCATCGTATGAAGGTGTTGACACGGTTGTGGTGCGGCTGGGCAGTAGCGCGCGCCTTACCTTCGAAGAATCAAGGACTCAGGAGGGAAATGCGGGGAAATCGCTCACAGTATCGGGCGCCTAAGCTTTCCGGGAAAATTCAGTGAGCTTTTCCTATCAATGTTATGGCGAAGAAGAAACAATCCGGTGGCAAACTCTCGGTCAAAGCAGCAAAGAAAGCAAAGGCCGCAGCCAAAGTAGAAAGGAAAGAGAAGAAAGGCCAATCGAAAGGAAAAGCAAATGAGGAGGATCTAGAGAGCATTCTGGAACAAGTACGCGTTCTTCCCCTAGTTCTGTACTCGTAAATCTTATGCCAGCTGCCAGTAGATGCGACAAGATTGGGAACAAGCCCATTCTGTAACGGAAGAGCTGGTTGAAGGTCCTCCCAGCCGAAGAGCTAATGCTACCTTGACCGCGTGCCCGAGTGGAAATTATCTATGGTTTATCGGCGGAGAGTATTTCAATGAAGAAGGAAAGGCAGTAAGTCAAGCTACAGTATAATCGCGCAATAATCGTTTGATTTGGTTTCTTTCAGTATTTCGTAGGTTGATCTATGCGCCTCTACGATATCATCAAGACTCAGGCCGATGACAGTACAACGATGTTTTCCGGTATTCTCCAGAAAAGGTGAATTAAGCTCACAGTTAGCCCTTCGCCGATCCGATTCCGATAACGATGTAGGACGAATGGAAAAAATTTGTCTCCCCAACCTGTCCAGGTCCTCGGTCAGCTCATGCGGTCGCCGCAACAACCGCTGGAGGTGGAAAACTATTTCTATTTGGTATTTATTTATTTATTTATTTATTTTGCTTTCCTCTGTTTTGGAACTTCTAAGCCTCAATGTCCTTAGGCGGGGAATTTTCCTCCCAAAATCAAACAACCTTCTACCATTACCGCGACTTCTGGTGCTTTGATATATCCACGCAGTCTTGGGATAGGATCGAGACAAAAATCAGGCCTACGGCAAGATCGGGTCATCGGTATGCTTGTTCTTGTCTTTAGTTCTCCCGAAAGACTGGATTACCTTAGAATGGCCGTATGGAAGCACTATCTGGTTCTCTTTGGAGGTTTCTATGATCCCGGGATCACTAGTGAGCGTTCTCTTTTTTGCGTTGCTGGAGGATGAAATCGATACGTTTCATAGCACGATATCTCGATGATCTATGGGTGTTTGACACTCTGGAGTACAAGTGGAGGCAAATCGAGTTCAGAATTAACGAAACCAAACCTTCGTGAGTATTCATCTTGGACTTGATGCTTGAAAGGACGTTTAGGTGCCGCATCACTAGGCCTCGAAGTGGGTTCTCCTTTCTTTCTACCCCTGAAGGAATTCTTTTGCATGGTCAGCCAATCTTCTTCTTTCCGACGTCCTTTCCTGACGGGGAGTTCTCTGTTGCTAGGCGGCTATTGCAAAGAATATTCCAAAGGCAAGCGTCCTGTCGGAATTATGCTCGAGGACACTTGGATGTTGAAGATGACTTTGTTCGATGCCTCTGAACCGAGCAGCGCTAACCAAGCGAGCACTTCTGCTACTGGTAGTGCCAAGCCAAAGAAATCCAGCGCATCAGCTTCGTCAACGGGAGCGAGTAAAAAGAATGCAGACCTTCTCACTGTTAAATGGGAACGCAGAAAACGGCCCTCCACAGCGTATGCACCTCCGTTGCGCTCTGGGTGTACCATGACGTCGTGGATGAACCGGGATATGGGTGTGATGTTTGGTGGCGTTACAGATGAAGATACGAGCGAGGAGACGTTGGAGAGTGTGTTTTGGAATGATTTGTATGTTTCATTAATTCTAGTTTTCGCTCCTGTCCTAACAATTTCGGAATGCAGGAACGGCTATCAATGGACCGGGAAAGGACGATGGGTATCTTTGGCATTGAGGAAGCCGAAGAAAAAAGGCGGTGGGGCTAAGAAGAAAGCTGCTGCCCAGTCTGCTCAAAAGGACAATGCTAGCGACTCTGACTCTGACGTAAGTGCACGACCGCTCAAGTACCTTTGACAGTCATTTATTCTCTCCCTTATTGACCTATAGGGTACATCGAATACGCCCGTGGTAAAAGCAACGCCTCGGGCTCCTTCGAGCGTGACTACAAAACGAGCTATTGGTGACGATCCAGACGACCCATTACTCACCACCCCACTTCCTCGATATAACGCAATGTTAGCTGTATTAAGGAATACTCTTTACATGTGGGTAATACTGCTCCGAGTCTCATCTTGTGGTACTAAGGTAGCGACTCGCTTTTCTTAGTTATGGAGGCATATTCGAACGTGGCGCGCGAGAATACACCTTGGACGATTTTCACTCCATTCCGCTGGACAAGATGGATAGATTTGTGTGTTTGAAGGAGAGCGACGTTGTTATTGAGGAGGGAGATGACGAATCGGACGAGGATGAGAGCGATGATGAAGAAGACGATGGGGATGAAGGGGATGAGGATATGGACATGGATCCAGACGAATATGAGCGCAGGGATCGGGACGAAGAGAGTCTTGAGGCTGTCGACTCGGATGACGAAGGCACAGTTATCGGGGCTGAAATTGAGTATCAGAAGGACGGCGACAATGACGACAACCACTCGGTGACCACGACCTTGAGTTCGACGAGTTCGGAAGTAGATGCAGATGAAGAGGTTCTTGTATCTTTCCCTCATTTTCTGATCTACTAGTTGACTTTTTCCTCGTCTGTGTAGACTGATGCTGCTCTATCTCTCCGTTCAAAAGCCACTGCATTCATGGGCGTATCCAAGGATCTTACAAGATCCCCCGAGGATGTACTTAGTACACCACTTCCCGGAGAATCACTGGCGATGTTTTATTCTCGTTCTCGTTAGTTGATTTGACTGGACTCTTCCCTTGCTTGCTTACTCACTCTCGGTGCTTCTGCATAGGTGAATACTGGGCACAAAAAGTTCACGAATCAGACATCCACTCTAGTGCTGAAGCTCGCGGGAAACAATTACGAACAGCTGGGTTTAGTATGGCTCAGGAGCGTTACAGTGAGTGGTGCCGATATGCACTAGGTTGTGTTCGCTGACGATGAAACCTTACTTTTCTATGTTTGCTATAGCCGAGTATAAGCCTATACTTGAAGAAGTGGAAAGGATGTTAGCCGAGGCTGGTCTAGATGAGGAAGAAATGAGAAAGAGTGCCGCAGGTCATGGCGCTGGAGGAGGGGGAGCGAGCCGGAATCGGAGATGAAATTTGCTCCAGTAAACATACCCAGGCTCATCGGGAGTTCTTTGTGGGACTAGGTATGCTTGTTTGAGAAAATTTCATCTCAGTATAAAGACGATGGATGCAAGCCCAGTTACCTCAGCCATTATGGCAGCTGAGTTAAGTAAAACTTGAGCATATTTCCCCAAAAGCCGTACAGTGATGTGCTACTGTTTACATAGAAATACATACATACATATAAATTCAACTGGTCTGCTTTTCACGGATCAATCCTCAAGGATGCAACAACACCTTGGTGTATCCATCAATTCTTTTGTCGAATTTCTCGTACGCTTCGGCTGCATTATCCAACGAAACATTGTGTGAGACGACGAAGGACGGTTTCGCGCGCCCAGCAATGATGAGATCCCGAAGGTAACGGTTGTATGCCTAAAAAGACACGTTCAAAAACGCACTTCAATCTGAAAGATTAGGAAGCAAGCACACCTTGACGTTGCATTGTCCGGTTCCGACAGTAAGGCCCTTCTCGAACAGTTTACCTATCCAATGAAAAACAATTCGCAGGCTGGAACAAACACGGGACCAGACACCTGTACGCACCGAAAGGGAACGAAATATACCCTCTGAGAGACCATTCATCAGGATTGCAGAGATAACGAACGAAATCATGGACTCACTTGGCCGAAGCCGAATCAGGCGCTCCAGGGTCACTGGGTACGTATAGACCAGGAATGCCAAGTCCCCCAGTCGGCCGTACCACTTTGATGAGACCTTCTAGGACGGCATTCGGCTGCTCAGTCTTTCCATCGCTGGTTACAGCTTGATATCCAACCGCTGTAGGGAGGGTTGGTTAAGGCCACAATATACCACACATGATAGGAAAACCTACCATCTACCCCGCGGTCGACCTCCTTACTGTGTTACAAACCGTATCATTGTATCAGTAGATATTCACTCATGACGCGATACCTCGCACTGACCCTCCCCGTAACTTAATAATCTGTTCCGCAGGATCACCAGTTGAAAAATCGATAGGCGTAGCACCAATTTCTTTCGCTTTCGCCAAACGTTCGGGAACCCGGTCGACCACGAAGACGTCAGAAGCTCCACGAAGGACAGCGGAATAGGCCGCCATCAGACCTTGCATGTACGGTATTCAGTGAGCAAATTACACAGTAGTACAGTGCATCTACGACACATACCAACAGGGCCAGCGCCGAAGACCGCAACAGATTCGCCCGGACGGAAGCCCTGATATTCGCACTCTTTCGACAAAATTTCAGAGTACAGAGCGCGCGATTACTTACCGATAATTGGACGCCGTGCCAGCCCTGTTGAATATCATGAGAAGACCAATAGACGAGTACTAGAATCACGGAGACATACGGTAGGGAAGATATCCGCTAGAAGGGCGAAATCTTCCTCGTGTTCCGTTCCCGGGGGAAGTTTCAAAGCATTAAAATCGGCAAACGGTACACGGATGTATTCCTATCAGTAAAATGAGATCTCTCTTCATCTAATGACATTCTTGAAACCCATACGGCTTGTCCACCTGGATAAGGACCCATTGCGACATAACTTGCATGCACGTGAGAATGGTATCACAAATTCTGTGTAGACATACCCATAGGCTCTGGAAAGGACAGTAAGTGAGGTAATATAGTAATCATGATTGTCTTACCCTCCAGCCTACGCGGACGTCAGATTTGAGTCTGGCAAGAGAAGTGTGCGGCTTACGAATCCCGGATTTACGAGGGTGCAAAACGCAGACCGTCCCTCTTCGCAGTTGAGGCATCTTCCGCAGGCGACGTTGAATGGCATGACTACTCTGTCGCCTTTCTTCAAGAGCTACGGGAAGAGGGTATTCAGACTTACAAAAGAAAGTCATACTATCGCGAGAAACCCACAGTAACACCGCTTCCTACTTCCTGCAACATTACATCTGTGAGTACTAGCAACGATTTGGAGAATTTGGAACCCAACATCAACGATTCCCATGCTAAAGGCACGTTTAGCTTGTTAGCTACGGGGAGAGTCGGAAAGCTTACTTTTCGTGTCCAAAAACAATACCCGGCTCAGCAGCGGTACGTCCCTCGTACATATGCAAGTCACTGTCCTGCAATCAGATTCACTCTCCTGTTGGTTTTAACTAGGTACTTTACCTTCCACAGATGCACGTCGTCGTAACTAGGCGAATAAATGACTACATAATCAGCTCGACAAAGGTAAGTAATTACCTTTAACCACTATATCATCGGGATGCAGAATCTTGGGCTTTGGGACTTTGCGAATTGACACGCTGAAAGGCTTGTCATAGACAACTGCACGCATTGTAGTCTCCGTCATCTTGAGAGTGAAAGATAGGGTCACATTATTTTGTGCACCGTCGCTCTTATATCATCCCAGGTTGTCTCTCTAGTGTTTTGGATAATCGATCCTGTGACGCCAATCCTGAGAATAAGCTATGCAGCAGAAAGTCAGCTGTGCGAACATGGGTACTTCTAGTGGGATAATATGTATAAATGCGACTATACAGAGCGCACAAGAGTGTCTTACACTTGACTGTATAATGTCCAAGAGAATGGAGTCGGTGGCTGTCGGAAATCGGTCATCGGTAAGTTGTCAGGTAAGAGGGTTCTGCAAAGCTTGATCAACATGAGTAAACTCTATCGAGCATATGCAGAGACTTTTAAATATCAGAAAAGTTGTCAGCGGAAAAAGAGTAGCCTTCTAAAGTTTATCACCCTCGGTATTGCATGGCCCCTGGGAGGCAAGCCCGAAATCGAATTTAGGCGCTGGCACTGCCACCGTGTGATATACACGTGCTGCGTGAGCCATAATTTTTACGTCGCGCCACTCGCGCCCCAATCGTTGTTATTCTTTGATCCGAAAACTGCATTTGTTCGCATTCGAGCCTCCTTCAATGACTCAAATGTTCGTGAGTATAATGCTTTCACAAAGAACTTCTGATCTTTTATATAGGAGCCAATCTTATTTTCTTGGCTTAGAAGTTTAGAAGGCGTTTTCTCTCTCGAGTTACACTCGACACTCATTCGGCTAAAAAATTATGATGGACGTGAGTGGTCTCAGAAACTCCCATGGACGTTTACTAAACTTATCTTTCCAGGAGATAGAGCAAATTCAGTTGAAACAGCTGGTCGAAAATCCTGACGTCCGCCGTTTGATTGACGATTGGATGTCCAAAGCAAGCTGGACAGGCTCAAGGCATGCTTTTGATGTTGCGTTCTTCTATCTGTGGACTAACAATGAGGATTTCTACCTTGGTCGAGCGACGGACATCGTGGAGAGGTTGCGAGAAATGGCCTTAGTCTATGATATTGGAAGTATCCTGCTTGATGACGCAGACTCTGAAAGCTCCGAGCATAGTGTGACAGAAACGTCTAGACAATCTCCCAGTAAAGAAATGGAAACAGAGCGCAAAGTTGATCGACCATTCGAAACGACTTTGTCTCCCTTTGCCTTTGTCGAGTTTCATAATGCGATTGACCAGGGCACGATTGATGGATCTTTACCTCCTGCGGCTTCAGCTATTGCGCGCCTTGGAAAATATTCGAAGTCGGCCTCAACCGTTCGCCATAAGGCTAGCACCGTCAAGCCAGAAAAGTCGATTCCGAAGCCAGTCCCGGATAGCACTAACGAGTTGGAGGCTGGGAGAACTGTTGGCGAGGTAAGTTATGTGACTGGTCTCTGATCCCTGCGTGTTCTAATCTCCTTCGACTCATCAGAATTCATCATTCCCTGACTTGTCAGGGATGCTTTTTCGGAAAGCTGAGCTTCTTTTGTCCCACTTATCTGCGTCCAAGAAGCCAAGGGCCGAACATACTGCGACAAAAGATAATGGGTCTGGAAGAACGGATGCAGCCACTAGGAATGAGGCAATAAGGGAGGTCTCCAACCATTCTACGGTAAGTAACATCCGTTATTTTATTCATACGAAATCTGGAAGATTCTTACCGATGACCCAAAATTAGCAGAGCTCTTTTTCTCGACGAGGTGAGACAAATCCGAACCTTTCCGACGTAACAAACCGCACCTTGGGAAACATATCTGAATCCCCCTCAACGTCGCCTGAGAAATTGGAAAGGACGGAGGCTTCAAGTTCCCCAGGGATCGAGATGCAGAGTCCTGCGGAGGAAAGCATTTCGCATCCCTCAGCTTGCGGCTCGACGAAAGATTCGATGAATGTCCAGAGAACTTCGAGTAGTAAGACATCTATGGTTTCTTCCCCTCTGTCCTCGGGCTCCCTTTCTAGCCCTCTAAGTAGCGAGTCGAAAGAGAACCAGGACCCATCGCTGAGCAGTCCACCTCCGAGTCGAGACAAGTCTCGATCTTCCTCCCCTTTGACTCCGCTACCATCCAGCTCTCCCACAAGTCGTGGCTCTCCTTCTCGTTTCAAATTCAATGTACCACCCATTTTTGAAAACACTACTTTAGCCGTTTCCGATTCAGTCCCTCCGCGCCTTCGTCGTTCTGCTCGAATCACTGAGTACAGGGAGAGGAATTCCAAGGTCGACTCAAATGCTGCAGGGTCGTCAAGCTGGAATACCAAAAAAAAGTAGAACCTAGGGCTATTCGGATCAGACATTAGATGTATTGTATAAAATCAAACTTCCATGATACTGCTTAAGAGCGGTCTAAAAATAGCTCAGCAAACTATCCCATAGAAGTTAGGATTAGCTGAGCTTCTTGGACGACAAGAATGAAATATGTACGAGTTGATTGGTAAATTCTCAGGACGATAAAACCAGCTTTGACCGGAGATAAGCGGCAGCCCGAGCCGTTGTCGTTTGAGAGGTGGGAAAAAACACACGACGGTCTAGACCAATCTCTCCCGCTCAATTCGCATGCTTAAACATGAACAACACAGAGTTCCCAAACGAAATCGATATCTTCTCTCGCCCGTCACTGGTTTCGTTGTCAAGGCTCGTTTGTACGGCAATAAAACGGCTCTTTTAGCTATCCAGAAGAAATTAACTGACCCCGACCTCGAATCATGTCGGAGAGCCTAGCAGTGTCCACTCCGCCAGTTGTTGCACCCATTGCACCGAGGGAACAGGAGGATGGCTTGATGGTGGACCAGGCGGACGAAGGTGTAGAGGAACTTGCACCGATTACTGAGCAGGAAGTTGGAGAATACAGAGAGCAGGATCGATATTTACCTGTGAGTATATACCGTTCATTCTGTGAAACTCTATTCACATTTTTTTTTTGACTCGAGATTGCCAACGTTTCTCGGATAATGAAGGCTTCAGTACCACCTACAGCAAAAATTGCAAAAGACGCGAAAGAATGCGTGCAAGAGTAAGTTTTGATTTTGAATTTTTTTTGGGGGGGCGAGGGATCGAACTGATTCCATTTGCATAGATGCGTGTCAGAATTCATTTCGTTCATCACATCCGAAGCCGCGGAAAAGTGTCAGCTGGAAAAACGGAAAACTATAGGCGGTGAAGATATTTTGTACGCCATGGGCTCACTAGGCTTTGACAATTATGCGGAATGTCTAAAGGTCCATCTTGCTAAATTGAGGGCTGTAAGCTCGTTCAGTCAATGATGAATTTGAGTCTTGATATCTTTTCTATCTCTGTAGCATCAACATGGTACTGCATCCGGCGGTGGTCGCTCAGAGAGGATAGACGAAGAATGAAGAATTAGCATTCAATTGTCTATGCTTTCACGCTAAAAAGACATCATAGAGTGGGAATCTGGTGGGATCTTGTTGACCAAGTGTATCTATTGCAGTATCTGTACGCGTTTCGGAGACTAATTAGGGCTCACGAACTTTATCTTCCAGCATAGATTGCCCCGCATCATTCGCGCTGATTTCTATTACGAACCGGTCATCTAAATTGACCTCAAAAAGCCAGGAAAATTTTTTGAAATGTCGCTATCCGTACATATTACATTAAGTGCAGTCAGTCATTTAAGTATAACGTAATTGCGGTCTAGTTCTCGATAAATGAATTTTATAATTTAGACCGGGAATTGTTAGAGCTATGAGGCTACAAATGACTCTGCGCTGGCCAAACGCGCGGGCGCCGGGTTTCTTCCTACAGTAGTGTCTTTACGAGCAATTCTTCCAAGAGTCAGGGTGTCAATCTAAAAATCAGGTAGAGCGAGGTAGTACAACAGTTTTCCCATCTCCGTCCATAGACCAGCTGGGAATTTCGAGCAACAAAAATGATGTGCAGACGATGCAATAGTGTATGATACATAGTAGTGTCGATGGAGATAGATCTGATTGACGAAGGCAGTCAGAAATCTGGCGACACAGCATGGGGAAGTGGGCAAACGTTACCCAGTGTGTGCGATGCAATGTTTCTTTCGCTCGGGATTCAAAGAACAATTCCTTCATTCATATGTCTCAACAAGTCTGTTTTCCAGTCAACTCCGACGAAAATATCGAATCGCTCGTCAAACACTTCGTCGGCAAAAATTTCTTCTCCGAAACCGACAGGCGCCACATTCGTCACCTTGTGTTCTGCGCACATCAACAACACAAAGACAGCACCCAAGTGACCCGTTTTGCACATTTCCTCGTTGACTCTGAGTAGCTGGGCCTTGACTTCGAGTGCCTGCTGGCCTAGTTGCTCGACGGGTAATATCTGGGCGTCTGTAGCATAGAAGGACGTCTCTGGACGGGAAGAGAAACTGCTGCTTGTCCGCCGATCCGAAAGATATACGACAAGAATGTCCCGGAGACAGCGCTCTGGGTCGTTGCGGAGACCGAAAGAACGAGCGACAGATTGTGTCATGATGGGCCGATGCTTACTTGTAAAAAGCCGCAAAGCTTTCGAAGCATCCATAACGTCTGATGGCATAGTCTGCAGCCTCCGATTCAGTTTACATTTGACTTTGTGCGTTGGCCAAGACTTTTTCTGGCATTCTTTACTCTGTAGATACAACGTTAGGGGATTGATAATTCAATGAATAGAGCGCAAGTCGACAGCGGATCAACGTACGCAGTACTTTTCGATTTGGCAACCGGCACATTTCATGAGAGGCCTGCCAGGTTCCTTTGATCTCCAGCATGTTTGACATTGGTCTAACTCTTTTCTAAGGGGCTCCCGAGGATCCGAAGATGGATGCCTGTGGTGGCTTGGAACTTTGGGAGGTGCTTTGCTGCTTAAAAGACGAGCTATGACTTCAGCTGATGGGTACGACGGAGAGAATGGCCGAGAAATTAACGAGGAAGAGGAAAGCATAGTGGTTGATAACAGAGATGAATAACGGACAGATAATAAAAAGTCACCCAGTATGTTTAGCGCCCATTGTGGTTCATTAGCGCCAAACATATCAGAATCGCCGCGGCGGTAACAACGGCTTTCCCGAATTCCTGAACTGACCTCGGCTATTTGAGTCTTGCAATTTGAATGAATAACAGCTTCTACTCGAACCGCAATGTTCTTCCCCATCTCTTCTTTGCGAAATGCCTATCGCTATAACTCCAGAATTCTTAACTCTCGCAGAATCAGTACCGCTAGCAACTTTCCATTCACAACAAATATTTCTGCTTCCCCATTTGCCAGCATTCAGCGGGGCAAGACGCGGTCTGTGATGCCCAGTTTTACTTCTTTAGAAGCAGAACGTGTCTATCGAAAAGAACATTTAGCTTTGGTATTCCGAATCCTCCATCGATTTGGTTTCGCGGAGGGTGTCGCTGGCCACTGCTCTGTCCGTGATCCAGTAGAGCCTGACACATTTTGGGTCAATCCTCAAGGAAAATCCTTTGCTCTTATGCGCCAATCCGACCTGATCCAATGCCGAGTCGAGGATGGGGAGATTGTGAAGGGTGTCTTACCAGTTGACGCTTCAGCGACAAGTATTCATTCGCAGATGTACAAGGCCGCCGGCAGAGGTAAAGATCAGAAAGGCGGCTCGGAGAGCGGGGTAGAGAGTTTGGTGCATGTGCATTCACCGTATACAAAGTAAGCCGGCCATCCTCTTATACCATCTTGCTATTTATGATGTACCGATGTAGGGCATTCTCTGCACTCAATCGTACGCTTGATATGATTTCCCAAGATGCGTGTGCATTCTATGAGCAGCAGGCTCTTGTTCCCTTTGCGGGTGGGGTATTCGATAACCAAGAAGGCGCGCGTATCGCATCGTACATTGGTCCTCATCACAAAGTCGCGATCTTGCAAAACCACGGCTTGCTGAGCGTTGGGAGATTATCTATAGACGAGGCAGCTTGGTGGCAAATTAGTTTCGAGAGCAAGTTGATGTCTCATCTCTGGATGAACCACTAATTTAATATTTCTACAGTGTGTGCCAAAGCGCAGATACTCGCAGACTCGGCTTTACGCTCAGGAGAAAAGTTTGTTTTTGCTGAAGAAAAGAATATCCTCGATACAAGGGAGGAGATCGGCTCCCCGGAAATGGGATGGTTTTGTCTAGCGGCGTATGTAGAGGAAGAGGAATGGCATTCAAAGGGAGAACATAAATTGTAGGAACGAACACGAGTGATGGTATCAGCATCACTTTTAAAGCGTCAAGTATCATCTGCTGCTGATAGTAAATTATTTTTCACATTCTTTCCATTAAGCTGTATGTTTGGATATCTCAACGGGCTTCGGGGGTTTGTCCGTTCAGATATTCTGAGTGAGTGTCCTTCCCTCCCTCTCTGGTGACGTTGATAATTATTTTAGTGAGTTATTTAACGTGTCAAAATGATGCAGACTTTCTGATTTTTTTAGAAGCTGATTTATGGGTGCTGCGTAACATTGATTAAGACTCCCAAGAAATCTCTTAGAGAACCAATTATAGTTCACGATTTCAAACGTTCCTATCGAGCAAGCCAATTAAAGTTACATTCCCCAGGATCCTCTCTCTCCTCTGGGACACAATCTGCTCATTTACGTAGGTAGTCTGGTTCAGGACTTGACAGTCAGCCTGCTTGGGTACTTACAACGCACATTGGTGGAGGGACTGTAGTGCTCCCCAAGCAAGAGGACATAAATAGGGTGATGTTCGGCGCTCGAGCAATTCAACGGGAGTTCGTGGATAACACCGTTGAATTCTGTCATTGCCCCCGTCTCCTCGGAAAGACTCTTATCTTTCTAGGCTAGAGCTTATAAAGAGAGCAAAGGGATTTCTTTTCTCCCCAGAAAAACTCAACCGCCTCTGTCTTTGTAACTAATTTCTTGTTGTGTTTTCACATGGACGTAGCAACCATTTACTATGAGCCCACCGGGTGCAACTGCGATAACCGCACTACCTACAGTCAAGATGACATCAATGCTGCAGCGACCAGGGCACTGCAGTTGGCGAGCGAGGGGCAGACCTTGGGTAAGTTAACGCGACGATCAGAGTTCAGGTTCATTCTTGACAATTGATTAATCATCCTTCCCTCAGGCGAAGATAAATACCCTCACGCCTACAACGACTATGAAAAGTTCAATTTTCCTCACGCAGTCAAGCCCTACCTCGAGTTCCCAATCGAGACCGAGGGGCACACCTATGATGGTGGCAGCCCTGGCGCTGACCGAGTAGTCATTGGGAGCATTGCAGAGGACTTTAGTAGTGCGGTGTATTGTGCGGTCATCACTCACGATGGTCAGAGGCACAATGGGTTTGCAGAGTGCGCGGACGATACGATGAATGTGAAAGGAAAGGGGAGGTATGTCCCTGGTGCAGGTGAGGACTAGACTTTTATGTTTGATAAAAAACGCGTTAATTGGCTGTGTGATTTTCGTATAATGCAGGTGAAACGGCAGAACATCATAAGAAGCATGGACACCATGGACAGCACCATGGTGGGAGAAAGTTGAGGGATGTTATCGAGCTTTAAACTATTAAATCGAAGACACCTGTATGTAGTTTTAAGGGACAAATATGTAGTTCTGAGGGACAAGACTGTTTAAATGTTTCGACACTTGATCAATGAATTATTTCAATGCTGCCGATTGCAAGTTGCCAACGTTCGTCGATCGCATGAAATACGATCGAGCTGGCGGTACCCTACGATTTGAAGAGTGTTGGATGCACAGGACAGTCCAGTTTTTGGTCGTGAGGCGCAGTGTAGCCAGTTCCACAGCCTCCGCAATGATATAGCCGACGCGCCTCGGATCCGCGACGCGTCTTTGATTATTTATTTGTCATGTGATCCTGTGAAATCTGTTGTTTCGGCGTTATGGCCTACCAATTACCTTGCTCCTGCTCTGTCATAATTTCTTCGGTGGTCTTTAGTTCTTCCTGTTCTATAGCTCCGTTCTTTCTCCTACTTATGCTACTGCCTCGCCATTGAGCAGTCTCTTTGGACCATCCAAGTCTCCTTTGTTTCTCATCTCTTGGCGATATTTGCAGTGCCCAACGATCTTTTGCACGCTATTTTGGATATTTTCAGCGCGCCCGAGGAATTTCAAGTACATTTTGGATATACTACAATCACAACAAACGATACACCATATCTTGTCTTCTTGCCAACGTGTTTTCACGTGCATCGTCCGGATAGGTTTTTGAAGAGGAACCCGGAAAAAGAGCCACAAGCAAAGAACTTCTGCTCTCATCTTTTTCTGCGAAAACCAATATGCATGCCCTCGGTCAGCAAAATCCGAGCATCCAACCTCACCGGGTACGTTTACCGATGAAAAATTTCCACTTGTTGGCCTGATCTTCCTGTCGTGGCATTTGACATTGACATCGAACCTTCTTTATCTAGGCCAAAGGCACCTTACGTTCAAATACATCCTCCCCCTCCTTCAATTCTACGCCACCCCTTACCCAATCCACATCCGGATCAAATTATTCCTCAAATTCCTTTGCTTCAACATCCCGGTCTCCGCCTCAGTTTACTACTCCTCCATCCCGACACTCTCGCGGTCGTATTCCACCCTCAGCACAGCAGCGAAATGCCATAATGGGTCGATCAGGAACACGGTATCCCGCCCACCTCGCCCTTGGTCGAACACCTTTGCATCGCCGTGGGACGTCACAAACCTACGAACCGTTCGAGGATCTTTTGCGGGAAGCTGGGTACAAAGAAACGAGAATCTTCACACCCGAGACAGACCGGCTGACGGAGGCTCGGGGCAGTGGCTCTGGTAGTAAGAGCAAAGTTGCTGGTGTCGTTGGATTTCTATCTGGCTTTATTCCGGGGTCTAGGTCGACTAGTTTGAGGGAGGGGTCTACAGAGGAGACTAAAGAGAGTCCACTTATCTCACCTACACCATCACCTAAGCGGGGTTTGGGCCAAGGAAGGGAGAAAGTGAATCATCATACACCACTTGTTGACGACGATGCTACTCCCAGACCCCAGCGAACCGGTGGCCTGTTGCATTTGCAAGTCGATAATTCAGTCCACTATACTCACAATAACCACTCTTACACATCAATCGGTCAGTCTAATTCATCGAAACGAATGCCCCCTCCATCACTTCCATTACCCCACCACAGCAACACGGTACTTGACTCTCGTCCGTCGCGTGCGACAGCGTACTTGCGACACATAGCCTCTGTCCCAGACGTGCCTAGTGTTGATCTTCAGCGTTCCCAAACCTTACCTGCCAATAATCGGAGAAGACGGCCGAAGCGTAAAAGCGGCAATAATGGGCGTTACAGCGATGACGAGGAAGATGACGATTTCAATTCGGTTTATGAGGGGCGCACAAGAGGAAATGGTGAAGGCGAGGAGGACACGAATTTACCTCGCCAGGTTCCCCGAAGCTGGTTGGAAACTGTGGCTAAGACAATGCTGTTTGGCGCCTCAACGTCGTCGTTGATTTCAGGACCGGCAGCAAGCTCAAGAGCTGTGAGTCAACCGCATCCGAACAATGGAATCCAGCAAGAGGTGTCTCCTGCTCTGAGACAACTTCGGCAGACAAGGAGTGTCATTTCTCGAACTGGCTCCCTTGCGGATGCACCGAGGACTGCAGTTCATTCTTCACACCGCGGATATCACCATCACCATCATAATCATAACCTTACTCGTACCCGAAGTGCTCGTAGTGCTCTCTCATCCCGAAGCGGATTGTCGGATCGTACCAACCGCTCTCATTGGAATTGGGCCTCGACTAACCCTTCCCCTCTTGCAGCTTTAAATTCTGCGAACATGAGCTCAAGTATTGGTCTCGGTAATGATGCGGGAAGTAGACCTCGACCAATGCTTATGTCCCGACTTGAAGGATCCTCGCGTTCAAATGCTAGTGAAACCGAGATTTGGAGAGCAAAAGTCATGTGTCGGAGTGCACCGGCGAGCAGAGCTGCTAGTCCGAATCCAAATACTTTCAGCTCTGGCTTCGGTGGTCGTAGCGGCTCGATGAGAGGTAAAAATGGTCGAGGATACACAGAGGACCTGGATCGCGGTCGCAGAAAGACTATGAAGGGCAAGGGCAAGGAAGACAAGTCAAAGTCCAAATCCAAATCCAAATCGCGCCAGGCAGCGGGAGAGGAGCCTCCGAGTCTTTCTAGGGTCATGATTGTGGTAGAAGCCGATGGAGAAGATAACGTGGATCGTTGGTTTCTGTCTTCGCCACGTCAGCAGCAACCATCGCAGAACCACAGGTCTGAAGTCTGGTCGGAGCGTTCGAAAGAGAATGGTTACTTAAACGTGTCGGAATGGGATTCGAATCATTCGCCCCCTCTGCCTAGTTCCTCTCATAGCGACCCCAACCCCGGCACTGCCAGTTACCTGATCTCCTCATACTCAATATCTGCGTCTAGCGGCGACGAAGTCGAAGAGTCAGAGGAGGAAGAAGAATCTTCAGAGAACGAAGTCGATCTAGCAAAGATGCTTCGGCCAAAACCGCAGCGCCAACAGTCTGTGTCCTCCATGCGGTCAGTACGAAGTCTCCGAAAGTTTATACAATCTCCCACCGACGAGATACCGCCTGTCCCCCCTTTGCCACCACACCTCAATCTCACTAGCGATAGTAGTCGCTCGAGAAATTCCACTGCATCTGGCTCCATTACAGGAAGGTGGTCTGTGGATGGTGCAGGGTCATATGCAGATAGGTATGGCTCGAAAAAAGGGAAGAGGGCAAGCCTACCCAGTGGCTGGATTGGGACCGACGTTGACGGTTAAAATTTTTGGTCTCGACTCTCAAGCGTTCCCCGCTGTCATCCATGTGTCGTGATCTCCCCTCAAAGTCTCGACATCTCTTCCTGCCCGACTCTCGGATTTCATTTATCGCTGTCAACAGAGCAGAATCTCATCTGGCCTTGTATATCTCTCTCAGCTTCTTTCTTTGCAATGTCGCTCCTGCATCATCGTCATCATCTGTCTTTGGCATCTACTCTATATCATGTTTACTTCTCACTTAGAATGGGACGAGGTTGTTTTTTCTTTTGGGTGGTTCAACACGCATAGCTTTATAGCCTTGGTTATACAATATGTTATTTCAACAAGACTATGTAAACAGTATGAAATTCACTACTAAACATTGTATATAGAGGCCTTGAGACTCATCGTGATGAAGCTAGGAGAAGTTCTTCAGTGCCTTAAGCTGTCAACCTTGACAGCGAGACGTTGAACCGATGGAGTTTGAGAGTATGCCATCTTGTGCCCTATTGCCATGAGTTCCTCAATCTGAACCACCATAGATTCTCGAGAAGAATCGTACCAGGTGCGTAGGTTTGGTGACCACTGGTGTATGTTGAATCCCATTCTTTGGGAATATTTCTGTTCCAAGAGGTTCGTCAGCACCTGTTCCCACTGACACCCTTTACCCATGTCTTGAAGGCGGTTAAGAGCAGTAATTTGTACAGCAGTCGCTGCGATAAGTCCTCCGCGATATCCAAAGTACTGCATAAAAGAGATCAACAGCCCGTTCTTTTCCCGGATGTCACGATTGGTGACCAGCCGTCGATTCGAAAATGCATTTCAGTACATTGCAGGAAGAGTCAGCCAGGAAAACAAAATCGCTAGTCTACGCTATTCTGATTTTTCTCCTTCAACCTTTGAGTTTCAACTTGTAACAGAATCAAACTTTGCCCATTTCACAATTTACTTCCAGTCTCGCCTAGATGCGGTACATTCGATTCAGCCTGGGCCCATCCAACCACACCCTTCACCAGCGCTTCAACATCCTCTGATGTGTTTCCAGCGTGGAGACATACCCTTACGCGCTCTTTTCCTCGTGGAACAGTAGGCCAAGTGATGGGACGAGCGTTCATTCCGAGGGAGAAAAGATGTGCGGAGAGAGAACGGGGATGCGGAGTAAGTAGAGGAATGATTGGGGTTGGGGGATTTGTCGCAAGCGATGTTAGATGAGGAGGGAGGCGAATGATTTCCGGTGAGAGTCTGGCTTGACTGAGCTTTGTTTGTAGTAACTTGACAAGACAGTTGGAAAGAGAGAGCAAATGCTTCGAAAGCTGCAAGATTTTCGGTAATCAGACTGGTAGCAGAAGCATACAAGTGGCTTACTGGCTCAGTCTCCCCTCCTATCATTAAATCGAATGCAGCCTCTGCAAGCACAACGTTTGGATGAGCGAGGGCAGTTGTATAGATGAGCGGACGGGCATAGTTAATAAGGTAGGATGTTAGAAGGGGAGTTGTCAAGATAATTGCTGGAGTCGTGTCAGTATTAACTTTCTTGTCTGAAGGTAAAACCAGTCTGACCACCGCTGCCGGCTAAAGCCTTGCCAAAGGTGTGTAATCTAGCGAGAACTCTGCATTCCTCGCTGTGATCTATCTCCTTGGCCGTGACGCCTATTTCGCTGCCCAAGCCCCCATCGAGCCCCAGCTGACTGACTCTTCCGCATCCTGGACGTCCAGGGGGACCGTATATGCCCGTCGCGTGTGCTTCATCCACGATCAGATATCCGTTTCTCTTGGGAAATAGGTTATTGAGGAGAGCATTAATCTCTCGCAGTGGCGAAAGAGTACCGTCCATGCTGTAGAGTGATTCCACTGCAATAAAGAGGGAGGATGTACCCTCTCGCAGCCGTTCCGACTGTGAAAAAGTTGGGGAAGTCGACGATGCAGTGCCATTCAGTACAGATTCAAGCACGGAACGTAAAGAATCGACGTTATTGTGCTCAAACGTCTTGACACATTGTCGTTCAACTCGAGAAGCGCGAACTCCGTCCCACACACTGGCATGGATGTATTCATCCAAAATCACAACGTCTCCGGGTTGAGGTATGCAAGTGAAGAAGGAAACATTGGCGTCAAAACCCGAGTTGAAGAGAAGACCCACTTGTGAGTTATCACTTTGGCTCTGATTTGGCCTCGAAAGCACGGTCTCTATTCTCCGCTCAAGGCGATCGTGCGCAGCAGGGTTAACCAGCAACCGCGAGCCGGTTGAACCTAGAATTTGCTTTCTTTCCTTGTCCGAGATCTTTTGCAGGAAGTGCGAACGCAATGCAGGAGAAGTCGATAAGGAAAGATAATCATTTGATGTAAAGTCGATTAGTGACCGGTTCCCTAGCACGCTAGGCTCAGGTAGTCTTCTTCGAATGGATCTGGCTTCCCGAGAGGCCAAGGCGGCGCGCAGTTTGCTTCCTAGAGATCCTAATGAGGATTCTTCCGGTGATTGACTGGGCCCAGGCAACTCCAAAATCGTAGAGGAGGCATTCCCTTGCCTCTCCGTCAAAGCGGTTGCAAAGCCTCGAAGTCCTCTCAGGTGCACTAGGGGAACCAAAGCCTGATTACCGCTGCCCGTTTTCATTCAGCAGACACAGTGATAAACAAGAAAGACAGGTCCTGCGACACGGAACGGAGTAACGAAAATTGACTCGCGTCGTGACAGCGATCGATCGGCATTTTTGGCTACACAAGGAAATCAAGATGGCTATTGAATTCAATTGACACGACGCGTAAACACGCCCTCGAATTCTCAGAGGGCACTATTCCTGCTGTGCGACATTGCAGGAAAAAAAAAAATTGGGTTAACAGGCATGACATTGGAAAACTTTCGTTCTTGCATACTTTATTTCTGAATCTGAAAATGCTATATATTGTACAGATTGATTCATATTTGGTAGAAAGTTGTGGGGGAGTAAGATTGTAAAAAGTACATGCATGCGAGGTAGATATGCGAAATGGCATTGTATGATGTGTGTAATAGATATATGCATCCGAATTGAGAGCAACCCGATCGAGTTGGAAAAGCAGAATGAACATGACGACCGCCACCTATTGCATGAAAGACGAGAATAGGTCAGATGAGAGGAAGCAAGGACTAGAAATGATCTTTACCGGATGAATATGGACGTAGTTAGTCAAAGAAACTAGGAGTATTCGATTTGGTCAAAAGATTATTCAAACTTCTTACCACGCTTCCCGCACCCTCTCTCACTTTCTCCTTATCTTCCTCGATCACCTTCGGCAGTAGCTTCGTTTCAAAACGATCTGGATGCCACCTTCGAATCTGCTCCTTGATGCGATCCTTCTGTGGTTTTTCTTTCTCGGGGTGGTGCGGGGAAAGAACATACGCGCTGATAGCATGATACGTGATGTCATCCGGCGACAAAGGTTTGTTGAGCATTGGCCAGGGAAAAATGTCCCACCGCAGCTCAGTGTACTCGGGAAGTTTCTCCCATAGTCGGGCATGATGTTCAAAGGTCTTTATTACCTCTTCCTTGCCTTTGGTGTGACTTGACTTAGCCATTCGTTCCCGTTCCATGCGTTCCTGCTCTTGGCGGAATCGTTCTTGCTGGGCACGGAATTGTTCCTCGTGGCGCCGTTGCCACTCATCTTCGGAGAGGGGAGTGGTGGGTGTAGTTCCAGTGGCGCCATTAGGGCCGCTATGCGGCTTAGTGGTCGTATTAGAGCTGGTGGAAGTGGAGGAGGCACGACTAGCATTGGCCGAAGCAGACGACCACGCCGAGCTCGCAGCTGAGGTCGAGCTGGAGCCAGAAGGTTTAGTGGACCAGCCCGAGGCAGAAGAAGTACTGTTACTTCTTTGGGGTGCACCATTGCCAGCAGCGGTCCAAGTCTCCCAAGCGTTCAAACTATCCTGCCGTTTCCTGATTCTGATCTCCTCTTCCCTCCTACGGAACTCCTCCTGTTGAGCCAATCTCTCCGCTTCGGCACGTTTCCGCTCCTCCTCTTTCTGGCGCCTCTCTTGCTCCCGACGCTTAGCTTCAGTTTCGATCTGATTTCGTTCTTCGTCCATCTTCTTTCGCTCCACGGATGCCTGTTCCGCCCTCTGAGCATTAAGTCTCGCCTTTTCAGCCTTGCGCTTCTCATGCTCCCTCCATGCAATCTCGCTCTCTAAGCGCTCCTGCTCTTCTTTGGCAATCTTCTGCTTGCGTAACAACTCTGCGGTAGCAGCTAGTTCTTGTTGTTCTTGACGGAGTCGCTGTTCCTCAGCAAGTTTCTCCTGCTCCTGACGTAAAAGCAGTTCCTCCACTTCCTGGGCCTCCTTCTCTCTCTCCCGACGTAACGCTTCCTCTTGGGCGGCCTGCTCTCGACGTTTCAGCTCTTCCTCTGCGAGGCGAAGCTGTCGCTCTCGCTCCCGGATCTCCGCCTCCTTCTTTTGAGCTTCTTCCTCGCGGCGTCGCGCCTGCTGCTCTCTCTTCTTGGCCTCCTCTTCCTTTTTACGGGCCTCTTTTTCGAGGCGGCGGAACTCTTTTTCTTTATCCTCCATCAACTTGCGCTGCATTTCCTCCTCCTTTCTTCTAATCTCGTCTTCCCGGCGCCTGATCTCAGCTTCCTCTCTTCTGAGCTCCTCTCTTCTCGCTTCCTCTCTACGAGCATCTTCGCGGACTTGTTCTAACCGGGCTTCCTCTTCGGCTAATCGCTTTCGCCTCTCCTCCTCCTCCTTGCGTTTCCTGGCGTCCTCCTTACGCCTATCTTCTTCCTCTCTCTTCTTTTTGGCTTCTTCTTTACGCCTCTCGTCTTCCTCCCTCTTCTTTTTGGCTTCAGCTTCACGCCTCTCCTGTTCTTCCGCTTCCTTTTTGGCTTCTTCTTTACGCCTCTGCTCCTCCTGCTCCTCCCTTCTTTTCCTGGCTTCCTCTTTGCGCCTTTCTTCCTCCTCTTTCTTCTTTCTTTTTGCCCCCTGTTTACGTTTCACTTCCTCTTGGCGCCTTTCTTCCTCTCTCTGCCTTTCTTCTTCTCTCATTCTTCTCGCCTCTTCTGCCTCTCTCTGCCTAGCGTTCTCTTCCTCTTCCTCCCGCTTTCTGGCTTCTTCCTCTTCCTCCTTCTTCTTCCTTTTAATTTCCTCCAACGCAGCCTGCCTAGCAGCTTCCATCTTTCTGGCTGTCTCCTCCTCTGCCTTTCTCGCAGCGTCCCTCTTTCTGGCTTCTTCCTCCTCGGCCTTTCTCGCAGCGTCCCTCTTTCTGGCTTCTTCCTCCTCCGCCCTTCTCGCAGCCTCTCTCTTTCTGGCCTCTTCCTCCTCCGCCAACCTCAAAGCCTCCTTCATCCGAGCTTCCTTTGCTGCTTTAGCCTTTGCGGCAGCAGCAGCAGCAGCCTGGGCAGTCATCGACTGCTGATGTTGTCTCTGTTTCCGTTTCTGCATCTCCATACGATGAAATTCCAGACTACCCTCGTCTACTGACGCCTCCCGTCCTTCCCTTTTCGAATTAGATTTCGAATTTGGGTTTGGATAACTGGAGTTGGAATGATTCGAGTAGCTCGTCGCCGAGGAGAAATTCAATCTGTGATTATTGGGCGGCTCTTCGCTTTCAGACTCCGTCGTTGTATCCGAGTCTTCTCCGGAGCCCTCTGGCGGATCAACAAGCGTATTCGCATAGATGGCAGTAGGACGAGCTTGCCGTTCCAGCGCCTGTCCGTGTGGTTCACGTAGGCTGTTATGAGACATAGTTGGGCGGAGCATATGATTCTGGCTCGGGGTCCACGAACGCCAGTCGGACGAGCCTGCGGGTGAGCGCCTACTGAACTGATGGTGCGAATCATGATTTGCAGGCGGTGGCATTGGCATTGGTGGGGTACCAGTTCGTGACCTCTGCTGAGGCGGAAGTACATCGGTGTCATCTGTCGAGCGAGTACTGTACGTCGAGCCTCGCGAGTGTGGATAGGGCGAGCTTGATTGCGAATGCGGGGCTGTATAAGGAGGAGTGAAAAACGGAGATTGCTGCTGTGATGGTCGGCGATGTAACGGAGATGTCGATGGATAAGCCTGTTCTCCAGGACCTTGATGGAATGGAGGAGGCGCATAATGTGTGACATTAGAAAGAACGGGGCCGGCGGAGGTCGGAGGATTTACATATCGGGGCTCATTAGAAGGATGCCTCGATCTGGTCCTAAAATCATACTCGGAATCCTGTGAAGACGAGGTCGAAGTAGAGTAGGGTGGAGTTTTTGCATATCCGGGATGATAACCCTCTGCAGCTTGGGCATACGCTAATGTAGCTGACATCGGAGGCTGGGAATACTGTAAATCAGGTCTGTATTAAAAATGTCAGGATACTCGTTCTACGTGGTAAAGGAGTAGATCGTACCGAAAAGATGACTCGGCCGGACGGGAAAGTGAAAGGTAACTTTGTCTCGGTTCTTCCTGAACAAACGAAGTCTTCCGATACACAGGTTTAGTCTTCAAAGGTGGTGTAGGAGGACGACGTGACTGTGAAGGTGAAGACGATGCCGTAGTGGTCTCTGGCGAAGTTCCGGGATCATTGATAGCAGCGGTATTACTCTGAGAGAAAGAGCTTTGCATGCTATCCAATGTTGGCCGCCGACGTACTTTCGCTGCATCAAAATTGCGCCATGGCTGCTCAGCATCCTGAATACGTGCCCTTTCCTGTTCAGCCTTCGCGACAAGATCGGAGCTACGGTTGCCGTTCACAACGGAGGACACCTCTGGAATAGTATCTGGCTGTCTCTTCGAACCTGCCGATGCAGATCCTACAGATCTCACACTAGCAGTGCTGCCCCGCCGCTGAGGTCGACTAGAAGCAGAGTTTTCCTCTGATTCTTTGGGAGGAATCCATACCTCTGGAGCTGGCTTCGGAGAAATACTTGAAGAATACAGACGAGAAGCTTTAGGCACAGTAGCAGACCCCCACGAGGACCTGTCAGGCGCAGTGTCGTCATCATCAGGCCTCCTCGGCGTACCAATTGGCCTAGACCTCGAACGCCTGTTGGTAGCAATTTCGTCTTCTTCATTGGTCTCTTCTTCAGATATAGGTTCCGACTCTACAGATGAGGTCCTTCGGGTCGATTTAGAAAGATTTCTGGCAGAAGAGGTATCCGTACTGGAACTGACAGAGGGTACGGAGGCCGGACTTCTGCGATTAGACAGATTCTAAGAACGCGACGTTGTTCAAATTTGGCGCAGCTTGAAATATCAATACCACTCACTGGAGAAGCTTCTATCTCCACTGGACTATCAGAAGTAGATCCATCGCCGTGGGGGCTCTTTCCGCCCTGTATTTGATCCCAAATAGCCTGCTGTTCCTTTTTCATAGTTTCTGCCAGGTCTGCAGGAAGTTCATCACCGAAAGCCCAACGACGTTGATTCCGTTCCCTCTCCAACTCTACTCTGAAAGTTTCTGTAGCCAATTTGCGGATGTTTTCCATGGCAACTGCATGTTCCCTCTGCAAACGTTCTCTATCTTCCGGGTTCTTCTTCAAATTCTCGGCAAACTGAGACTCGGTATCCTCAACCATAGAGGTCAGATTTAGCTGAATCTGAGCTTTGAGATTCTCCTTCCATTCATTGTCCGGTTCAATGTTGGGATCACGTCGTTTGACTCTCGATGCAGCCGATGCTGAAGACAGCGGGCTGGTAGAAACTGCACTGAGCATTGGCCAGATAGCAGAACCAGAGAGTTACGGTGGGCGAATGGAACTGCCTGGGGGACAAATTGTGGGGACTGTGGACGCTGAGATGAAGCTGGGACTTAGGTCCGTTACGCCGGGAGCCTGAGCTCAATTTACGCCTCGTGTTCGGGGATGAGCAAGTTGGGAAGGAATCTGAGTATTTCCATCAGACATTTTATAGGAAAATTATTATACAGAACCCTCGGCAACTTACGAAGGGATATCCACCGGCCTTGCATCAGAGTAACATGTCAAAACTCTGGTAGAGCCTGACTGGTCGAGCTGCAGCACAGTGAGCAACGAGAAAAGTATAAAATACAAGTCCAAGCCTTGCTTGTATCGTGACTTTATTGATTGGCGCCCGCGATACGGAAATGCATTCCACATCCTATGAAGAATCAGAAGACATCCTTAACGATGCCCTCTCGTTTCTAGGGGGACAAAAAGTTATTGAAAGCGAAATTATCTCATACGGGCCTCTCAAGCTCACTGTGGCGCCCAAGGTTTGTCCAATCTTGTTCGGCAGTTGATTCAAATTGACATATCCTAGGAAGGAAAAGCAAACACGCTCCTTGCTGATCATCTTTTTTCGCCTTCCTTACTAATTGCTGAACTCATCGAGCGGGGATTGATTCCCCTGCAACAAAAAACTTGTAGGTGAAAAATCAACTAACGTCGATCCTTCTTGACCTTTTTAAACCTAGTGATTGAGCTGGGCGCGGGTTGCTCTCTTCCATCACTCGCTGCTTGTACTATTTCTAGTCCATCAAATATCCCATCGCTTGTGGTGACATCGGACTATCCCGATCCGGTAATACTGGACAATCTCAAGCGTAACATCGAGCGCAATCTACCTCTGGTCCTACCTACCTGCAAGCTTTACTGCACAGGGTACGAATGGGGTCAAGATGTCCAAGGGCTGCAGTAAGATTTTATGATACATCAAGCAAGATTAATTCCAGATTTGACTTCCAATTTTTTAGATCCTTCTTGCCTTCTAACATCAAATCTTCCGGTTTCGATGTCGTCGTTTTGTCTGACCTACTCCATTTTCACTCCTCTCACGACGTACTGATCAAATCCATATCCCTTCTTTTGGCAAAGACAACGGATGCGAGGGTATATGTCGCAGTAAGCATCCTAAACATCTTTGCAAATCTCATTCACTGAGGTCTCCCATAGGCAGGGAAATACACTCCTCCAGATGTTTGCAATTCGTTCCTACAAAAAGCGGCCAAAGCTGGGTTTATCTTGGAAGAATACCGAAGCGAGCACAACTCAAAGTGGCTTGGGACACTTCCCGTCAGCAACCTCGACCCCGAGGCGTTGGGTTTGAGGAAGGGTAATTGTCATTGTTGGATCGGTCGGTGGGTTGCACCGTAAGACTAGAAAAGATTGCATAAAATATCTGTAAAACTGGGAAACGGCATCGCTTATCGTTGGTCAGAAACTTCAGTGATTGAAAATCCATCAGTCTCTGAACATGACAAAATCATCGAAAAGGGAAAGAAGCGCTTACACAGCACGGTAACCTCCAATCACCGGGGTGCGCGCGGTTCGAATAGTCCGCTGACCCCTCCATCTACGGAGAGACTAAAATTATCTAAGTACATCCGCGAACTCTGGCGCATCAGCGTTGAACTAGGCGGGTTTGGGTTCACCCATGTGCAGGTCAGGTCCCTCCCCGGTATTCCCGGTTATACAAAGCCGGAGATCCCATTGGAACGCGTCAACTTTGAAGCTTTTAGTATGCCCGACCAGGGGGGCGTAACATCGAAATTCTTACTACTTCAACGTACAGACAATTGAGTTGATAAGTCATCAAATGCTTCGCAGAACTCAGGTAGAATTCTGAGTCTCACTCATGCAAAAAGCTGAATCATATCTCCCGTATCTTTCGGGATGTCTTTTCCAAAGAAGGGGTATATAAGTTGTTCGTACCCCCAGACCTTTCAGTAAACATCCAATTCCAAGTACTTATTCTCTACCAATCCCAATTGCCCTAGTCTAGCCATGAGCCCCAACACCGCACAAGATATCGTTCTCGTAGGTCATCCTGTACTCAGATGTCGTAAAATATCCTCACGTTTTGTAGGTTACCGGAGTATCAGGTTTCCTTGCGTCCCACGTCGCGGTCAATCTCCTTCGCAGAGGTTTTCGCGTTCGAGGGACCGCCCGCCATGCTAAACTGCAAACCCTGCGCGCCTCTGGTTTGAGGAAACTGTACCCCGATCTCGAACTCGTTCAAGTAGACGACGTCGCATCTAGCGATCTGACTGAGGCCTTGAAAGGTTCGTGTGCCAATCCCAATTAGCCAGAATAAATAAATACTTACCGGTCCCCCATCGCAGGTGTTAGTTCCGTAATACACGTTGCATCTCCTCTAGCTGGAAAAGCATCAGCTGAAGTAGTGATTGAGGTATGTAACTAGAATTATTATTCTATTCGACTTGCTGATTTTCATGATCCAGTCCGCAATATCCGGGACTATGAATGTCCTCCGCCAAGCCAAGGACGCCGGAATAAAGAACTTTGTCGTTACCAGCAGTATCGTGGCCGTGTTCAAGAATCGTAAGTCGTATATTGTCAGCTCGAGAAATGCATATGCTCAATCTTATTCCTCGCAGCGGATGCATCTGATACCTATTCTGGAATCACATACTCTGAAAAAGTCTTTCCAGAGGTCTCCAAGGAAGATGCCTTATCCCAGCCCAACAATGAATTTCGGATATACAAAGCCTCAAAGCAGCTGGCAGAGAAGGAAGTACTCAAATTCGGGAGAGAGAACCCTGGAATCAAGATAGCAACGAGTAAGTTTCTTTCCTTTCAAACCCACCACTGAGCTAATCTGTCGATCATCCTGTCATTTTAGTCAATCCACCGTTCTTGTACGGTCCTAGTTCAGCAGGGTTCCCTCCCACCAATGGCGAAGCAAGTTTAGGCACCAATGCTTTCGTATACACTCTCCTCAAGGGCAAACTCCCCAATGCTGCGCCGCAGTTCTGCGATGTAAGAGATGCAGCAAAGGCACATGTCGCCGCGTTGTTGGCTGTCAAAGCCAATACCATCAAGCCCAATGAGCCGCAGAGGTTCCTAGTTTCCGGAGGGACCTTCCATTGGAAAGATGCTGCCGAGTATCTGTCTGAAGATGCAGGGGTACCGGAAGAAGTTAAGAGAAGGCTTCCTTCGAAGGATGAATTGAGTCATGCGGCACCGTTCCCCGGTCCAGTATCAGTTGTAGATACGACCTTGGCAACAGAAGTCCTTGGGGTTACAGAGTACATTGACTGGAAGACCTCAGTCAAGGATACTGTATTGTGTTTAAGCGAGGAGGAGAAAAGTTGGACGCATTCACCACACTTATAAAACACATTGCCTGGTGGACATCAGATGTAGACCGGTTTCTATCACACCCAGTTGATTAGTACAGAGACTTGATGAGGTTTGGACGGAATATGGCATATAGCTTCTGAGATTTCTAGAGTAGATAATTTAGCAATGTACACGTACATAAGATAATAATTTAGATATAGTCATTATTCGGACCGTATTATGACCAGGGGAATAAACCACTGCCCGAGTTTACTGTGATAGCCGGCTCTATAGCTTCGTATTGCGGTAGGCATGATTCTTTGTGATGATCTATGGTGTTCCACCGATGGCAGGAGCAATAGTTACCTCCAGATTCAGCACTGGAAGGACAATGTTGGTATGAAGCATGCTGATATCCAATATCACGGAAGAAGTGCAATTTATGCTTGGGAAGGAAAAGCGCCGCAGCTATTGAATGCACAGGAGCATCACCCCATCTCTGGATAGACAGATAGTATCATAGGCCAAGAAGACCGGTGATGATGAACTTACCTCATAGTAGAAACCTCCTTTCGCGTCAAGAAACTCGAAGAACTTTTGGTACGCTTCACTGCGCCAGAAATCCATGTCCGCAATCTCAAAATTGCTCCAGACTGGTAGGGGATCAGCAGAAGCGACAAGGTCGGAAAGAACAAACATACAATGACACAGATTGTAAGTCTTCCCTCCATCATTGCTGAGAAATTCCATGGCATTGTCGTTAGCAATATATTGTGGGTATTTGGCCATGAATTCTATCCACCAATTGCCGTGTGAGCACCCGAACAGCCGATGCAAAGATGGAGCTACCTTTCGTGCTATCCCATAATGTGGTGATCGTTTCGGGCAGCTCGTATAAAGCAATTGTGAATCCATATGTATGGTCGTGTCGAATCATAAATTCAAACGGGTCGTAATTAAGGTCGCAAAAGTATTTTACATCGGGTCTGTAGATTGAAAGGATTAGCACCGCAGTTGTGCACAGATACACAAAAGCCGAGGACTTACTCTATTCGCCAGTAATACCTGAATTGCTGAAGCAACGGGTGACGGAAAAAGTACTGCATAGTAGTGGTTTTCAATACGAGCACAGGAGCACCTGCAAGAGTCAACGCACGCCTGAGTTCCATCTGCACATGTTGCGGTAGCTTGTGCTGTCTGGAAAGATCATCAGAACGCTTTGACACGTAAAAAAGGAAATAGTTCGTACCACCGTAGATGGTATTCATACTCTTCAATCGCTTGCGCGATTCTTCGGCCTTTTTTTCATCGATCCATGAGGGTTGCACCCAGTGATCCTTTGGAATCAATCCAAAGTGTACTGGTGCATTCGTTTCGAGCATGACGCGACTTTTTAGACCAGTAAGCCGAGCAGGTTGAGGAAGACTGGTTAGACACGCACCCTTTGAACTCATTCGAAAACTCTTCGTCGTTAAGGAACACCCAAGGATACTGGTATCTGTGGTTGAAACGGCTTTCAATGCCTTTCATACTCGAAAGGACGCCTTTGAGTTCGGAATTTCGCGCCAAAAACACCAATGTCGCGTTTTCTCTCTTGGTAATTGGTTCTAATTCTCCTTGGGCGGATGTATCAACAGAAACGAGCCTTCGGAATCCTCCACGTAAAAGTACAGTTGTGTAAAACAGACATAACTAAACGAATTTGAGTAATGAAGCTAAGAACTCAAAAGAAAAAGGCCTACCAAAGACAGTATAAGTAAAATAAAATAGCGTCTACCTTCTGAGTACGCCGACATGGAGAAAGGGGAACAAAAAATATTCGGAGCATTTCGAGCGCTTACAACTTTAAGAACAGCGGAAAGGGTAAAGTACAGGTTACAGGTTGCCGTGACATGATCAAATCGAAGACCGCAGCGCCTCGTGGCCAAGCAACGAAGTTACAGATTGCTACCCATAGTTGAATTCAGAAAGCTGTAGTACGCTATATAGTCTCTAGATGCGAGTCAATGGCGTTTTCCTTCCTCCCATTAGCACTTTTACAACTAGTTTCAATCGCCTGTCAACGGCAACTTCAAACACATCCGGGAGTTCGGACACGGTTGAACATAGAGCAGTACTTAAGTAGTGGGGCCTCGACATCCGTCGACAAAGTATCCAGTGTCCACTCACAGCACCACAAGATGGCTACATCAAACTCAAAATAGTGGAGCCAAGCGCCAGAAGTTGCTCTAACGATTGTACATTATGTAAAGAAACCACGGCAATCATACGTATAGGTTTTGCAACTCCGAGTCCGAGGCTCCAGTAACTGAGTAAGATCAGATAGGATAGGAGAAACCAACCGAACGAACAGTCGATGAAAAGGGTGTGCGGCACCGTCGGTGCGCATTGTGCACAGAGCACAAGCGCTATGGCGGATAAGAAAGGGTATAGTATGCCGTTACGGAAGGGGTATGGAACCAGGCGAGACAACCGACAAGACCGGTGGCATGGAATAGCGGGATGAAGGCGGCGCGTTGAGAACTCGTGTTGAGATTCTTCGGAGATTGAAATGAAATCGTTGACTAGCTAGGAAGCAGCTCGATATAAGTCATTGGCAAGTTTCAGCATCGCAGCTGTCTTCGAATACTGCATTCTGGCAAAGATTTGAAAAAGGTTTAGTCTGGAAATCCAGGTGGGAACAGAAGCGCAATCCTGTAATGAGTCTCGAAACTTGAAACTTGGACGTTCCAAGGTAATAACCAAGTCCTGTTTAGCCCTTTGAGCCAAAGAGAAATTGTAACTTGTCGGCCAAGTTGTAAAAGGTTTGGTGCATTCTTGCCATACTCTAATGACGAACTGGCTAACTGTGACCTTGGCTGGTCCTTCTGAGGTCTGGGACAAGTCTGGGATGCACTGCAGTACTGAGTAAAAGTTCAACGGACATTGCCATTTGCTTCTCGGCATACCCAAACGTGACTTGCCAGCTTTGCCGAGAGCATTAACGTGATCGCTACTCACACGTAAGATAACATTGCTCTCGGAGAATTCATGAGCATTTCCAGAAGAAATGGCTGCAAAGATCGACAGGATGTCCTCATGCGCGGCGCTGAAGTTTGGCCGGAAGGACAAGCGAACGCTTATCCGGTTAAATTGCGGTACTATCGAGAATTCGAAATCGTACGAGCAGTCTGTCCTCGCATACTGCACAATGTCAGTTCGGGGGGTTCTTAAACGTAACTAAGGGCATCCGGCCGAGTCCTGTATTGAGTATTGAGCAGGCGACATATGGTAGATTTCCCGACCACCCTCGTGGCCCACTCAAGGTCAGTGACTCAGCTCGCTTCCACCCAAGGTTGAGACCGCTTACTTGCTATCTGGAAGATTGGCGTGCTCTCATGGCCAACTCACTGCCCCAACCTGCACTTGAATGGTTGAATATAATTTTGGTTACATTTGCGCCGCATCTTATCGGTGTTTGGTCAAGTTGAGGTGTGGAGCTTTGATCAGCTGCGAGAAGCATTTCAGCAAGAATGCATACTTCCTCATGAACATTTACATCTTTAAAATCAGATAGAGTCTACTTCTTGGTTTTCTGTTCATTCCTCCAGATGACCAGTGGGTTGCAGACACCATGGTAGGAAAAAATAAGATTCTTTCAAACTAGGAAGAGCCTGAATAAAATAAAAACTACATGTTCATTGATGAGAGTGGGATTTGAACCCACGCCACGAATGACTAGAGGTAGGCCTTCCAAAAGATACCTAAATCTAGCGCCTTAGACCACTCGGCCATCTCACCACATCTTTCATTGACGAATTAGGTGACTGACGTTTACAAGATAACAGAACTTCTAGACCAGGGTCAGGACCAGGTGCCAGGATGTGTGGCGCAAGGGTTCCATATTAGGAACTCATAAACGCTGCTTTGATCTTTGTCAAAAATTCTCCCGCGCAGGTCTTCGAGTCTTCGCAAGATTCTCGTGAGTAATCTTCCCCACACTCATCTTTTTCTGTGGAAGCAATAATCACGGGAAGCGCAAATGAAGGCGCAAATGAAGGGGTTCTCTCCGTGAATATCTACCGGATAAATTGACCATGCGTGACGATAGGAAGGGTCGAGAAAAGAAAGTAATGTCAAAGATTTGTGGACGCTGCAAAATCGGATGGCCAGCGTACCCCATTGTATTCTTCCACAAGAAACAGTCGGCCTTTTTTCATATCCAAATCGATAGTGCTGCGGAATCAATCATCGTTTCTCGCCTCATCCCCCGTATGCCGTTCTCCTGCAGAGAAACCGTAGATCCGTAATGAAAACTGTCAAGAGGTTAAAATAAAATTCAACCTGTTCTGCCTGACAGGTTTGACTCGTAAGGAACAAGGAATCAAGGTCTCAGGAAGCCTCGATTCCTGGCCCAAAGCAAGTTACTTGTCTACGGCATCCTCCCACGAACTGCAACAGGGTCAGCTGTACAAATGGGGCGCGTTTTCTGGTCGGGTTAGAGGCAAGCATTTCACGCTTCTAGAATAAAGGGACCAGAAGATGTAAGCAGAGGTTTCGAAAGTAATCCAGGTAAAATTTTGGTGAAGGGAAGTCCAGCTTCAAAGAGTTCAGAATCGGCCAAGCAGACGAAAACCTCCTATCATCCTCACGAACAAAACAACATCATAAAGATATGAAAGTCCAGAAGAATATCTCAAAAAGGCAATCCAGGAATCACCGCTTGAATGGGAAGGAAAATTAAATCGAAAAATGATTTGCCACAGCGCCTCAGAGCGCTCGCACCGTGGTAGAAAGCATTTATCATCTTTTAATTTACAGCGGCCATCCTGAGTCACTCGAGACATGCCGGAAGATCTTGGTGAATCTGAGGGCTATTTTGAGATTCACCAGATGCTCGTAGACGACGGCCCTTGGTTGCTATATGCGCCTATGTAAAATATTGTTAGTGAGTCCCTGAGCTGCTTCAGGTTGCTTCCCTTGAAATACACACAAATTCGGTTTCCATGTTCCGCCCTTGCCGACATGTTTTTCGCGCCCCCTATTCGCGCCATCATTGGAGGGTACATTTTCCCCGACGGATTGGGCGGCAATGGGAAAACAAACGCGAAAACCTGGCGTTTCAGTACGTACACTTTATTTGGCAGCTGTATGTCTGCATGTATACTTGAATATTTATCATCGGCGATTTCCAAGGAATAACGGAACGCTGAACAAGACCTTGACTCTGTATTTCGAAGAATGAATTTGATCTTCAGGCTGTCGAGATGTACATGCAGCCAGTTTGAGTCCGACTCACTCGGCCTTGGGAATGGAGAAAGCAACATATACTTTGTAAGCAACAGTATGAATGTCCACTGAGAATGATCTGTCGTACCTCTGATGATGATTGGACGATGGTCGGACTCTTCACGTTGTTATTTACAGCTCTTGGTCTCGATTTCTACAGAACTTTATGGGAATCGACCTCTGAGCATACATACGGAGCACGGAACGAGATTGAATACATCGTAAATACGATTCGTATGCCCATTTAGAAGAAAGATAAATCTTTTGAAGTGAATCCTGAACTCCGTTGATAAGATAACAAAAAAAAATATCTTATCTTTGGAAGCCATATTCACTGTCAAAAAGCATCCGTGCGATCTGATATCTTTCCTTCTAGCATCCATCTTGCGCATCGACTTCCAGAACTGTTTCGTAGTACGAGCAGAGAGTCATGATTGAGCGTCCCACGTTGATGCTCGAGGTCGGAACACGGCACTGGCATTGCCCCATGATATTGGAGTCACCGCGTAATAACGTTATGTATAACTGTGACGTGAATTGACAAGTACAAAAGGGACGAAAAAAACAATAAAATATTTTCAGCACCTATAAATTTCTCGGCGACCTTTCAGTTTGGCCAGGTGCCCCTCCCGGTCGTCTGCAACTTCTTCTGTTCCAGCGTCTCACTTCCATTATGCACTTCACGTTGTTCGATCGTTTCCGGAGCAAAATCCAGCGCCACTCTGCCTGGAGGGTGTCCAATAAGGTTGGTATCTCTTCTGTCCATTTACCTCTCGCTTAGATCTCCACCCATTCAGAAGGCACACCAGCTTCAGAAGCCCATGGAACGAAGTTCAGAGGATTCAGACGGCTCAGAGTTCACAGATATCTCGGCCAAGACCTCCATCGATACCACCACCTCCATCTCATCTGTATATACTTCCCTCTCCAGTAACTCCAGTCTCCTTCAAACAAATGATCAGCCTTCGCCGCAAGAATCGCTTGAGATCCATGCCCTGCTGGATCTCAAAAAACGGCAACTTTTTGAGCTTGAACAGAGAAAAGAGGTTCTCGATCGTCAAAGAGAGATTTTGAACCGACAGAGCTCTCTCTTGGATGAGGAGCTGGAAGACATGACGGATACCATTGACCTTTACCGTGGAGTCATTGGATGCAGTATGAGAAAAGTGCCTGCAGACCTGGTAAGTCGCTATGATATCTGTCTACCCATGCTCTTACCTTCTTCCCGCCAGTTGTTAGAAATTTTTCAGTACTATGTTGCCGATGCCGAATGTTCATCTTCTCTCGGGAGTGCAACCGTTCTTACTCACGTCTGCCGTACTTGGCGCCAGGTAGCATTATCCTCCCCGATTCTATGGACCTCTTTGTCCGTTCCACACGTAACCAAGCAGGTTGTGGCGAATATCTCGCAAAGGATGGATCAGGTCAAAGCGGCTACAGGTCTACCATTGGACTTTGACATCAGTCTGCGGAAATGTCGTACGGACATCCCGGACGCTGATCTTGGACAGCTGTCTTCGGACATTCTCCATGCCGCAGTCACGCAATTGCATCGTTGGAAGACATTTAGCCTTCATTTCGACGAAGGTTTGTCCACGTTCTCTAGGTACCCAAAACCTTTTTCGTTTCCGGATATATCAGAATTGATGACAGCGCCGAACCTGGAGTCGCTCGACCTTGCGTTTCACCACTCGTTGTCAACGGTACTGCACCCGGTGTCACAGTGGACATTTTCATTGATCCACTCTGCGACCGTCCTACGAGATCTGCGGCTTCAGCTTCCTGGGTTAGCATCCGAGGCTTTGTCTACATTATCTCTTCCCCTTCTTGAATCGTTGACGATCGAAGTCCCCATCGTTGACACAAGTGCTCTTCTTGGGTTGTTGAGGGACGCTGCTCCGAGCTTGAAGGAGTTGAAGGTTCAGGTCGCGGGTCTTATACTGGACGATGATCTTTCTTCTGCATCCATGATTATACATCCTTCACTTCAGACATTCGAGCTTCGCGTGTCTCATGGCGGATCCGGGGAAGCCATGTCCCAATTTTTCGATAACCTGACCTTGCCAAGTGCTCGTGAGGTGGTTTTCGAGATGGGCCATTTCCCTGAATCTACCAACTCGGTCGACTTTTCTTCCTCTGACCTACCTGAGGATCTCGAACTTTCCTGGCCTCACGATTCCTTCCTCGGGTTCCTCGAGCGTACCTCTTCGTGCGTAACCTCGCTGTGCTTGGGATTTAACTCTTCCCCTTCCAATTCTTCTACCTTGAACGTATGGGACAATGTAGCGGCCTTCGGCGCAGAATTGGAAGAAGAGCATGTCCAAGCATATCTCGCCCTAGACAACGTGGCAGATAGCTTAAGCACCCTGCACGTGAAGAGGGATAAACCCGTATGGCCTGAACTGTTGGAATATCTCACCTTGCCATCATTCGCGATTTCTTCTGCATTGCGCCGACCCTCGACGAGCTCAATGCGCTCTGCGAGGTCTCGCTCAAGCCGCCTTGCTTCTTCGCCCCTGAGAAAATTGGAAAATGTCGCTCTTGACATTGACCCAATCTTCCAGGTTGGAACGATGCAAAAGTTTGTCAAGTCGCGATGGTATGATGGGCCTACTTCCTCTTCCTACTCGTTCGCTCGTCTCCGAAGCTTTGCCGTCACACTGTGCTTCCCAGATTTACCCAATCTCGATTTGGAGAGTTCAGCGACACGTAAGGTGTTTGCGCGGATTGCTCAATCCCCTGAAGATAAGGAAATGGCAGAAGGAAAGCTTGATGTGACGTTTCACAGGCGCACCTACTCCATGATGCCGATGGATGTACCCACATTGGGAAGTGAGTTGACTATATGATCTGTTTTGCTTTCATGTTTTGCATACGTTTTCTTTTTGTGCTCTTCGTGTTTCTCATTTTAAATCTTCTCAAACAAAACATTCGTGTTCACATTTTCGTCTTTTGCATAACGCAAATAATGCGTGTTTAAACTCTGAGTCTGCGAACTCTACACTGCGACTCAAAATGTCATCGTAATGACCGATTACGTCCAACCATATTCTTCTCCCCACTCCTCCGAAACACCTCCAAACTTAGACTATTATATTAATGATGATGATCTTATGTATCTGTATCGAGCATCCCTTCTCGCATCGTTCTACCTACCTATTATAGTATCTCTACAGCTATTTTATGCGCATACGACTTTGGTCGTTGTATCCATGTTTCGCAGATGCTGATTTACCTCGTTTAATATATTGTATTTAATTAATCAAATATTTTGGAGAGTTCCAGTGAGGTCTGACGAGCGCGGAAATGTCTACTATCAATGTCCCAGAGTTGCAATCGGGCCAAAAATTTATTTCGTTTGAGTGCAATTCTGATACAACACACTTCAAAGTTTTAACATAAGCTCTCATGCATGTATTCAAGAGGCCTGTCAACTTTATTTTGTAGAACTTTATGAGGAAAATATTGGGGATTTTTGGGAAGTATCGAAACTTCAGTTGCAGTTCAATTTTTGAAGCCGGCTCGTACTTTGACTGCTTCAAAACTCCTAGGAATTATACTACAACTAAATTACACCTATTTGATACTAACTAATCTATTCCGCGATTTTTCGGACTTGAGTAGCACCTAGAACTTGCTTCGAACAGGCCAAGAAAGCTGAAGTTGGAATTTTCCCATATGCTTCGGAATCGTCGGACCGGATTACAACCCCCACCATTTTCTGACCTCAAACCGACTTTGCGTTGGCTATACCTGGAGCCATTCTAAAATCCTGAAACTTGGTTGAATTGAAGCTTAGGATATGTTTACAATATATAGAAAGAATGGAGCCCATCCGCTTCATAAAGCAAATGTTTTTCTATACCGATATTTTCGGTTGCAACTCAGGGACAATGATAGTACTTGTCGTCGGCGGTTCGAGGTGAGCCCTTGATAAATACAGCTTTGACCTTTGCCGTCCTCGGCAGTTGTCGGCAAAACTTTGCCTACTTGAATAGCCATAACGATAAGAATACTACATAAGAGTACAGTGAGATCTTCAACTTAATTTCACCTCCAGCGATGCTTCCACATCTTTCGAACGGGGTATAAAACGACATTTGAAGGGAAGAGGGTGATTAAATAAAGTCGGTCCTGGATACCATACTCCTTTCGGAGTCACTGGCTTCCCGTCCTCGCCGAGCCCCGGCGCGACGGTATAGCAAGTTAGAATGGAAGCTGCTGCAATCCATATTGATGCCAGTGCGATATGCTTGCCGGCCTATTTGAAACCCCATTGCGTCCATTAATAATACCGATTGAAGTATTCAAAATACTCACGCAAGCGCGTCTCCCAAATCCAAATGCGGCCGAAGTAGGGTCTTTTACTGTAGGATCTAGTTTCCCGCTCTCGTCAAGGTGGCGCGAGGGATTGAATAAGTGTGGCTCGGGATAGTCTTCTTCATTATGTAGAAGTGACCTCAATGGACACAATAAGTCAGTATCCAGCCAAGAACTCGATCAGTTTGTTAGATAGTCACCAGACATTTGGCATAACTATTGATCCTTTAGGTATAAAATACCCTTTATAGATATCGTCTTCAGTGCTCAGATGTGGGAATGCTGTTCTTCATCGTGAGCCACAGAATAGAGGAATAAATAAATATAGTCCAGTACGAACCCAGCGGCGTGACAGGCTGCCAGCGAATTACCTCTCGTATTATGGCTGCAATATATGGAAGTGTTGGTTCATCACTGAAAGTCGGCAAGTCACCCGGTGCTAAGACTTCGTCGAGTTCACGGTGAGCTCTGGCCTGAACTTCTGGAAACATGAGCATGGCTAGAAGGAACGCTCCTAGCGCTGCTACTGTCTTCATACTTAATCAGCAATTTGCAGATAATTGGAATGGGAGATGTCATTACCGTATCGGATCCACCTGGACGAAGTGACTTTTGTCAGTAACGAGTTATGGAGACACTCAAGGTTCGTTCACCTCCATAAGCCGTGACAGAAGCAGTTTTTATGAGTTCTTCTTGCTGTGCTATATCTTGTGTGGGATCTATCTGCTGGAGTGCAACTGATGCAAGGGAAGGTGTCGCAGTGCCTAAGGCCTGGCAATAGTCATGTTTGGCTAAGAATAATACCATGAAGCTTATATAAACGACCCACCGTTCGTTCCCTTGTTACACTGTAGGCTTCCTCAGTCATCTTTATGCGCAAGAGATTCCACTCCCTTGCTTTACGTTTGAAGCTGGCCCCAGGAAACCATTCTGGTACATATTTCACTATGTTTGGGCGTATATATGCATGGGACAAGCAAATAGGAAGCAAATATCGGCTCACAAATCGGAAGCTGGTCTACATAGAAGGCTCCTGGAGTTCCAGCAATGGCCACCGAATCCAATGTATCAATTGCAGTTTTGAGAAATGGTTCTGCGTCTTTTCCGTGAATACCGTAGGTAACATCCATAATAAACACAGCCGCCCATCTATACCCGATCGTAAGCTTTGTTCGTTAGGTTGTTGTGAACGGACTCACGAATGCAAGTCTTTCATGATATCATCCGAGTGGGCGAGGACACGAAGGAGATCATGTGTGGCACTTATTTGCTTCGGACTTGAAAAAATACGATACGAAGTCAGTCAGGACATCGAACGTCATGCATAATGCATAAGCAGAGACTCACTAAAACCGCTTGCCGTCGGACGGTGGGATGCCCTGCATAAAAATTCTTCGCTGAGCCTTCCATACATCATCGTAGGGTCTACAGAGTGATGTAGATCCCCACCTATGCAGACTCAACAATTAAGGACAGAGAAATTGGATGTCAAAAACCTCCTCTCACCCCATCAGTTCGCCAAGCATAACAGTTCGAGGTCTGTCGGAGAATTTGGAAGACCTCTTTTCAAGGAGGTCATTGACCGCTTTAGTGGAACTCAAAACGACGATAGAAGTTCTGAAGGCACTCAGATGGATAATGTCCGAATCTGATTCTAAAGTTTGACGGCATTCGGTGGAAAAAGAAGCGTGGCCTTACCGTATCTTCGACTTATCTCATCATATTCAAGCCAGAGGTGACCTTGATTCGGTATGCTAAACAGATTGCCAACTATGGGAAGCTTTCTTGGGCCAGGAGGGAATGGAAGTATGCGGGAACTCTTTCGACGCGTGCATACAAGGATAAAAAGAGGAAGTAAGAGAAGGGCAGCAGAGCATATCACTTTTAGCATGACGAAATCAACTGGGAGCGGAAATAGACGTGAAACAAACTTTCCGTGTTCCTTTTATAATACCGATGCGGGCGAGCTAGATGCGATCAAAATTCCTGTGACTGGACTGGACGCTTGACGATAAGCATTATGGATTTTGCGTCGTTCAAGTCGTTGACCCTGGTAACACTGTCCTACAGTAAGGAAATATGATTAGTCCGAGAAAGGAAAGGACAAATTTGCACTAGCGAACAGTGGCATAGTACCCCACGCGTGAGATGAAGCCTTGATGACGATTTGAACGATGATCATCGCGCGCGACAGAAGCTGATATCTGGACTGCACCAAGCCCATGAGCGGGGGTGGTCTTCATGCTTGCACAACGGGATGACGACGGAAGCTGTCATTGAATTAACTGCATACCTGAACTTGAAAGTCACCGTCCTGGATTTAGTGCGAGACAGTGTTCAAAATCTTGAATTCATTGTAAACACGGTCGTATCGGAAACGTCTACTATTAGCCCATATGTTTTAATGAGATTTGCCTCCACAATGCACTCTTTCGATGTGGCGCAGGGGTTAGTAACTGAAAATTCCCTTATGCATCGGACCAGAATGTCAACGATCTTTTACTCACGAATCCCAGAGGACATCGGCTTACCGTGATATACAAAGTGTACTTATCCTGGAGTAACTAGGGGGCCATGAGGGGTTTATGTCGTCCACAAGACTTTTAGTATCCGAAGCGAGTTCTTTATGCTATCAGCTGACGGAGTGAGGACTGAGAAAGCGACTATTTCTGCCAAAGTTTTCCCAAGATGACTTCGCTCAAGCTGCGGGACAGTAGAAGATTGTCGTGAAAACCCGCCAGGTGGGAAAGTTTCGACTCGGAAAGTGAAGTGTTGAATGAAAGATGCCAGACATGACATTGTGTAAAAGCTATTGAATCACTTCGAAAACGAAAGTTCAGCAGGATAGTTCAAAAAGTATGTGGGTTTTCTCGTTGGTCCAGCAGATTCACATAATTGAGGCTGCGATACTTAACTGCTCATTTAATTGCTCGGTATGAACAGCTTTGACCCTGTCTTAAGCAACTTACCAGAAATAGTATAAACTGTATGATCGTACTTTTGAGTTAGGACATTATACACCCGCATGGAGATCGCTCTCTATTTCTAAATCAATCTCCCATCTCCATATCACCGTCTTGCCCCCGCTGGCGAGCTAGCCTACTCTGGTCAACGACATAAGATAGACTAGACATATTTTCGTCACATCTGTATTCCATAAAATACCATGAATGTTCCAAATTTACAAGAAAGAAAATAACCGAACTCACAATCTCGAAATAGTCTCTTCACACTCACTCAACGCCGCCTTCACTACCCTGAGAACACTCGGCAAATCTCCGCCTCCTACTCCTCCTGCCTTCAAGATCCTCCCGTGTGTCATCAACAGAGCATTTATCCAAAGCAAACCAAACTCCACATGCGGCGTCTTCTTCAAGTGTGTTCCAACAAACCTCAACAGCGGCGCGAGGTACATCACCGGCAACTGTCTCACAATTAGCTTTATATCTCCCCTCGGGACTCCCTCAAACACTTTTTGAATTAGGGCTTGTTCATTCAGCCGAAAGGCCATGATAAGCGCAGGGAGATAGGACCTTGATTCAAGAGTGGAGAGGATCGACTCGGGGGTAAGGTCGAGGGAGAGATCGAATGGGTCAAAATTGGCAGAGTTAGTGTGGGAGGCGTCGAGGGAGTAGATGAGGAGACCTTCAGTCGAGGCACCGGCCCATGCACGCCCTGTAGGTGAAAATCGGACGCATTTCGTACGAGCTTCCTGTCTATACTTCCGTATACTCATATCTCCCCTCTGAGCACCCGGTAAAGTCTCAGTCCTTCTCTCCTCCTCATCCTCATCCTGGATCATCAACGAGTCTATATTGACTCCCGCCTCATTTACTCGTCGAGAGTCCAGGAACTCTTGCGTGCCATCCAGACTCAAGTTTTCCGATATCGTAAACTTGCGCAAAAGGACTCCCTCGCCTTCACGTACATCGTACAGGACAACGTACTTGCTGTTCCCACCCGCAAGTATGCATCTTCCATCGGCCGTATACGTCAGACTGTTAAAGCTCTTCCCCGCCGTACTATTTGCTGCCGAAGTGCGCGAGTCAGCTAGTCGACCACCGGATATATCATTTCTGCCGTTGATGACGTTGGTTTGTTTGCTTTGCGCGACGTCAAAAAAGGTTATTTGGCCGTCAAGGGTGCTTACAGCCATCTCTTTGCCATCGGGTCTCCACGCTAGAGCAAGAACATCTGAGCTGAGAGTGAACGGCTCGGAGGCACGAGATCGTCCAAAGACGTTCCACACCCTAACAGTTCGATCCCAGGATCCACTCGCCAGCTGATTCGTTCCTTCAGGGCAAAACTCCAATGTGCTAACAGGTGCTTCGTGCCCCGTCAGTACATCGAGAAGCTTGCCAGTTTGAACACTCCAGACGAAAATCTCGAACGTGTCTGTGCTTCCAGCCGCGACGACTTCTCCACTCGGGTCAACTGCGATGCAAGTAAATTGCACAGGAGAGGGAGAGGTAAAGGTGCGAAAATTTCGATATCGGACGAGATCGTAAGCTCGTACTGTACCATCCAGGCTAGCACTGAACAATACATTGGTTCCGTATCGAGCAAATGCGATTCCAGTTACGGGGGCAGAGTGTTCGGAAAAGGTGACAAAGCAAAATGATGACTGTGTCGACCAAATTTTGATTTTGCCGTCGTCTCCACCGGTAGCAATAATTTGACCATCTGGAGCGTAAGCCAAGGTGTTCAAGTCTAGAAAATGGCCCTGTTGTTTAAGGATATACGATTCGCTCTGCCATTCCCATACCAGCAGCTGTCCAAGATGAGAAGCCCCGAAAGCTAGCCATTCGCCGGAAGGAGATACAGCAAGCGAGGATATACTTTCCTGAGATATAGAAAGTGTGTGGAGATTAGTGAAAGCGGGCATCTCCCAAAGACCAAAAATGCCCGTGCTGAAGCCGACGACAAGAAGAGATGAAGGAGCATGGAAAGCAGTAGTAATGACTTTTGCGGGTCGAGAAGAAGTGGTAACATTATTTCCGGGAACATTGAAGTAGTGGCGCTTATGTACACCCCACCGAGTATGAATAATCTTGTGTGACAGAGAGGAAGCTGCGTTCGAAGTTGATGCGATAGGTTCCCCCTCGGCCTCTTCAGATTCTGACCCTGAATCAGGTTCGGCTTTGCCTTTCCAGATGAACACTGCGCCGTCTCGACTGACGGTATATATCTGGGCGTGCGTTGAGAAATGAAATTCCATAGCGGATAAATCACGTACAGTATTACCGTCGGCTGAAAAGAATGCGCCAAGAACAGCATCTCTGTGACCAGCAAACGTTTTTGGTCTGTAACCCTCCACAGGATGGAGTGTGAACAAGCGCGCAGTCATATCTCGAGAGGTCGTGATGAAACACCTGCAAATTGGTTTGAACCAATGCAAAGAACACGAAAAACTACATACTGGGAATCATTGGCCCAATGAACGCTCAGAACATCGTCCATATGTCCAGTGTAGGTTCTATGGAGCACGAACGGGGCGAATTCACGAGCCAAGTGATTAGGAGTCTGCCATACTTGAATATGAGACCCGTGGGTCACTGCAATGTATCTGAAGGACAAGGTTGAGAAGGTGGACTGGACATGAACGCGACTTAGACTTGCTTTCCGTCAGGAGAGAACGATATATCTTTGACTGGTTTTTTGAAGTTAAAGTGGTGAAGTACGACGCCGCGCTTGTAGCTGACGAGTAAAGCACGCCCATCTGTTCTCAATGTGAGTACGGAGAATGCTTGATAGACAATTTGCGCACCTTCATCGACACTAATCAAGACATTTCCATCTGGACTGAGTTCTATTCGTGCAATGTTTTTGCGATTCTCGAAACCAAATGTAAACGACTTGTTACTTTGAGGACATTTATATTTGCACGCTTTCTGATGATAAGAAACTTACTTGACCAAATCGAACACTGACACCCTGTTACCGACAGGACTCAGCAATGAATTTCCATCAGCGGTGAAGAGGACATTGCCTTGACGGTATACTGTTCCACAGATGTTTGAAAACTAAGGATAATCATTGAGATATTGGCTCATTTGAGATTTGAATGTAGACACCTTGAAATTAGCTTTCATCGAGTTGGGAAGAGATGAAGAACAAAAAATTTGCCGATCTAGCAATAGGCGCTCGTTCTCTTTATAGGAATTTTCAACTCCAGGTTCCAAAATGTAGTTAGAGATACAAACGAAAAGCCCATTATAATAAGTACTCGAACTGTAAACGAATAAGTAGTCTGACTACAAAATCCAAACGTACAGTATTACGTGGTATACCTACTTTGATACACAAGTGACAATTAAATACGAACAAGCTTGGTGTTGGTCAGAGTAGACGCATAAATGAAGGTAAGATTGGAGACTATAAAAGATATACTATAATAGAGTAGGCGTAGAACGTGGGCGGCAAGAAACCAGTCATTGATCATGAAGAAAAAGGTCAAGTAGGCGTAGTTGTAGTCGTTTAGTCTTTAGCGTAGACAAGTATAATATATTCTCCGACATCACAGCTCGTGAAATTCTCATTAACTTTTGACGTAATGGATAAACTGAATAATACAGTAAGCTAACAAGCAAAAAATATTTCTCAAAACACTTACACTGTCGTAAGGCCTCTCTGGAGGCATTCCATACTTTGGTAAACTCTCAGGCAGTTCCGTCCTTCCCACTTCGAACTTTGCAATGTTTCCATTCTCATCCATGTACCCGCTCCATTGCCCAGGATAATTTGCCAGCTCTGGCGGATTCGCCTTGTCCGCTGGAGCATACACAATGAAACCCGTTGCAGTTAGGTGGTCACCGCGAGAGTTCCAAAATCCTTTCCGACGCGGTTGATCTCGCGTACCAGCTGCAGTTGTAGAACCTCCAGCAGTGGAGGGATATGAAGAATAAGATGAACGAGACGCATGGGACGCCTTGGTAGGTGATGGCCTTGGCGAAGGCTGGGCAGATGAGGCGTTAGAGTAAGGGGAAGGGTAAGGAGACCGCATTGGAGCGTCGTTTGGTGACGGGTAAGGAGAGGTGTGCCGAGATGCGGACCGGGAGTGAGTCTGAGGGGACGGACCGTTCGAATACTGTCTCTGTTGTGGATATGAAGGTGATTTACGAGGTGAAGGATCGGTACTGGAATAAGGCGAAGTTTTGGGCGTTTGATACGACGATGTCGAATGGCGGTAATATGTTGATTGTTGGGGAGCAGGAGCAGGAGCAGGAGGTTGTTGCTGCTGCTGCTGCTGCTGCTCCCTCTCCTGCGCCGCCTCTCGTCGTTTCTGCTCGAAATAACTTTCGGGGGGAGTCGGAAGCGGGAAATGTTCAAAATGGCCAGGAGGTGCAGACGCATCAGCAACAGGAGCAGGGGTGGAGCTACTGCTATGCCTGTTCTCGTACCTCCCACGATGCGTCTTGGGTGGTTCACCATGTATCGTATATCTTGAAGACAGATCTGAAAGGATGCGGGCTTCATTTTCCTGGGTTGGTGCTGCTGGAGGCAATCCATCTGGAGCAAAATTGGCTGGACGGCTTCGATCGCTTGAATATCGAGAAGCAGAAGGTTCTCGGGATTGAGTTCTAGAATGGGTGCCGTGACGCGAACTGGAAGGCTCTCGGGAACGAGAGGGTTCGCGAGAGGAATAAGACCTCTCTACCTGACCACCATCTCGAGAACGAGGAGACTCCCTTTCGCGGCGGTCAGGTGTACTGGAATGAGTATGGGAACGAGAGCGCGAAGATGTTTGAGCAGATGCAGATGCAGCTGCACTGGCACTAGCACTACTTATACCGGTACTTGTCCTTGTAGGAGTAATCGTAGACGAAGATGAATTCGATGAGGGAGCAGGTATTATGCCGTAGTTGGTCATGAAGCTTCCGTGCGCAGGTGCAGATGCTGGCGGAGAGGTATACGTTATCGTCGTGGACGAAGAGCCGACACCTTTCGAGGGTGTTGCACCAGCAGAATTAGGAGGAGAGTACATATTCGCTCTCGAGTAGGACGGGTTCATATCAAACGCTCTCGGTGGTGTAGGGAGAGGATTGGGTGGTCGATTACCGAAAGCGGAAAGGCTGGCGGCAGGCATGTCGACACTATTGTTGGCACTGTTGGGAGGGGTCATGTACTTGGCTGCCGCAGCCGCAGATGCAGATGCAGAGGACGTCGCAGTTCCGGCCCTAGTACTCCTCGATGAAGAAAAATAGCTCGTACTGCCACTCTCCGGCGCTGCAGCAGGTGTCGGAGTTTTCGATTTTGACGGAGTACTGCCACTACTGGAGTCATTCCGAGAAGCTGAGCGGTGTTTATGGTGGTGGTGATGGTGATGGGACCGATGCCGTTCAGAAGATTCTGGTATCGCAGACAATGATGGTTCAGTATGATGTCGTCCGAGAGGTTTCGTCGAAGAAGGCATGGGGGTTTCCATTACCAAAGGACTGAGCAGGGTTCCTGGCTCATCTACAAACATTGCAGCATTTGTGATGTTCCCCGATCCTGTGTCTACATCTGTTTTGGGGCCGCCTGACGTTGACGCTGAGGCTGACGTAGAGCGGCGAGTGGCCTGACTAGTCGATTGAGAGCGAGATGGGGTCGTTTGACTCTGACTAGCGGTACTGCTTGAAACAGACATTTGATTCATAGCGGATGTTACAGAGGGCATAGTAGCACTTCGGGTCAAAGACGAGTTGGGAGGAGATTGAGATGGATTATCGGCATGACTGGCTCGATAGTGGTCAGGAGTCCGGACAATTCGAGTAGAGAACGTTGTTCGCAGAGCTCGTGGCGGGGACATAACGGCGTTTGTCAGAGCATTACCAGATGAAGCACTGGCTGCCGCAGCTGCTCGACTCGAAGCATACGCGGAGGCAGAGCTAGTGGGAGGAGGCTGAGGAGGGGGAGGTTGGGAGGTTCTGCTCGCGGCAGCAGCTTGCACCGAAGCCGATACAGCGTACTTCTTCGGTCTCGCGAGAGGAGCAGGGGCACCTTGATTGTCTGGTGGAGGTTCAGAAGCATGTCGAGAAAGGGGATATGATTGTGTAGATGGTGGCGGGAGTGGAGGCTCGGAAGATTGCCTCAAGTTATTTGGTCGATCTGGAGAATCTTCATCGTCCAAGTTTCTCGGAGCCCATATCCAAGGTGTTTCTGGAGGAGCACCGTCAACGCCGGGACCGTAAAGTTCTTCTCTAAGGGTATGACAAAATCAGAATGAGGTTGCGGAGAAAATAACAAAGTGACGGCACCTAGGAATCATATTCGTCAAGCCTAGCGGATTGTCGCTCAGCTTCTGGGCAAGATATTGGGCACTGGGGGGATTAACGACGCGTTTGTAGGGATTATAGCTCTGCTGCTGTTGCTGTTGCTGCTGAGATTGACTCCATGCTTGACCGGGGACCCAAGATGCCTGAGGAGCTTGTGCAGCACTTTGGTTCCAATTAAAATGGGGATTTCGCTGCCAGACACCTGCATTCCACTGTGTAGGGTTTACATTGTACCCTTGAGGTATTGGGGGTGCTCCAGGATAAGGTTGAGGATAAGAATTGGAGGACATTATCTTTGAACAAAAATTCAGAAAAAAGTACTTTTTAACAGGCCCTGAAAGGGAAACTCACAAAAGGGAAAAATCAAGGTAACACAGTCAGAACAAGGAAAGTCCCAGCATAAAACACAAGAAACCGTACAACAGCTCTTGTATCCGAACAATTGGAAGCTTGTACAGGAAAGTACCTGGTTGAGAGAGATCGTAGGGATCTGTATCGTGGAGGCCAGAGTGAAAGGCTCTGAACAACGTTGCAAGTCAGTTTCCAGCGGTCACACTGATGAATACGGCGATGTGGGCGTCTGAGTTGACCATTTGCTTTATATCCCACGAACGACCTTCTTCGCTGAGCTGCGCAAACCGTAGCAGTGCGGTTTCTTCTAGAGATCACCGGGCTGTCCAGATTATTGCGCTAACAATACAGAATCAAAGGCAACTGTCCAAGGTCAATGCAATGGTCAGAGTTGACTCGGAATCAAATTTTGCCAAAGACGCGATCGGCGTTTCCCGGCGCTTAAGTTTCTCGACGCGAAGTGACCAAGTCCACTATGGTTTTTTATTTTTGGAAAATGCCCTAACCGCTTGCGGGAGTAGCATACAACCTACAATGCCATACACCCAAACTATAGGACAAATAATGTCGACTGCTATGCACTTCCATCATGATACCCGTATGGACAGGTTCAGTCGAATTTTTGATGCAATTTCACGTTCAGATTAAAGCACATGGTGATTCAACTCAAAGTCTCTCGACCAGTGGTAGAATCGAAAGTAATTTCCGCCACTCTTTCTGATATATTCTGGCTTTCGGTATAAATATCCCAAGGGTTTCCTCCTGTGATTCCGGGAATTTGTGCTTCGCGACATCCCTTCCTTTTCCTTCAACAGGCTAACCTCTCCTTTCTTTCACAATGTTCTCGTCCTTCACCTGCGCACTATCTTTCGTTACCATCCTCCCTTTCGTAATCTCTCACAGGCTTCCTGCCGCTCTCCCTCGACAGGCAACTGATGCGGATTTCTTCAACCCGCTGCTGAATGGAGGCAGTATGCTTGACCAAGTCCCAGGAGTTCTCGGGGAACCTTTGAACGCAAGTCGCCATCTCTACGTGCAATGAACTTACCTTTGAACATTTCACAGGTCATCATTTCCGCGCGGTCTTCTCCTCAAGTGCTCACAGAAGATGGAATAATAAACTTTGCAAAAGCAATCGGATTGTAGGTTCTTAACCTACCTCGATATCAAGTTACCATTTTCTTATTTGGTTTAGCTCCACCGAATGCCTGGGTATCCACTCTGGCGCACCCCAATCAGCCAATTTAGGAGACGGAAATGGCTGGGTTAACCAGACAATCGAGTTAAGGCAAGATTATGGCGATGCAACCCTGGGGACGTGTTTAGAGAGCCTGATTGGTGAGTTCGATTAAAGCGAGAAATTTCGCCAGGCTGACATTAAATTTGAGGCGGAAATCACTTTAGGTTAGTCTAAGATGGTTTGCGAAAAAAGCTAGATCTGACCCAAACCGCAGAGTGTTTATTCAAAATGGGACGGAACACCCGACGGGGGCTATGTTCTTAGCGTAAGTTGCACAGTGACATTGCATGTGCCATACTCACAATGTCGATTGTTCGGCTTGCAGGGTATCCACAGAAGAAAATGTGACGGAGGGACATACGACCGCCCCGGACGGGTACGATACGGGTAGAGATCTCTTCACCGCAGCTGCTATTAACAACGGAGGAACCACATCTTTCGGTGGAACAACCTATAAGACAGTCGGACAGAATATCACTGGAATGATACAACCGGGCAGCACCGGAATCGAGGATGGAATCGCCACAGACGGTATTGTGACGCTTCTGACGGTTACGATTGCATAAGTACAGTGGTACCATCTGGGTCTGAGGTTCCGGACTTACATTTCAATATACCAACCATCTGTCTTTGATAGCATTTTCAATGGATTTATCCCAATTTCCATCGGTCTGCTCCAATACTTTAACAGCGTCAACCTCTTCCCGTCCCAGCTTGAGCTCATTATACAAATGAGGGAACATTCCTTCTCCCCCACGAGGACCGCAAACTTCTGCTTTGGGATCCTCCCATCTAATCAACTTGGCATCTTCCAGTTGATCATAAGGAAGTCTCAACACATAAACAGTTTTATCCTCGGCGAAGAACCATTTAAGAGTATTGGGTATCTGCACAGAGGTCGATAAATGGATAAAGCCAGATTTTTGATCAAGCTTGCTGACAGGCAAGCGGAGCGGTAAATCTAGGGCATCGAGAGGGACAGGCGAAGAAGGTGGAATTAGTTTGTAAACGTAACTTGGTTTCTGCGCGGAAGGAGTAGTCATTAGACAGCGCTGAGGTACTAGACGCCCGTCATGTCATATCTGACTAGCTGTGGGCGCTTACTCCCAAATATAGGACACCCTTCCATTTTAGTCAGAAATCTCACCCGCCAATGTTTTTCACGCTACCTGACGTCTCCGTGACCTCATGTCTTCTTCTCTTTCATCTACAGCCATAGATCCTCCATCTGAACTAGAAAAACAACCAAAATGGCGGGTAATAGAAGATCAGCAATCGCAATCACCGTCTCAGTATGAAGTCCACCTAGAAGGGTCTGAACACCCTCAATCACGCTCCCTGGCTCGTAAATGGCTCGCAGTTCTAGTTATATCCTCATCTGCTCTTTGTGTAACGTGTGCGTCCTCTGCCGCCGCGTTCACAGAAGACGGAGTCTCAGAAACCTTCCACGTCTCGCACGAAGTTGCAATCCTTGCGATAAGTATCTTCGTCGAAGGTCTTGGGCTGGGACCTCTGCTTGCAGGACCTCTTAGTGAGGTATATGGAAGGAATATCATCTATAGAGTATCATTCGTGCTATTATTTGCATTCTCGTTTGGAGTTGCGTTTGCGCCCAACGTTGGTGAGTGGATTTAGGAAATGCGTGATTAAGCTGAGCTGATCGGACTTTTGAAGCTGTTTATCTGGTTTTCCGGTTCATCACTGGTTTTTGTGGCTCGACCTTTCTTTCTGTAGCTGGGGGCTCAGTCAGCGATTTGTTCGATAATAAGACGGTCGCAAAGTAAGTTTTTCTAGTAGCCAAAGTTAGGCAGTTGTATTGATATGGTCTCTCAGCCCAATGGTAGATTTTCAAATGCTCCGCTGATAGTGGCATCTTATTCCTAACCTCACAATCTTAGGCTGTTTATACTATTAGTCCCTTTATCGGTCCTGTCGTCGGACCTCTCATCAGCGGGTGAGTTCCGAAATCCGGTGGTTTCAAAACCAAGTGACTGATCGATTGGCCGTGGCATGATTTCTGGCAGATTCATCAACCAGGTGTGTGTGTACGTTTTCGTTCTACGTTTGGATCTCATTGCGATTGCTCGGCCACTATAGAACCTCAATTGGCGATGGACCTATTACATACTTACCATTTGGACCTTTGTTCAAACGCTTGCCTTATTTCTTGTAAGCTAGCTGAACTTTTTCTCTTTCTCGTTCTGAATCAATATGCTGTACTAGCTCGTTCCAGAAACATATGTTCCAATTTTGCAGAAGCAAAAGGCAATTAGGTGAGTACCCAACCGTCTTTTTTTCGTATCATCCTGAAGCTTTTTATAGACTCCGCAAAACGACTGGAGATGACAAGTATTTCGCTCCTCTAGAGCAGGAGGACATCAATCTTGGGCATGCGATTCTCGTTAGCTGTTACAAGCCATTTCGTAAGGAGCTAATCGTTCTTTTTTGGCGACGCACTGATTCAAACCACCACTTTATACAGAATTAGTGCTCTACGATCGCATGGCGCTACTATTGAATACCTGGTCAGTTTCTGGAGCAATGTCAGCTATTTACGCGCATATTCAGTTGCCTTTAGGACCTCTCTGATCCTCGGAATCCTCTACCTTGCCTTCCAAGCTTTTCCTGTCGTCTTTGAAACTAATCACGGTTTGAATGTTCAAGATACTGGTCTGGCATTTTTAGGAATAGGTCTTGGAATGATATTGGCGTTGGCGACGCAGCCATATTGGAATAGGTAAACGCGTTATATCCTGAAGCTAACGTAGTCCTGACTCATGCTTTCGAAAAGACTCTACGATAGAGAAGCGGAGAAGAATGGAGGCGTAGTTTCTCCGGAGAGTCGGTTATACATGGGGGAAGTCGGTGGTGTGCTGACCCCACTTGGTGCGGTGCCTCCAATGTAATCACTGACTCCCTGCTCATGACTTCTCATCTACCTAGGTCTTTACTTTCTCGCCTTCACGACATACCCCTCCGTTCCCTGGATCGTTCCTATCATCGCTTCTATTTTCTTCGGGGCCGGAACTTACTTTGTATTCACCTGTGTCTTCACCTACCTCGTCACCGCCTACCGTCCCATCGCTGCAAGCGCTATGGCCTCAAACAGTGCGATGCGATCTACCTTTGCTGCTGCTTTTCCGCTCTTTGCTGGTGCCATGTACGACAGATTGGGCACTGTAGGCGCGACGGCATTGCTGGCGGGAATCATGACTGTAACAGTACCCCTGCCATTTGTGTATAGAAGGATTGGCCCTAAATTAAGAGCCAAGTCTAGATTTGCGGTTGGGTAATTTGGCGATATTGGGCAGTGTACTTGAGTGCGACGGCATTGGTCATGACTGTAACGGTACCCAGTACCACCTGTCGTTTGCCTATAGAAGGATTGGACCTCGGTTATGAGCAAAGTCGAAATTTGCGTTTGGTTAATCCGGCGATACGCTACATGCACGATCTATATATTCAGATTTAATGGATCTACGCTTACGACTACTGCTGCAGCTCTATTTACAGTTCTAGAATTTCTACAGTTGTTTCTAGATGTATACTATTTCTTCTAGCTCACGAAGCTGCATCCCCTTGACATGCGAAGGGATCGCACATGCCCCGGTTGGAGTAGCAACTTGCCATTTATGACTCAGATTTTGAACCATAGACCATAGATTATCGGATGTTGGCCAGTTTAAATACTCCATCCTTTCAGTGCAACCTCCATCCTCCCCAGATGTCCAGTGGATTTCACATCGATGCACCTGCGAAGGTGTTGGACCTTCTTCGAGAGTTACACCAGCTCTCAATCCAGCAGGAAGCGCAACTTAAAGGCAATAGCGCAGCTCGTTTCGTTTCGACAGATGTGTTGAAACCAGGAGAAGAGACTGCCACGCCTAAAAAGGACTCCGAGTCATTTTTCAATGACTTGATGAGAGACAAGTTCATCGCTCTTGATGAAGATAAAGCTCACTTTGTCTACCAGCTCATCCGAGCGACTGGTGCAACTCGAGTCATTGAAGCTGGTACCAGCTTTGGTGTTAGTACCATCTACCTTGCTCTCGCTGTTTCCGAAAACAAGAAACGGATTGTCGATGGTACTGCTGGGAAGTACAAGGCTGGGATTATTGCTACGGAGAAAGAACCAAGTAAAGCGGCAAAGGCTCGAGAGCACTGGGCGCAGTGTGGGCCTGAAGTGGAAAGGGAAATTGAATTGAGAGAAGGAAATTTGTTGGAGACGCTCAGTAAAGATGTGGATCAGGGCGTGGATCTGCTCTTACTTGATAGTAAGTTTCTTCGTCTACTCACAGAGATAGAGAGAATTAACCTTGGGTTGGAGTTTGGACACCTTTGGCTCTGCCAACGCTTAAACTCATTCAGCCGAAATTGAAACCTGGAGCTGTGGTGTTGACGGATAATGTTATCATGGCGGCTGAAGGATACAAGGAGTTGCTGGATTATTTCAAGGATTCGAATAGTGGCTTCCAAAGCCTGACTCTGCCATATTCTGGAGGCTTTGAGATGACGGTGTATAACCCAAAGTAGTAATGAAAACAATTTATGGGCGGCAAAATGCCAAAGCTGAAAATATTTGATGTCACGTCATAAGCCTGAATTTTCAAAGTGGCCTCATTCGAATTTCAAGGTTTACTTTTAAACCACAACCTCCAGGCCACAATTTCTCTGTTTATCATTCACAGACTGGTCGGAATACTCTCATTCAGTTTTACCAAGCCTTCACTCACCGCTCCCGCTCTGATATACATTCAACATATATTCGAGGATTTTGCTTCAGCTTTCTGTAGTTAATATGTAATACAGTTCCAGCCTCAAAGGAACATTTCGCGTCGCATAGAGGCAGGCGAAAACCGGTACTTTGTCAGAGTGGACGGAAGAAAGTATGTTATCCTGTAGCTCCGATGACTGATCTAATTACGATATTTCAGCTTCCTAGTTGGTCGTTTACGAGGTCTGCTGCAGATATTTTCGTGCTTCTTAGCACACTAGCGCGCTCCTTCGTGTGAAATATCATCAAGTATCATGTCGCGAGACACATAACAATGTTCTGCCATTTTTCCTCGTTGCAAGGAGCCCAGGAGATTACGCGGAATCGCATTCTCGGTCCCAACTTTCTCAATTCTGAATAGGAGGCCGTTGTGCGGAAGTATTCATGACAGGATGCCTGGATAAAGTTCGGAGCGAGGTGCCGACCACTCAGCAGTGTTCGGACGACAGAGCCCAACAGCCCAGTTCGAGGCTGTTTACTGCTTACGACTCGTACGGAACGTAATTCTCAGCGACACCGGAAACCTGAAGGCCAGAGCTGACGAGTTCAGGCACCACGGCGGGTCCGCCAAGAGAGCCAGGTAAGGAATTCAATTTTCATATGAAACAGGTGTTTCAATTCTAACTGTCGCAGCTGACCAGCGCCACCTTTTTGGAAACATTGTAGTTTTTTGTCTTTTATACGCTAATTGTGAATTCTCCGAGCCCTATTTTTGATTTCCCTCGACCATCGTATTGTGCTTTTGTTTCTCTGCCGGGGAGATAATCGAATCGATGCAGAATCGCAATGAATTGGGCGTTTCCCTCCGTGAGTTATATCCGGATAGATTTGATTGTGAAGAGGACCTACGACAAGGTCCGTGTTTGTCGATTTCACCGCAATTGTTCTGCTGTAGGCTTATCTTTTTCTGTATGTTTTTGCTTCACACTCCCATGTCCTCACTGCAACCGCCAACTCGTTCGGCCTCGTTACCAACGCGATCCTTCCAACTGTCAACAATTCTAGAAGATATCGAGCAATACGACTTCCCTGGCCTGAATCTTGGAACTGAATCGCTGGCTGCTACTCCCAAATATGTGCCTGGATCCAAGACCTGGACGCTAGGATCTATATCGAGGTCGAGGTTACAGTCATTGGAGGGACGAAGGTCGAAACAGGAGGCGAGGAAAGTTGGTGTGGATCGTGATTGTATGATATGGTCCGTTTCCCATCTAAACACCGTCTTCTACCCGTCGAGTTAAATCTCTCTGTAGCTATGACATAGCTTTGCGGCCGGCTCGAACACAATGTTGCGGGAAGCTGTTTTGCGAGGCTCATCTCCACGACGTGCGTTTGATTTCATATCAGCTCCATCACATCTAACATTATGAATGTCAGTGGCTTGCAGGATCGTCAAATCGATGTCCTTGGTGTTCCGCATACTGTCACCCAGATACAGGCGTTATCTCCCTCGCATCTCCCGCGTCTCCTACTTCGCCCTCCCAGCGTACGAGGCCATCTTTGTTGTTAAAGGGCGAGACAACGACAAGATCTCGGTCTTCTTCCTCTTCTTCGTCGTTCTCATCACGTTCGAATTCTTCATCCATGGACCCAAATTCAGAACAGGACGATAATGACAGGTCTCTACGAGCAGGGAAAACTGTCAATGCCGATTCATTCCATCTCTGGAGTTTCTTCTCGAAGGTTGTCCTGCATTTCTTGGATGACCCATCGCTAGAAACATCAGAAGTTCCTCCACCTGATATCTATCATGCTTCAGAAAACTGGATGAAATATCACACTTTATATCAGGAGCCGCCTTCCGCATCTGAGATCACGCAATCATCAGCGTTGGCCAATCCGTCCTCCCAAGCGCAGAATCAACAAATGGTTCTAACCCCATGGGATCAGTCTTTAGGCTCGGAAATAGTGGGTGATAATGAGCGCACAGCCCTCGCTCTGATTTCGAAAATCATAGGGAAAGTGTTGACGCTCGTAGCATTGGTATTGGTCTTCTGGGTATTAACTCGGTGAAGACAGATGTTTCGTTCGATTTTTCATTCGCTCTTCTCTGCCCAATATTCGTTTAAATCATGTTTTTCTCTTTGCATTGCATTTGTATCACTAGGCATCTTTACGCATTTATGACCTGTGCAATTTCCAACCAATGGAGTTTTTACATGTGTATGTTTCCTGTATGGAAGCTTTTCCCCTTCAACTGTGCTCGGAAGAACCCCATTATCGAGCATCATGACCAGAAGGAAGCTTGTGCCAAGATGGACGTGTGCAAATGGAAGCGCTTCGATACGTAATACATCACCAGATTGTCGGTCAAACGTCGGTAGAGCAAGTTGTTTGAAGGAGCGCAAGATTTTGAGCTGTGAGGGCGATATTTGAGCAAGGAAAGGAGATTACTAGATCCCACCAGTAATGTAAAATCTGTTTCATTACACATCATAGCAAGACAGCAAGCGAGCAGCAATAGAGAGTATGAAAGCGAAAAGAAAAGGAAATGTCCAAAAATATAAGTAGGACATACATACAATACATAACTGAACCAGCAAGAAAGAAAGCGTGAACACGACCGTACGGTCCATTACATTATACGTAGAATATAACACTCATCATCTATGCATCGTCGTCTCAAAGTCTGGTAAGAAACATATTTATCATCATAAATCATATCACCGATGTAGCAGAAATGTTGCTTCCTCCTCTTCCCAGAGAAGAAAGTGTATGTTGCCAGAGACGCTCATCCGAATTCTCCACTGCCGCCCTACCTTTGCTCTGAGCCTTCTTGTTCTTCATACCCCATCTCCCCGACTCAACCCCTGGACCGCTGCTCGCAACGCCGCTAGGGACGGCGTCAACTGCTTCACCTCGAATAACAGCCTCTAGAGAGTCTAGTGCAGACAAGAACACATCTTCGACTTCCGACTTCGGTTCAGGAGCATCATATGCGTACGCGCTCTGTGTCCATCGCACTTTCTTCTCCTGTTTCTCCTGCTTTTTTGTTGAATCGGTCGTTCCCGGAACCCAGCGGCTACGATCGTTCGGGCCCAAAGTTGATGAAGAGGTAGACGAGGAAGTTGAGGCAGGGGCGGGGGCAGGGGCGGGAGGAACCCAAGTATCGTGCTGCTGCCGAGCTGGCTGAAAGCGGGATGGATTGTCCGAGGTCATGGATGCGGCAGGAATAGGCGAGCTATCCTTGTCTCCGTACTCGAAGACCCCTCTGAACATCTCTTGTGCCTGAGGTTCAGATACAACCGGCTTGGGAGCCTTCGGTTCTTCGACAGATTCCATGATGTACCTGTAATCAACAGGTAGTCGTTCAATACCCCTTGCCTTGTCTTCATCACTCAAACCCAGTTCTTCATCCTGAGCCTCTTCAATGGTCACCTTTTTCTTCCCCTTTGACTTCTTTTTGGAAGATGTGGATGAGGAGGAAGAAGATTTGGTGAGTGGGGGAGCAACGACGATAGCCGGTTTCGCTACTGGTGCTTTTGCTGGTGCAGCAGAGGCAGGTTTAGATGATGAGGATCCCGGGGTTACGCCATTTGTCAGAGGTTCGTGTACCTCCCGACCATTTTCTGTAGGCTTCGCTTGGGTTTGGCCTCCCCGACTCCCTTCCGTAGTGACGCCGATCTTGGCCCCAAACTCCGAAGGTCCAGAAACCGACTTCTGGATTTGGGTTGGAACGTCGAACAAGGCATTCGATGTACTTGGAAGTTTTCCCTGTGCAGAACCTGCTGAAGGCCCCGAAACAGACTTCTGAACTGGAATTGGAACTTCCAAATGTTTCGCCTTGATGTCACGATTTTTGTTGTTCAGATTGGCCTCGAGAGCTGCTGGAGGAATCCATACTCGACGATTGTCGGGAACTTGCGATGTATGCGGAGCGGCGGTGGCCAATGTCGCAGTGGGTGCGGGAGCGAAGCTAAGGGTACTGGTGGAAGCTGCGGGAGTAGGGGTATGGGTGGTATAAAGTGGATGAGAAGAGGAGGAAGCAACGGTGGATGATGACAACGTCGAAGGAGTCGGAGTAAAAGAAGATGAAAACCCAGCCCAAGGTGATGACGCCTCAGCGGTCGACGACGACGCGTGGCTGGGATTCTCTCCCCAGCCCCAATGACCAGGTATTTTCGGGCTCGTGTCATCCGCACGCTGTGGAGTTTCTTCGCTGCTGTCCGTCCTCTCTATACCAGGAGCAGCTACCTTCTTCCCTGCTTTAGCCTTTTCCTTTTTCGATTTCTTGCTAATGGAAATTGGAACCGGGACTGATACACCGGAGACAGGGGTCGCTGTTTGTGCGGCTTTCTTGGATTGGGGCAAGGCCGTATCAATCTGGTCTTTGGAAACCTTGATGGAATATTCTTCTTCCTCCACAGATGACGAATGCGGCAAAACAGTTTTCGATGCCGAGGCTACAGCTGCAGGTGCGGTCGCAAGTCTCTTCAGTGGCGGAGCGTCGCCGAAATGGGAGGCACCAACACCAGACCCGGACAACGCGCTCTTCTCTTTTTTAAAGGACCATCCGGAAGATCGCGTAGTAGGCGTAGGCGTGTCGTTTCCAGACTCAGCCCAATCCTGCTGATGTAGATGCTGGAGGGATTGCTTTCGCGTGCGAGGAAAGGCGGATTGGCGAATTGTTGGAGTTTCAGAAGCGATAGGAACATCCCGTTCGAGGCTAAAGTGAAAATCTTTGAGAAATTTCTGTGCTTTGGAGTCGAAATCTTGTTCCGTTGGAAGTTGCGGCCTTAGCTCCGCTCTTCGTTTTGTTCTCTCCGCGTCGACGTCAGCTTTCCTTTCGCTTTCTTTTCGCTCCCGCAATGCGAACATATCGGCCTCGTGTGCTCGAACACGTTGGGCCTCTTCATCCTTGGACCAGCTCTTTTTCCGCCGAGCTTCATCGAGGTCGAGGGTGAGGCGAATGTCAGCCTCCGCAGCCTCCTCGTGGAACTCTCGGATTTTTTTGATTCGAGTGGAGAGCTTGAATTTTTCGAATGACGCCTCATCGTCATCAGCTTCCGAGTCGGAGGCTAGCTGAGGACCGATGTATTGTCCGTGTGATTTTGGTCGGGATTGGGAGGAGGCGGAGGTAGACGGGTGCGAAGAAGATGAAGAAGTGTCCGAAGCCAAGTACTTTGTTTGCCATTCCGGAGAACTAGCCTGGGAACTCTGAGCTGATGAACGAGAGGCTTCAGATGACCATGAAGGATAGACCGGTGTGCTCCAGAGGTCGGACGTGGATGATATGGAACTAGCTGTGGAAGCTTCTAAAGATAACTGGTCATCGCTTCGCAGGGTTTGCTTCTAAACGATAGATATGAATAGATGATGATGAACAGAAAATAGATACATACCACTTCCATCCAATTGTCAGCGAGATGGAACGAGGTCGGATCGACCACCGCATACGTCTCAGAGATGCGCGGCGCTTCCTCGACTTCTTCAAGCTCGAGATCTGCGCCGAGTATCATCTCGACTTTACGTTGCTCCTCCTCGGTCATATCTATCCAATCCTCGCTTTGTAATCCAGCATCTCTGAGCCTTTTGTCCCATTCCTGTCTAATCATATTACCGTCCAGAGTCTTTTCCAACTCTAGTCGTGTTTTGGTTTTTTGCTCCTCGAGTTCCTTTGGATCCTTTTTTTGTCGACGAGATTTTGTTGAGCGCCACTTTTGTTCTAGTTCCTTTAGAGCTGCTTGTATCTTGCTTTCGATTTCGTCGTGACGCGCGGTGTGCCACACTTCGAACTCGACCCAAAGTGTGCGCACCTGCTCTGACCGAGTCGGTGCTCGCGCCGGTGGCGAACGTTTAGAGATACCAAACATCGAAGAAGAGATAAGCACGAGCTAGTCTGCGCAACTGTGTGCGCGTTAAATAATGGGTGGGCAGAGGGGAAGCGGAGAAATTAAAGGATATGACTCGGGGCGTTTAAAATTTTTTGAGATGGGAACTACTGTGGCACAGTATAAAGTTAGGAACGCCTCGTGTACGGTCAGCCGGGCGACGAACCAAGTTTGAATTGGACAGTTATTTCTTGAATTTCTGTTGGCCTCTTCTGTCCGTATTTAGCCAGAAATCGGTTAGCTCGACTGCGTATGCGTAGTGTAAAGTCAGAATGGGCTCTGGGAAAGGTCAATTTAGCTTCATCGTGATAAGACTTGCTATATGAAGCGGAAACCCGCAGCCCAGATGTCAGTCACGTGATCATTTAGGGCTGAGGGGAAGGAATGCCTGTGCGTCGTGCGAGCCCGTTCGGCTCTTACTCTGTGTCCAATGCGGTTTTTTACGCGTCCAACGATTCCTTTTTCACCGCTTTGTGAGGACTTTCATCTCCCTTAGCCGATGTGAAGTGTATCAATAGCTGTTAAATCCGATCGCGAAGATGTACTTACTTGGTTAATTCATCTCAATATCAACTCTTTCTGTATTTCTTTTACAAGTAAAAAGTGGATGCTCCTAATGGGATGTATTCGCCGGGACTTTTCAGGTCGATGGTTGTGCATAATGGCTTCCATGAATTTGCGGTTTGGTTGGATGGCTTGGACTGCGGCGTAGCACGAAGTTGCATAGCAGACTGCACATGTTGGGTCCAGTGCCAGTGCATGAGACGACTTGATAGGACCGAAATCTGTCTGATTACTGTGACATATTCAAGAACAAAGGCCTATCACTGCGCACTCATGAACACAAGACCTCGGATATTGAAGCTGGAATTATTTACCATGGCGCAGAGAAGACAAAGAAGGAGTAGGACGATAAGGTGCCTTGTATACCCTTTGAATCCACGAGGTAAAAACGAGTGGGATGTGTAAACGAAGGGGCACTGGTTGCCGATAAGACAACAGGTGATTACCGATGAAAGCAGACTCGATGCGACTTTGTTAACCTTTCGCCAATGTAGTCAACAGCCACTCATGCTGTAACGCAAACGCCACTGGACGCGTCGTGCGCGTCGTAGGTCGCGTCGACAGCTGGAGAAGCAGAGTAAATGAGTTATATACACCGTCGATCTGTGTAGCACTGGAAGGGGGACGCCGTGTAGCTCGCATTTGGGGAATTACCAGCGCCAGTAGGCTCATCGATGATTCAGAGGAAACAGTCGCGTTTGAAATCACGTGACTAAACTTTTTGTCTGTCGCGTCGCATGGCAATTCGGTTTCAGTCATAAAAGCCCTTTGACCCTCCAAAGCCGTCCCTTTCTCTTAACCACCATGTCCAGCCCTAATCCACCGCGCAAACTAGCCAAAATCCACTTGGGCCTTCCAGAGACTGCATCTGTACGTCGTTTCACTGATTTTTAATTTATTTTGCGCGTCTTTCTCAACATCTTTTGAAGCACGCGCTCATCCCGGAACAGTATCTTGAAGAGCTATCAAACCATCTTGCCATTTATCCTAATGACACTAATGTCAGTCCAATTCATTCTGAATCATTTGACATGTCGAAATTGATGACCCCTATACCAGTTCAAGCTTACGCCCCAGCCTAACCAAGGATGTACGTCGCAATAACGCGTCTTTTTACACATCTTTACTGATACAGCATTTCTATATAGTCGGCAAACTTACTTGCCTCGAAAACGGCTGTATGGTCGATATTCCCCTTCAGTCCAACTCGAAACTTTCCGATGGCGGAAAGAGCATCGGAATTGGGTCGCTTACTGCCTATCGGGTATATAATTTTTTTACGCGTCTGTTGTAGACTCCACTGATTTAACAGTTGCGATAGGCCCATATCACTCAACATCCGACCCATAGTCGCAATCGTTTGGCACGTGTAAGAGCTCACAGCAATGGCTCATCTAGCGCGGTATGTCACAATCCTCTTTCCTCGTACCAATCTTGACCGTTTGGATCATAGCCCATTCCAAGGACCGGGAGACTCATCAAGAAAGAGCCGTCCGCGGTTGATCTTCGTACTACTCGAGACGCGCAGCCAGTGCTCCCTTCGTCCCCTGATGTTAGGCAGATTAGCGCTTTACCGTTGCGTCCTTCCCAGAATAGACGGACCAGCCAACAACTGATCATCAATACTAACGCTGCACCAACCTTAATTTCTTCGGATTCCGACACTTCTCCCCTACCCAGATTTTCGTCGTCATCGCCTGCCCGTAAAAGGTCCGCAAGCCCAGACCAAACGGAGAGCTCATCGCCTATTGTTAACTTGCCACACCCCGCGAAGAGGCTCAAGAAGGAGCCGACACCTAAAACTCCTTTAGCAACTAGCACGAACACGGTCGTTCCTTCCTCGCCTACGCATCTTGCATTGGACCTCCACGACGTCCGGTCCAAAATCGAGGAACTGCAAAGAGAGATTTCGCATAAACAAGAACTTCTCGATAGAGCCCTACGCAAGGACGATCGCACCACGTCAGACAAAACACGTATCCAGCGAATGAGCGATGAAATTGCAACTTTACGATTTCTCAAGGACGATCTGAAGGGCTCGCTGCCAGTAATGTCCCCTGTGAAGAGGTCTTCATCATGGATGAAAGCTGAATGGGACGGCGTTTCATCCTCGTCTAACAGTCCTGCCCCAATCGAGGCAGGGCCGAGTAGACTTCCATGGTACACCTCTCTCAAGTCGGAGTCGCTCGATTTCTTTTCGGATGTCAGTAGACATGTTGTCCCCAAGGCGGAGCCTTTTCCTGCCCGAATTCCACCTTCACCAATGGTCCACATGAAGTCCGAGCCGGTCGCTTGGACACTAACGCCTGTGATCCCAGCTAAACCCGAACCTGTGCCTGCTCAAATTAATCTGCCTGTGATTCCTACTCAATCAGAATCCGCTTCAGCTTGGCCCTTTTACCCGCATATAGATGCCGTTGCTGGTCCAAGTAACCCTCAGGCGCATCAACTCTCACTCGGGAATGCTAGTTTGGATGGAGACTATGCAATGCGTTTTGAGACCAGTGATACCTACGCAGCCAACACGATTGCTACACAGTATGCTGGAACTTACATCCCAAACGTTGCGCCGATGATGTTTGACGAGGGAAAATACGATCAAGAAGGAAACTTCCGCGGTCGAGGAAGGGACACTTTTCAAGGACCCGTTGCTAGAGCTGACGAGTAAGTCGTATTTTCGACGAAAGTTATCCCATATCGACCAATCACTTTTATAATTTAGTATCGAGAAATTTCTCGTCGAAGCCGGGAATGCTGCGACTTTTGACCACAATGCTACAGTCGATCAGGCATTGAAGGCGCTCGGTCTTCCTTCACTGTACACACCTTTGCCAGGCATGGAAATTGCACTGATGGCACACCAGGCCATAGGCGTAGCCTGGATGCTTGACAAGGAACGCAGTTCTATTCGTGGCGGTACGTTGGCAGACGAGATGGGATTGGGCAAGGTAAATTGTTCTTGCCGCAATGTCATTTTGGTATTTACTCGTATTCTTTTTCTTCGTTCGTGCTTTGCAGACTGTTCAGTTGTATGTCAAGTTTTTAACTGCACGCGAGAGTTCTTAGAGCTGATTTACGGTTTTAAGGATCGCTATGATGATGATGAATCGATCCCAAGATCCCAAGTGCAAGACGACGTTGATTCTCGCCCCCACTGCCCTCTTAGATCAGTGGAAGCAGGAGCTGGAGCTCAAGACGAATGTGAACTTGAAATGTTATATTTATCATGGTTCGTACAACCGTTCCGTGTCCTATGATCCGTGATTCATATTGAAAAATCCCACTTCTTCAGGCCCGAACAAGCCCAAAAAAGCTGACGATTTGCTCAAATACGATGTCGTATTGACGACATTCCAGGTTCGCACTCCGGCCACTCTTGCCTGGCTTGATGATTTATCACTCGGGTTTCTCTATATATAGACTATGGCTCTTGAATGGCTAGATATTGAGGGGGAGGAAAAGAAGAAAAAGAAGAAAGCCAAGGCGAAGGCAAAAGGAGAGGATTTTATCGTCTCCGACTCCGACAATGATGGAAACCTCAAGTCGAAGAAGAAAAAGAAAGAGAGTGAGTTTCATTTCGACTATTGAATTTTTCGATAACTCAGTTATACGCTCAATAGATGGTCTTCTTTTTCAAGTAGAGGTTAGTAATTTGAATTCATCTAATTAGGTCTTAAGCTCCCTCGACTTCTAGTTCTACCGAGTTGTGCTCGATGAGGCACAGAATATCAGAAATAAGATGACCCGCAAGTTTTGATGTTTCTTCTTAAATCCGATAAACTGATTGAACCTTTACAGGGGCATCTCGTGCCGTTACGGCTCTCAATGCACAGTATCGCTGGTGTCTAACCGGTACCCCCATTATAAATAGCCTTTTGGCAAGTCCGCCCTTGAGGCTGTTTATTCTGCTAGTCTTCATTTCCTGACATTTTGTTTCACTCTAGGACTCCTATGGCATCATTCGTTTCCTCCGAATCACTCCTTGGCACGATTTTCAGCACTTTCATCCTCATATCAGTCGTTTGGAAAAAAAGAATCGTCAGTGTCATATTGGTTTACTGCAACCGTGTTTTGATTGTATGCGTGCAGCCCAACTTGCGATAACCCGCCTTCAAGCCATCTTGAACACGTTCATGCTTCGACGAAAAAAGGACTCGAAACTAGATGGCAAGATCTTGATCGAACTTCCTCCGAAAGATATTACATTGCAGCGTTTGGAATTCTCGGAGGAAGAGCGGGAGATCTACGACGCGGTAATCATGATACACGTACTGTTACTTGACAATCATCTTGCTCATGAAGATCGTTTCGTCAGGTCGAAAAGCGCATGCAGACGCAGTTTAATCGGTTCCTGAAAGCCGGTACCGTGCTCAAGTAAGTTTGCGTCTGAATCTTTTCCTCCGACTGTTGCGATTTAGCGACTTTAGAAATTATTCTACTGTTCTCGTGCTCTTGTTGCGACTTCGTCAGTGCTGCGTTCATCCCTCCCTCATCCAAGAGGAGGGTGTAGCATTTGTCGCTGCCGATGAAGTCGATGACGCCGGCAAGGTTCTCAAGAGGGCTCGCGATTTGGTCTCGGACGAGTTCGTTCGCAAACTCAAAGCCAAGTTTCTTGAGCAAGCCTTGTCAAGAATGAGGGCCGAGAAAGAGTCCCAAGATGCCACGATAGAAACCGAAGAGTGGGTTTTTCATTTCTTCCAATGTTTCCATACTCTTAGCCCTTCTTTGAAGGTGTCCTATCTGCTACGACAACTTCTCGAATCCAGTTATCACTGCATGCCAGCACAACTACTGCCACGACTGCATAAAGGACGTCTTGAATGCGCCTCTCGCCGAGCCGACGCACGATGAGCCTGCGCAATACAAACAAGATGAACGTCCCTGTAAGTGAAATGTCTTTCCCTCATTGTAGGTCACACACTAAAGAGTTTTTATCTAGGCCCAGTTTGTCGAAACCCCATTTCCAGGAATCTTTTGTTCGAACAAGCGGCGTTTATGCCGACTGATGAAGAGTTGATGGAAGTTGATGGAACCGGCGAACGCGTCGATTCGGACGTTGAAATGGAAGACGCCACTGTCACGAGCAAGGGGAAGGGTAAAAGGAAGTCTAAGCCGAAGAAGAAAGCCGGGCACCCCATCATCTTAGGCTCAGATGACGAAGATATAATCGACGTCGATGCTATCCAGACCGAGGAATCAGAATCGGAGGATGATGACCACGATATGAGCGACTTTATAGTGCAGAGTGACGAGGACGACGAAGAGAAAGATGCTCGCAAGGCCTTGAAGAAACGTCTTGGCAAGCGCAAGGCAATTGTCATTCTTGACTCCGACGAAGAGGAAGAGGAGGAAAAGGAGATTCTTTTCGGAAAGAGTAAAGCGAAGAAACTTTCTCCTGAGGCCATCAAACTCCTTCCTCGATTCTTGCCTTCTACAAAGATGAAATGGATGATAGAGCATATCCGTAGGCTCTTCGAGGAGCGACCGAACGAAAAGGTGCCTTTGATTTGTTTTTTGTACTGGTAAAGAAATGCTTACTTGGATTCACCCTAGATCTTGGTTGTTTCCCAGTGGACATCGTGCTTGTCTCTAGTATCCCAGTACTTGGGAGAACATGACATCCTTCACGTGAAATATCAAGGTGATATGAATCGCAAAAAGCGCGACGCCTCTGTGCGCTCGTTCATGTCGAAAGATAAAGCCCGTATCATGTTGATGTCGCTAAAGTGTGGCGGTACGTACATCTTTCATCAGTTGAGGGCGCATCTGACTTCCCTCGCGATGTCAGGCGTCGGCTTGAACCTGGTTCGCGGAAACAATGTTATTTCGCTGGATCTGGCCTGGTCCCAGGCAATCGAAGCTCAAGCTTTTGATCGGTATGTCGATTCATCAAGTCCATCCCTATGGCGCTGTATCTTTCTCATCAGGGTTCATCGACTTGGTCAAACTTTGCCTGTCAAGGTCGAAAGACTCGTTATCGAGAATACAGTGGAAGACCGTATTTTGGCCATGCAAGAACGAAAGGTCCTTCCTTTTTGCTCTTCCACTTTGTGCTTGTACTAATACCGAACTTGATTATTTAGCAAACTCTTGCAGATGGAAGCCTCGGCGAAGGAAACGCGAAGAAAATTTCCAGTGAGTATTTTGTGCATGAATTTAATTCTTGCATTCTGATGATCGTGATGGCAGAGATGACGGTCAAGCAACTGGCGGCACTCTTTGGCCTCGACGGCCACGGAAGATTGCTTCCACAGACGGCGGGCCGCGAGAGTAAAGGCAAAGAAAAAGCTGAGAACCGCGAGAACGCGAACTAGGTGCCGATTTCCGATTTGCCTTTTAGACCTTGCTTGCTGCTGTAGTACCTTCTACCTTCCGAACCACTATTTCGATGTTTACACTAATCGTCCCAACTAATTTTACCGTCCTTTGTCATTTACATTACAAGTTTACCAGATCGTAGTCAATGATAACTTTCCATAGCTATTCTCTGTAACCTGCGTTTCGGTATGATTTTATTTTGCACCGGTAGCCTTCTTCAACCCCGCGACGATTTTATCGACCTCACTCACAAAACGATCCACGAGTTTTTGAAACTGGCGTGAAGTGGTTAGAACAAGTTAATGAAAGAGGAGGATGAAGACCTTACTTCTTCTAGCTCGACGGAATGTTTTTCGTACTTTCCTTTTTTCAGACTGGCCTGATGGTGTTTTCGAATCTGTGCGCGAGTATCTTCTGCCTGACGTTGAGAGGCGGCAAAAAGCCCGTTCCGGGCTTCTACAGTGGGTCTGTTGCAAATACTGAGAATCATGCGCGTAGAAAGGTGAAAGTGAGGACTTACTTGGGTATAGGAATCTTCAATGACCGACTGTCTAGCTTTTGAGGGGAGATATTGGGGAGCTTAGCATCGTATATTGCTTTTTCAACATGTTTTAGTGACTACTGGTTAAAGGCCAGACATTGAGTTTCTGGCAGAGTTGATTTTAAGAAAGAGCCCACCTCTTCTTCAAATACAGTGATCAGCAATTCTGAGCCATTTCGCACCCCGACCGTAGAAATTTCTTCCAGTCTGAATGTCTGGTCATTTTTGGGAAATGTTACTCTGACGGGGGAAAGTACAGCTGGAGTGACGCGACCGCTCGCACGCGCTTCTACAGCGGCGCATTCTTTCCGGAACCACTCGACCGCAGCAGCCATTCTCTGTTCAGCTTTTGCATATTCTTCCTTAGCTGCTGGGTCTGTAATGGGCTGCTGGGACCCCGGTACGAGGGTTGCAGTCGATTTTGGGCCTTTCCCGGACTTTTCTATCTTGGTTTCCTTTTCCTCTTTTCCGGCCTTTTTGTCTTTACCAGCCTTTGCAGCCTTTGCATAGGCTCGTATTATTATGGAAGGTTGAGTCAGGATACGAGCTCTGCTATGATTTATGTAGAAGCTGGAACGAAGAGGAGACGAGGAACGAAGAGCAGCATGACGGAACATGAAAAACTCGCAAAAAAAAAAAAAAAAAACAACTGAACGAAGCAAGCGATGCTGATAATTTTATCTTATCAGGACACAATGCATGTGATCAGAGTGATCGGAGACTTGTCAGTTGTCATTCGGGCTTTTCCTCTACTCCAGATCTGTGGCAGGAACTCCGACCACGACGCGCCATACTATCAACATGTTACCATTCACCCCAAATTTGAGCTACTATTCATGGATTGCCAGTAACACTTCGTTGCCACCACCTCTGTCTCTACATCACCGTCTTGCCACTTGTTGATGATGGCCTCAGTTCTCTGTGTAAGCATCAGCGACAGCACAGGTCAAACCGTGTGCAAGCGTGTCCGTCGAAGGTTATTCAACTGCGACTTCCTTTGAATCCGTCACTCTCGTTCCTTTATTGAAGAGCAGGCTCTTTACTATGCATTCATCATGTCGACACAAATGCAAGACTTGCTTAACTAGCCTGGGATTGTCGAGTTCTCTGACAATACTCCTTTTTCTGACGTTGTTACCAAGTCTCGGACTTTCGGTTGAATTTAGATACATCGATGACGAGAAAGGAGACTCGGTTACTGGTGCGCTACCGGTATACTCTCCGGCGAACGCTTGGACGCAAGGCGCGACTTGCTCAGGGTGCGGATTCCATCCTGATCCTCAGCAAGCCTTTGACGGGACTTGGCATGATACTACACATCATACGACTGACCCGGTGAGAACAGTGCAACTATCTTTCAACGGTAAGTAAGAGAGAAGGTTATCCTTGTATACGACTGAGTGCGATGATTTTTGATAGGTACCTCAGTGGAAATTTTCTGCATCCTTCCCAATCCAACAGACCCAACTCTGACTTCGACGTATAATCTGACATTCTCCCTGGATGGTCAGGCCGTTAACAAAACGTTTACACACACGAGTGACCAGTCAAATAACTTTCAATTCAATACCAGCGTATTACTCTTGAGCAATCTACCTCAGCAGGCGCATATGCTCACTATGTTGACCGATTCGACGTCAGTTAATTCTACGTTGCAGTTTGATTATGCGATTTATACGTGAGTTTTTTTTTACTCCCGATCTGGCGACTGCGCTGCCCACTTACACCATCCAACTCTTTCAGCGTCGATTCTTCCTTGTCATCAAATTCTAGCCCCCTGCCTCCTTCATCCTCATCTTCTTCTGCAAGCGCTCAGCTCACGTCTCCTTCACGTTCCTCTGCAGGCACTCCGTCACCCACGCCCAAGTCTACTACTCTCCCCATTGCCGTAGTTGTCGGTGCCACAGTGGGAACGGTACTTTTCCTTTTATTGGGTTCTCTCTCGATATTTTGGTGTTGTAGATACCAACATCGTATCAAACAGCTGTATTTCCAATCATCACTGCGATTTCGGCAGCATAAATTGGAGAATTCCCGGGTTGTAGAACCATACCGGGTAGTCCCTGTAGGGCACTTTCCCGCACAAGGCCTCAATACTCAGGATCGACCGTCATCGTCGGTTGAGCCTCCGAGTACTCTCCCCTCCAGTACTGTCAGTGGCAGTAGTAACAATGGAAGAAGTAATAACCGGCGGGCTGGACAAACCGGCCAAGATCACTCTGGTGTTACCAGTGGTCAAAATACGGGAAATCAAAGCTCTCGCGCCGGAGCCTCTTCCGGTTCCGGATCTGCCTCTGGCGGACGTGATAGACAGCGCAACGCAGAGGCCACCAGTCCCGTCACTGCTGCACCTAGCTCTACTAGTAGTTCTTCCCCCAGGAGGGAGGAGACTATCGTTGAGCTGAAGTCGATGGTGGAACAATTGAAACGGGAGCATAGAGAATTGCGCGCAAGGTTTATGCCGCCTTTGTACACCGAGGAGGTGTCACAGGCATAGTATTACTCAACATCTTGCAGCGCTAGTTGTTGAATTCGATTCTATACGGGCCTGCCTCAAGCCCGGATCTCATCGTTAGATGATATATGTGCATGATGCTATCCTGACGAGACGAGGCGCCATTTCATATTTGTTCCATTATTCGGTATCTTAGTAAAATCATCCAAGAGACTCCGCATCTTCCCTTGCATTTTTCTGTATCCGTAGCGCATTGCTTGTCATCTATACCTCTGCCATTGATATGCCAATATGAAATAAACATCTTCTTACCACTATTATGACCAGTTCAAGAGGTTCGAGATGTCAAAAAAAGGCAGAGGTTTGTTATTAAGAAACATCAATACCAAAGAGTGGTGGGATCAGTCATGTCGAAGTTGAAAATTTTGAGGACTAGCCTGAGCTGACCACGTCAGTGATTCACGGCCTGAATGCTCAGTGAAGAAAAAAAAAAAAGAGAGAAGGCGAAACAGGTTTAGCATCTAGATGCGCGCAGTAAGACGGATAAGTATTGATCTTTCCAAAGCATATATCATGGCATTTCCGATCTCGTTTTCATAGAACTGATGTTCGATGTTCGATGAGTAACTGATCAGCAGGAACACTTGGTGAACATTACAGATAGATAGTCTCACTAGAAAATCTTGAAAGCTATCTGCGTAAACAGTACCCAGATCCCAGATATGGGATAAAAGACATACCGGTGAGAGCGGGACTGTAACACCAGTGGGAGCAGAAATGTTGAAAATTGTTGGAAAAATAAACAAAAAATTCAAAAAATTGTTTTATAGGATTTAGCAGTTGAACTAAAAAAATTTAATAAATATGTACGGAGATACTCAGAGAGCCGCGAAGACGTCTGTCTGTCATGAACGACTTTGAACGCGTGTCTTGAGCCGAGAACCGGAGATTTGCAGATAGGTGTGTCTGGGGTCTACAGGGGCGAGGGCAGTGCAAGTTATTTATTATTCAGCTCATTGAAAGTCCGCAATCTTCCCACGATTTCCATATCTCATAGCCTCACATCGACCCAATTTTCGGGCATACCAGGTACATAACTCGAGCTGCGACGTGCCTTGATTCCCAAACAGGTGGTAGACCAACGCTAGCCTACTTGTAAAAGGTCGTCGATGGATTCCGAAAACCCCAACTCCAATCTCGACGACGGTTCTCTCGACCCCAGCTCGGACAGCAAAATGGCTGCAACTTCCGCTCCTTCCGCTTCAGGCCCCAATAACAGCTCGACGGCCAACGCCGCTTCAACCACGAAACGCGCCAGACCTACCCCCTCTAAAACTTTTCAATGTCGGGGTTTTGGGGATTGTCGAATGGTCTTTTCTCGGTCTGAACATCTTGCCAGGCATATCAGGAAGCATACTGGAGAAAGACCATTTACCTGTCATTGCGGGAAAAATTTCAGTCGGTACGTCCTTGATATGTGCTTCCTCTGGTCCGCATCGCCGAGTTCATGCTTTCCATCTCCTAGTCTCGACAATCTCCGACAGCATGCCCAGACTGTTCATGCCGACAAGGCTGACATGAACGAGCGTATGATGCGCGAACTCGGTCGTGTCCATGCCTCGATGGCCGCAGCGAACAAGCAGGCTGCCCAAGCTGCAGGTACTACCGCTCGAGGTGCTCGTGGTTCACAAGATAGTTCAAACGATCGTGGCCGTACCGCTCGCTCAAGAGCTAGACCAGGAACATCCACCGGTTACGAAGGTGCCGGCGGTCCTGATGGTTAGTTTATCAATTTCTTCGTTGCCATCTCTCCATTTGGTCGTTAATATGAGATTCATCTCATCTTGTAGCCATGTATCCAGGGCTCACAGTCCCAGCTAATCAACTCAGTTTAACTGGGTTCCCTGACCTTCCGGACCCGTATATCGTACGGAAAAAGGAACCAGGGGACGATGGTAAGATATATAACTCTTGTCAACTCCCAGGACCAACTCCTTTTCCCTCTTAGTCTCCCTCGATGGCGAAAATAGCACAGGTTGGTTCTTTCGTATATTAGTTGCCTACGCACTTTTCATGAATTTGTACACTAATCATGTCCATGTCCAGGCTATTCCCGCGAAAGCAACTCAAACGGTGGGTATAATCGTTTCCACCCTCCTCATCCATACAATAATTATCTTCATAATACGTACAATTCTTCGAATTCTGTTCCTGCTTCTTCTACCTCTTACCCTCATCGCTCCACCTCCACCTCTGGTTACTCTGGACCCGCTGTTGCATCCTCACCATCGTTATCATCGTCATCTTCGCCTTCACCAGTGCAAGACCTAGACTCTACTTCGTTCAACAACTCAGGAGGTAACTTCCCATACGACCATTTGGGACACTTACCGCTGGGCTCTGCTAGTGCAAGCGCTCCCTATCTACCATTGACGACAATGTCGATGACTCAAAGTCCGGTCACCGAGATGCCTCCCCAGATGGTGATTGAATTGAATTCTATCAATACGCTGTCTGGTCCAGGACGTTCCCTATCTTCGCGTACCTCTCATCCACATCTCCACATTCATCCACATCCCCATTCACCCGGAGGAATGCATCACCCCGGTAGTCCTTTCCATTCGCCACCTCTGTCAGCTTCTCACTCAAGTTCATCGAGTGGAAGCTATTTCCCACTGGTACCGACCGACTCGAGTGAGCGACATCATGCGCTCTCAGCGGCTTCGCAACACCAGCACCAGCATCACTCAACGTCGCTGCCGGGCACACCGTTTGAGAATGGATACTCGACGCCAAATTCGAGATATGGAAATGGATACTCACACCAGCCGCAGCGAATGCCTAGCCAGGGATACTCCAACTCAGCAGCTTGGGTCGCTCAGAGTGCCGCAGATGGCTCCGGAGGTGGTGGAGGATTGGGAGGGTATTGGGCTTGATTTTTTTATATTTTATTGTTCATTTCTGCACTTTTTTCATTCGTTTTGAACTGTCACTCTTTCGAACTTCCACTCCTTTCAATCTTTCTTTCGTTATGCACGCCTTTTTTGGGACATGGGGTTCCTATTGTGGCCTTGTATCTGTATCCTTTATCCCTATCTATAGCTTTATATTGCGGCTTTTGTGAAGTTATTAAGCTATATATGTTCCATTTTTTGGGTCTCTGTTGTTTTACGTCTTTTTTTCTCTCATAATAGCTACCTCTCTGTTTCTGGCAGTTGTCACTTCTCTCTCGTCTTTCGCTTGCAATGTCTGTCTTTTCTCTGTTTGTGTTTTGTCTGTTCTTCAACTGCCTATCTCTAAATATGTATACGACTATGTGGCTACCTACTTATGTATCATGTCGCGCTTTCGGCTTCTGCGCTGTTTGTTGTTACTTTACTTACCCTTCTCATTCTTTCCGTCTTCTTCATTCCTTATTTTTCGCTTTTTTCTCTTCTCCCCTACATGGCCAACTCACCTCTCGGCCAAGCAAACAGCCAGCAGACGGTCAAGCTGACATAAGGGTGAGTTTTTGAATCCTGTCCTTCTCCTCCCTCCCTGCCTTCTCTTGTGCCTACAATGATTCTGCCTTTCTTTCTCCTTTTCTTTTCTTTTCTTTTCTTTTTTTCTTTTCAATTATAGGAATCGGATTGTTGATGAAACTTGCTGCTGCTCTTTTTCATGTGTGTTCCATTTTCTGTTTAGGGAGGAAGGGTGAGGACATTGGATCACGAACTCCCCAGTCAGTCTTGCTCGACGCCCGCCGCTGCCATCAGCACTGATGCCGCATTCAATGACTTCAACAGTCGCGGTCACGCAAGCCCAATGCCTCCAACTTTGTCGATCAGGCACAGACTTCTACTGGTTACATGTACCACGGAGATGACTCTCCTGGCGTGCCAGTACGCGCAGTGCGTTTGACCATTGTTAGCTCGGGGTGCATTGCTGGTATAGCTTGCGGGCGTCTGACGGCTGTTTTCCGTTTGTGTTTGGCCTTGAAACGATCAAACCTTGAGAGGCTTGGGTCGAGAGGGTTTTTGTTGCTTTTGCACTTTCTTCATTCGTTTCTAATTTCCACTATTTTTCTTTCTTAATCATTCTCTCATCATTCTCTCATCATTCTCTCATCAAGTCGTTCGATGTACTGACCCAGCTTTCTTTCTAGGTTCATACGCAAATTACTCAAATGTTCGACATCACCGCGACGAGATGGAAGTTGATTCCGATATGACCTCCAGCTCGAGGCGGCAGTCCTTTCGAGCCTACCGAGACGACCCGGAAGACAGTCATTCCTTTCGATCCTTTCGAGGCCAGCAGCAGCATCGACGGCCAAGCACCTCCTATCCCTCGCAACCTCAGCACTCCCGCTCTTTCTCTGGAGGCGGAGGGAGCATGTTCAGATTTAACGTCCCCGAAGGAGACAGCAGCACCTATTCCCGTGAGCGGGAAACAACCAGCCGGCCATCCACTGCCACAACTGCCCGACCCGGAACTAGCACCAGACCATCGACAGGAACGACGCTCCCCCCACTCGCAAGCGTCGTCCCCAGCTCCATTGCTTCTCTCCCGCCCCCGCCACCTCTCGCACGACCAGGTTCAAATGCTGGCCGTTCAGGACGACCCGTATCTAGTGCCGGACTTGGAGGAATACTCAACGGCCATGGAAACTCGCTCCCACCTCTCGGACCATCGTCCAACAGCTCAGGGCTCCCATCGCTTTCAACCTTACCGGGCCCCGGGAGCGCGAACGGGCTCAGGCTTCCACCGCCAAGTTCAAGCGGATTTAACTTCCGCCCTGGATCGCGGAGTGGCTCATCGCATGGACTCGAGTCATACGCATATCGACCGGGAACAGCGCCAGCGTTGGGACCACCAGGAACCTCAAACTATCATGTCAGTTCTGGATCTAGCATGGTTGTCGGGTGGGAAGACGATCGTTTCGGTGAATCCCCCTTCTCTTTCAATGCACCACCCCTCAGCTCCTCCGGAAGTCGCAAGCGGGGATTCTCAGAGCTCGATGAGGGGGGTGGAGAGGATGGAGCCACCGAATCTCGACCACAGTCGAGACGACTTACTGTCATGGAACTCTGCGAACCCGAAGATGGCAGTTCCGGACGCCCTCAATCCTCATCTGGATCTCCAAGGACAGGGGGAATTCTATTCACCCCCGTCCGGGAGAGAGACATACACTCAGCAGGTAGCAGACCTGGAACGAGTGGCACAGGGCTCATCGTCCGCGGAGCTGCAGGGCTCGCCCTTGGGGACCGAGATCCTGGCCCGTCAAGTTCAGCGGCAAAGGGCTTTGAGCTACTCACAAGAGCTGCGCATGCAACAGGAGGAACAGCTTCGAAGGTTAAAAGGGAAAGCTCAGGCGCATCAGGTAACTTATTTTATGAGATATTTTATTCCCTTCCCATCTAATGTCGCTGCATCAGCTTTCTATCGTCCAAACTCGAACACCTCCACCTCCTCCGCAGAGTCCACATCAGGACCCACCACAACACCGTCCCCACTCTCTGCCAATGCTGCCCGGCCATCTACTTCCGGATCCAGGTCATCCAGTTCACCTCGCTCGCCCGTCGAGTCGGATCGATATGGATATGGGCATGGATCGTATGAACAACATGGGAAATATCCTAAGTATGGGTATGGACAGCGGGGCTCTGGCAGCGGGGAATATGGGTATGGGAGTTCATTCCAGACCTCGGTCGAATCTCCAGGCTCAGATATATCAGGAAGTCCCGCAACAGCTGGCGCGCGCTCACCGTTATCAGCAGGAAGCGCATCTCCCCCAAGCGCCATCTCGACGGGAGGTATCCATGCCTGGAGATGATCGTGTCATGGCGATGGGATTAGGTGACGATGTGAGAATGGGGATGGGCGTTAACATGACTAACAATACGAATTCATATGCCTACTCCAACAATTTCTCCCTCGGCATGTTGCATACCGGTAATCTGGGACTCAGTGAAGGCGAATCTTTGGGCACCAGTTTCAGTCGTTCGGATGACGGGAGGAGTCTGGATCTTTTTGGCGAGTTTGGAAGTGGATCGATACCACCGTCCCATTGAGGAGTCTATTCTATGGGCGAATCGGCAAGCGGATGAAAAATTGAAATCGGACGTTTGGGAATTTTTATGCATGCATACATTTTGAAAACTTTTAGGTTCATGTGGTCGAATTTTCTTTTCTTGAACTGTTCACTCTCTTCTCTTTGTTTCAAAATTTATACAAGTTACTTATATTCCACGTACGTATCATACTTTGATTGAATTCGACTTAGTTATCAGCGCACTTTGTACTCGAAATAATAAAATTCTTCTAGAATGACCGAGTTCGTCATGGGACGCGACCATCTGCTTTTTCCTTTGTTTCCCACTCAAGTATGTCTGGTGGTTTGCTCATTCGTTCAGACTTCTATTGTGGATTCTTATGACCTTCCCTTATACCTTAGTTCGTGCACTACATTGTCTTTTTTCTGCTACAAATACTTGACCGTACCTCTATATTTTTATATCGTTCGGAATGCACCAGAATGTACCTGGGTCAAGTAATATCAAATATTCAATGTTCAAGCCACACGAACCGTAATTCAGCATGGTCGGACAAAAGACCGTTCGAGGCCTTTCTCTTGGCGGGATCGGTATTGGATGTGTATGTATATTCTGAACAGACGACATGGAACTCGCATGGATGGCGCAATGCTATAGGCTGAAGAAGTATTCCCTGGTGCTCTGTCCGCCTTTCTGCCTCTGAAATCGAAAGCATACAAATCAAATTTAGTTCGGGATAAGACTCTGTCAGTATCCGGAAGATGTTCATCTATCTGAACTGTCTCCTGTGACACAGCGCACGGTATAAGATCAATCACGTCCAACGGAAAGCTTGAAATCACTCCGAGATCTTTTCAGGTTCGAACTCTGGCTTCTTGGAAGAAATCGAGGGCAGGACCTGAGTTGTACCAGAGTTTTCCGAACATTATCGTTGTTGATCCAGAATATAGGGAATTGATTGTCGGGAAATGGGTACATAAGGACTTTCCAAAGCTCGGAGTATAAATTGGACCGGAATACACATCCCGCACACATCCCGTACGGGTGCATTGAAAGGATTACAACAATTGATGTACTCTAAAGATCTAGAGCAGATCAGGTACCGAGGTATCGCCGTTGAACGTTTAAAAGTGGAAGGTAGGACCCCGGATACCCCTACCTTTCCTGAACAGTTCGCGTCAGCCCGAGTTAGATGGCGATAACGGGGACATATGTTATGCATGAGAAAGACTGCACGCATATATTTACGATAGAAGCAATGCGACAGGGGAAAGATCGGGGCCGATTCCATTCATACTCAGGCACGAGAGAGCAAAGTGTTGATGACCACTTAATTATTGATTACCAGGTATAAACGAAGCTTGAGTGCCGAGCTGCCTAGGGACTTCTGTTGGACAGCGGCCATGCTCTCATATATTCAATGTTTTGCCAGCTAGCTATCGTATTTTTTGACTAGGAACATCGAAGCCACTCTCGCGTGCCTTGTGCTGGATCTGCCATACGTTAATAAACGTCAGTTATAAACTTTCTTTGCATATAACTTCGACTCTCATCCCTAACCTCAACTTCAGCGATCAGTCTCACATCTCCGTAAGCAGTAAATTCGTACACATCCATACGGCAAAATTCCCGCCGCTCAACCGACCTAGCAAGTAGAAAATCTGTAAATGGCGAGATAACATTTGAGATTCGGCAGCTACTTTCAGCAATTCAAATATTGGCGGGATCCGGCTTTGGCTACGTAGCCAGTGCATTCTCAATTCTGAAGAATTCGGTCCTGCAGCTGGGGCTGGGTAATTATTACCAGAATTCAGAGTTCCTGAGATCAAGGAAACGCCCAGGTTCCAGCAATGATAGCCTCTTCGATATGGATAGGTGAGAAAATCTTCAACATTTGACAGACCGGCGATGTTGAGCGCAAATTAAGCCTCAACTGAATCGAATGTCGCATAAAAAAGTCTGTTCGACCTACAAGGCTTGCATGACAGCATTAATCCAGGATTTTCATCACTGTAGGACCTTCAGCTCAAATGAGAGAGCCTGAATAGCTGCGAAATTGCTGAGTGAATTGCTTAGGTATTTAGCGCGCGCGCCTAGTGATCAGCGAGATTGACACGTGCTACCTGCTGCATCTGCAGTGGGACTTCCTAGCCACCAAAGCAAAGGTATGCAAGTAGCTATTGCAATCAGGATCATTGTCTGACGTATGATATACTGGGAATGCTCATTCAGAACAGTGGTTTTTTCAGAACAGACTGTATAATAGTTTACTATGGCTTTTCGCTTGTCCCGATTGAAGCTTGCTCATTCGGAAATTTCTTTATCCTTTGCCCGGGATACGAACATTCATTTTCACTATCCAAGGAGTTATTTTTCCTCACAGTCTGCTTCAACTTCACAAACTCCGTCTACAGTCTTTCGCGGAACGTCCTTTGAAAAACGATGCTTGCATCTCCTTGAAACTCACCTGGGCATGGTTTTGCGGAGGGTAGGTGGTAAGGAGGATGGAGGAGTAGATTTGAACGGCTGGTGGTGGCTGCCTGATGTGACCCGGGTACAAACAGGCCCTCCTTCTCCGGAATATCTCAAGCAAGTTCCAATCAAACGTGTACGAATCCTGGCGCAATGCAAAGCAGAGAAGAAGAAAATTGGACCCAAATATGTGAGAGAACTAGAAGGCGTCGTTTGGAGGCATATGGCTATGGACAAGGATCGTGCCGCTGTCGTTGCCGTTTTTCTCTCAGAGTCACCTTTCACGAAATCCAGTATTCTTTGCGCAATGAGCTCGCAGGTTCCGTTACTACTTGTACATTTTCCTCCTTTGATGAAGGATAACAATTGTTCCGACCTAGCTGAATCTAGTTCTGAATCTGCTGAGCTTCCCGGTTCATGCATATTCAATCCTGCCCTTGGAGGGTCCGCGGGATTATTCCATGGAGAGATGGAAATTCGATGGTGTTGGTTCGTTCCAAACTCTTCCGCTTTGCTTTCTTCCCCCCTCTCGGCTATGTCGTCGCCGTCCCAATCCCCTATTGCTCACCCGCTCATCGAATCCAAGCCCAGTTCACCTCCATCATATGGTGCTCCCGCGCTGTTCTTCAGAGGAGAAAGGTTGAGGGGCTATGCCCCCCCCAGAGTCAAATACTTTCAATGAGCTAGCTGCAAGCTCGATATGAAGCTCGATATAAAGCTTTTTTTCCTTGCGTTTTCAAATATGTATTTTCACAAACAAACCATCTTGACTTGCGATGTTACGAAACGATCATCTTGGAGATTCCTGGGCTCACTGAAAGAGGACCTCCGCAGCCGATACAATTACTATTCCTTATGCATTTTAACGAGCACAGGTCACACATTGCTCATAACGTGTTGATACAATCCTCAAACGCCCTAGCTTCCTCGAGACTCTGAGGGAAAAAAGATGCAAAACCAGAATGCACTTACTATTGAGCTTGCTCAGTGTATGTGTGGGGAATGTGGCCGATGCCGTCAAACCTATGTCAGCACGTAGGTTCCTAAGATGGGAAGGTGCTACATGGGGTCAAAGCAGACACTATATTTTACTTTTTGTCCCATATCCTGTACATGTTGTGCATGCACCCGCCTGTAGTTTGGAGGTACCCGGTAGTCTATCAGTACAAATCACCAATGATACTGAACGAGTTTCCGAATGAGATACCCATCCTATCAGATTCGGATACTTGAGGACGCTGACCTTGTCCCAGTAAAGACGTCGGACAAAAGGACGAACTTCTGCAAATATAACACCGGCATTGCTTAGAGGGTCAGCAGCAAAAATCGTTTTCAAGCTGAACGTGAAAAATGACCCAAAACGAGCATGCTCGCAAGCTCGACATTGTCGAACCCCCTGCAAGAAGATAGAGTATTCGATCTTAAAACTGGAATTAATCAAATAACTCGCAATTTCGTTCAGGATATGTCCTAACGATATATCAGCATCTACAATTGATGGGCAGCAAATTTTGAAAGCACGGAAATTTGCGTCAGCTGTGTGTTTCGACGACGAAGTCCTTAGAATCATCCGCGACCTCGAAACTCAACGCCATATTCTAGGACCGCTACATCAGTCAGCGCACCTAGTAAGGACTATGAGACAGTCACTGACGACGAAGTCCTCAAAATCATCCTCGATCTCGAAACTCGATACCATATTTCAGGACCACCACATCAATCAGCGCACCTAGTAAGGACTACGAGACAGTCACTACCGACAGGCGGCTTGACGAAGCTCTGCTGCACACCGCTTGTAGTCAAGACGAGCGCCGGCATTTCTTCGAAAGCTACTTGTCGCCAGTGACTGACAATCGAGTCGAAACTATGAGGCCTGCAACACGGAGCACAAGCGTTTGAGGGAAAGAGTGGGCCCTCCATATGGATGTATAGAATTTATAATGTGATACCAGCTAGCTACTTACTTGTAAGACAGGCGGCCGTATTCAGCATGATGTACCGCTAAAAACGGGCAGTTACATGAGCATTATCAGAGCCAAAAAGACCCACTACGACGGAAATGTTAAATTATTCGGGTTTTTGCATAGATTTTCGTTGAAATAGGCGGCTGTGAGCTCACCACGGAGGTTTATGTCAGCTATCTAGGAAGCGAAGAGCCAGACTGGAACAGGCTATTCTTTCCACAATCAGATCAGTATAGAAACACCACCCTTCAAATAGTAAACGGAGAAAATGATTTCCTCGCGTTGGAGAGCCCGCTGCGTACCTTACGAGACTAGCAGCGAAGAACTGCTTTGACCACCATTTTTTGGGACAAAATAAATGATTGACACAATCTCTTCCCAAAGACAATCTATGAACGGCGTGCGGCGTAAGGCCGTTAAAAGTACGCACATATGCAGAGACAAGTCTTCTGACATGTCACCAGGGCTTGCGGCTCAAGTGAAATACCGCGGGAGGACTTGCGCACCTGAACTTTAAATTGGTTCTAAGATATGGAAATCGTGGGTCGGCAGCGAGCATCGACTCGCCAGGTATGAAAAAAGTGCTGGATGCGTACATTGGTATCGCATCTACCTACTCAATTCAGGTTGAAGCCTGACATCCTATGTGCGGCATAACGCATACCTTATCCTATCCTTACGAACAGAGGAACGTAAACGAAGGGAAACTTCAAGCGCACCTTACAGAGGCAAACTTGGACGGCATGTAATTTTCCGACAAAGATAGAATAGTAGATGAGAGACCCGGCGCATGTCCAACAACTAACGACCAACTTCAATAGACAGCTGCTCAAGCCAAGAGGCTGGTGTAATACATATCAGCGCTTGTCCAATAAATCATGCCCTTACAGTCTTCCCTGGGCATGATAGAGAGCTACGGCCGACACATCCGTGTTCGCAAATGGCAGAAGACTTCAAACCACAAGTAAATTTTGAAGTTATTAACTGAGTTGCATTATCACGATACCAAGATGCAAGAATACTCAAAGGTATATAGAAAGAAATTTCCCGGTCACAATGGAGCAGGGTATATGCAAGGGGAGATAGTCTATAAGATGTGCTGCAATTGACTAAGATCAGAAAATTAAGCCTCAAATTGAGAGTAAGGAGTCGTACTTAGACATTGATGCGTTTGGCATAGTGACGAGAACCGGGGACAGCAGGAGCAGGAGATGCAGCACGTTTGGAGAACACAGAGCGCTTGGAAAGATCAAAGGCTGACTTCGGGCAATCTTTGTGCGCACTTGTACATTTGCCGGTGACCTGACAGAAGTGAATGGTCTGCCTTTGAACAACTACTTATGGATGCGTACCACATCGTAGACGCATTGGAGTGTAGAAGTGCTGCTGGTCTTCCCTCGGAAGCTGCGAAATTATTCAACGACAAAAACCTTGGGCGAAAACCTGCTGGCACTTACGTGCATCCAAAGCTAGTGCTGCGGTGAGGCGGAGCGTCACAAAGGCTCTCGATTTTCGACATGCCGTTGTTGTCAGTATCGGGACAGTAAAATCCAGTCGATGCCGTTTGGGAGGGCTGGCTCTTGTGAGCAGCGACCGCAACGAACGCAAAGGCGGCAAGGGTGAAGAAACGCATTTCGTTGTTTCGTAGAAGGATTTAACGAGAGTGGGCTGAAAAGAGTGGAAACAGGCTCGTAGAAAGCACTGGTGGATGCTCTGAGTCGTGCAGATGAGGAAGAAAATTGTTAAAATAGTAAAAGCGAACCTTATATATCGCATATTTGTGGAGCCACATCAGCGCCTGGGTGGCCGTGGAGTAACGTTTTACAGATAACCGACAGTAAGTGTCGGCTATCTTGATCAGATCTTTTTTTAGTAACAGTTCACCGTGAAATGGCGGGATGGCTGTTAAAAGGGCAAGGAGTGGTTACTTGAGCTATATAGCTCAAAATAGACTTCAGCTGCGCATAAGTGAGTGTACAAGAGCACCTTAGTCCAGGGATATTGATGTTTCTCTCACCGGCCAAAAAAGAGAGAAAAAAAAAAAACTTTTTACCTTTTTCCTCGTTGCGATCGCTGTCAATCAAGCTGCGAAACTGCGGAAATGGCGCGCACTATTACGTAACTTGTCGTCAATGGTATACAAGCGTCTGTAAGTACTGGGGACTTGGATGAGACCTCAGAAGATCGACACGAAAATCCAAGGGTAAACGAGAACTAAGCTGCAGAATGTCGATCATGCCGAGATCAAGCACTATGTAAGTCAGTCACCAAGTACTAAGTACTTTCTTGTGTTAAGAATTTGGTTCCTATCTAGCTTAGATTTGGAGTTTCGCCTGACGTGGAATTTCTAGCAGTATCGAGTAAACGCCCATGTCCCTACATGCGTCTTTATTCTGGATCAAGTGAGAAAAAAATAAGTAATGGGTAGATTACAATCTCACGTCACGTCCAAAGCTTTTCTTCGCTGGCGAGTCGGGGGCGAGCACTGTGTACCTACATAGAAAAATCAGTCATACGTAACCAACTTATTCTGTGGCCCACAAGAAGCGGCCAGTGACATATAAGTATATTGCAGAGTGAAATTTTCGGAGGATCAGTTGTATCACTGGTCCCAAAGCAATGGTTGAATGATTTATCACTGAGGTCAAAACGTGCATGTTATCGAAATTGAACCCTGTTGAGAGATTTAACAGGACTTCGATTTCAGGGTCTTCAGGTCCTGTTATATTGAAGTCGATTCCTGACTTTGATACGCGATCTTGCCTGATCTTACGTGGTTGTTGTAAAGTATCCTCTATTCAGCTAAAGCGTATCCGCAAAAAGGTAATTGACATATCATGACTTATCCACATCTTGATTTTGACGTACTTATAGCTAGACAAAACCTACAAATCGAAGGGAAGTACATACGGCATTTAAGCAGGGTCGGCGAGTGCAAAGTGCAAAATGTTTCAAAGAATGTATCGAAAATCAGGCGCTCTATCCCCCAAGGCTCTGAGTTCATCTGCGGTAGGTTTCTTCTCCAGTCCTTCAGCCACTCGAGCCATATACTCGTCTCTCTTCTTGTTGATTCGCGTGTAAATGAACACAGTTATGGGGACGAATATGAGCCCGATTGCAACGAACATCAGTTCAATTCCATCTATGTAGTACAAGTCATCTGTCAGTCTGATCCTTTTTGGATGCTTGCAGAACGTACGGCCTAGAATGAATCGCGGCTTGTCCCGCGTTCGGAAAATATTGGAGGCGATTGCGCCGCTGAAATTCCCTATCCCGATGTGAAGAGCCATCCCAACTCCTCGTTTGTATTGACCAGATAGGTTATTACTGAGCCTTGATGAAGCCAGAAACTTTATTTAGCGCGAAAATTTCATTTATGCCAAGTTCGCATACCATGCAACGACCCCAGGAAAGCCGGCGTATGAACCTGCGACTATGAGGAAGGTACCTGAAACCGGAGGATGTGTCGGTAGATTTTGGCTCGAAAATTTGAAGTCCGTACCTGCGTAGTGCCACCCGGAGGATATATCGGCAATGTTGAGCGCGAAGCCAATGAGACACAGAATATTGGATGCGTAGATAAAGGGTGAGCGCATCATTATCTTGTCAGAATAGTATGCGAAAATGCCAAGTACAGTAGCTAGGAAGATGGTCAACATCAGCTCGCATCCAATACACCAACGAGTGTAACCTACTGGCAAAGATATATGGAGGCACGGTGAGCAGTTGCGAAATCGCCGTTGAAAATTTACCAAAGCTAAACAAGAGACGGATGTTGACATCCAGAAGAAAACGGAGGTAAAGATCAATGCGTACTCGCTGATGATAGTTCTAGGTCATCTCGTCAGTTAGAAAACGTAACAAACGAATTTTGTGGTAAGCTCACGGCAAAAAGAGGGTAATTCCGTACACTTGCAAAATGAGGGCATTAGACGCATAAACTTACCACCGCGACTGCACTTACGAGGACCGATGAGTGACATGTAGATCAGGATGTGAATCCAAACCTGGGTCGCATTACAATTCGATATCAAATATCGATAACATCGCACAAGCCTCACCTGCCAATCCGTAAATGCTTGATAAACATACTTCAGTTCAAATTTCTCCTCTTCTCCAACTGAAGAATTGTCAAATTCTGTTATTTTGACGGTGTAAGAAATAGCGGGAAGCTCCGACAGTTGAAAGATCGTTACATACTCTTTTTCGCGACTATGAAGGCGCGCTCTTCCGGCGTTAAGAACTTCGCCGTGGAAGGGAAGTCGACCAAAACTTAAAACATCATTGCGTCGGAGATAATGTCCGAAACGATCTGAGTTCAGTCTCACCTAGAAAAGCAACCAGACCGACAGCCACAGTGATGATACCCTCAATTATCTTCGGCCGAAACATAAACATTGATTTTGACTGCCAGGAAGAGTGATAGACGCACGAAGATCCAAGACCAACCCAAAAGTCCTCGAGTCCCGCTCATGAAGGAGATCGCGAAAGCGAACAATCCCGAGAAAGCTCCAGCTACACTTGCTGCACCAAAGAAGAGACCGATACGGGACTGTAGAGCGTTACGTGGATACCACAATGAAAGGCTGTTTATGCATGGTAATTAATAGCGGATTACTGCAATGGACTCGCACTCACTAATAGGCCACGCCCGGGAACAATCCAGCCTCTGCAACTCCAAGACAGACGCGTACCCCAACGAGTTGAGGATATCTGCAAGGTTTTGTCAGACATGACACGCGTCTATAGATTTTCCGTCACGGACGTCTTAACCAGTCCCATGAGTGTCCTGTAATCGCGTTGAGTATATGGTCAGTGTTCGGCACACCATTCAATTAATGAAAGACTGACATGATGGTACCCCAAACGATCTGTTGGGGAAGAAAGTTATATCCGATAAGTTCAAGACTCAAGGATTGATACGAGAAGCACGAACGGTTATTCCAGGTAGCCAGCTGAGATCGAAACCGATTATTGAAAGGGGAAGGATAGGACGAACCAACGGCTTACATTTTAGGGCGGAACTTCTTCAATACCAAACTAGTGACATCAAGGAGTTTTCATGGTCAGAAAAGAGCGGAGGGTTATAAAAGGCGATATCGCACTTTGCCGGACATTCAAATATACAATACGGCTAGTTTTCCATTAGGCGAAACTTCGCTGCAAACGGCGGAATTCTTACAATGAAGTACATTGTCTGCGTTATAGGTTAGCTTGAGCCATGAACGGACGGAGGGAGAGGGACACACCAATGCGATGTTATACTGATTCCCCTGCAGATTCAACTGACTCTCCAAACCTTGAAGCCTGGCGTTGCCTGGTCATACGCGGAGAAAGGAACTTGTTAGCTCGCCTATAACGCGGTCGACGAAAACGTACCAATGTTGCCTGTAGAATGAAAGCGTTCAGCCCAAGCAACGATAACAAAGTAGCTGCAAGTTTGCTTACCGCGATCCATGAAAGACATGAGATACATTATACAGAGAATGGGCATCAACCTGAGGTCAATTTTGCGCCAGAGCTTTCGTTCTTCCTCCTCTGAAAGTTTAGGAGGTGGCGGTAGTTGAGATTCACCCCCGAAGTCGTATTCGTCTGAGCCATTTTCCAAACGAAGCTCTGAAGCCTGTTCTTTCCGCAACGACGGAGTAGGTGACCCAGTCATGGTCAAGAACAAAAGACACTGACCGCCGAGCACGTCAGGGGTATCCCGTTTATGAATGCGAATAAAGGGTGTAATATTGAAAGGCGATTATGACAGATATGCTTTGAATTACTACGTTTGGCGAATCCTGAGAAGTTGTCCCATGACCCTTCTTTTCGCGCTTATCAGTCTCAGTAAGAACGATGGTCGAGGAAGGGTAGTGGGAAGATAATTTGACCTTCATCCAATGAGACCATCGTGGCAGTGGAATCGCCTATCTTTCGGATGGCCAGACGACTATGGCAGTAAAATCCAACAGCTCGGAAGACCTTCCGTCGTATTACACCCGAGCCGCTATGCGCCTCGGAGCTACTTCATATTAAACCAAGTATTGAATTCAACAGAACAAGAGCCGGTTAGCAGCCGAAGCTGCCTTTGCTTGAAGATGTGGCGTAGCCCTGGGGTCCGTTGAGACGGTCTGCAAATGGGACGTCCATGGGATGAAAAGAGGCGTGGGAGTCTTTCCATACCGGTACATTTTCTTGCTGGTTCCTTGCTTCAATGTCTACACTCGAATTCTAATTCTAGCACAGATGCGAATCCATTTAAAAAAACTGCTTCCATGGTGTACTAGAGCTTGAGCCCCTAACAAAGATCCCGCGTTAGGCACACAACTGGGAATAGTGCATCTGAATATGCTGAAGCTCCACTTAAGAATCACCAGGCCTAGGATACGTGCTAACCTCCCGCATTAGGCATGCGGTTCCCTCCGTTACTTAGGTATAAAGGTCTGCAACTTTCATGTGGCTCAAAAGTACACGGCCAGATACGCAACACGCAATGTCGGTGCCTGCCCCCATCCATCTGAGCGATGTACAACCTCGGCCAAGAGTCTTTACCGTTTGGGACAGGTACAGACATTCTTCAGCTCATTGGCTAGTGGAATGCTTTGCGGAATTTGTAAACGCCTCCATCCGCTTCATAAAAGTAGGTTTACTGAAGCGTAATACAGCTAGGCGTATTTTTCTATGTATACCCAGGTAAATGAGCCGTTCATCGCTCGAAATCCGGCTCATCGAACGTCATTCAGGCGTGGGGTCTCAGATCGCATACATCATCAGCAATATCTTGAAACTTGAAGGGATCAGTTGTAAGTAGCCCGTGGCTCGCAGATACTTCAGCCTTTAATCTGCTACATCAGCCGTCTTCCAAGTTGGTTTTGGATACACTTTTGGAATCGTTTTTGCAATCGCAATATGCGGTTCAACCTCAGGCGGGCATTTCAACCCGGCCGTTACAATAAGTTTCGTCTTCTTCAAAGGTTTCCCAGCTACCAAGGCGATAAGGTATGCTCTCCTAGACCTAGTCCAATTTTCAACAGTCTCTTGTCTTTCCCACAGATACATCATCGCCCAGATCTTGGGAGGATACGTAGCCTGCCTTTTGATCTATTCCCAATGGCACGATCTCATCAAGAAAAGTGAACTCGCTCTTGCTTCGGCCAACATGCTCGAGTCAACGCTCTTTACACCCAACGGACCAGCCGGTGCATTCGGACTTTATGTGCTTCCTGGGCTAAACCTAGGTAGAGTTTTTTTGAATGAGTTCGTAACGGTACGACTCCACGTTGCCGCAACGTTAAGATCAACATTCATGAACGCGAACAGGATACCTTTTTGGCGCTCATTATCTGGGGTAGTCTCGATCCTACCAATATCTTGATCCCACCACAAGCCGCCCCTTGGGTGATTGCAATAGCCTAGTAAGTCATACCCACAGGAGACGCAGCTCGCTCACAAGTTCTCATATTGCACCAGTGGTGCTGCCGTGTGGGGTTTCTCTGTGCCGGCTTGTAAGCACTATTTTTAAGTATATGTAGAGTGGTGCCTCATCTGTTCCTTGCTTCAGTGGCCGCCAACACTGCTCGTGATGTTGGTGGAAGACTTGCAGCTTTAACGATCTACGGAAAAGCCGGTGCGTTCTATTGATTCCCTCGCAATGCACTTTCTCGTTTTCTGACCACCTGACAGCTGCCGGAGGGCACTATGCCGCCATTGCTGCTTTGACTAGCATTCCGGCTACTCTCTTTGGTGCCTTTATTTATGAGATATTCCTCATGGATCACGCCCGCGGTACGTGCCCTTGTATAATGCGAGATCACTGAAATGGCCCTAATATAAATTTCCATAGTGCTTCCCTCTGCTCAGCGGGAATACATGGAAATCCATCACCTTCATGCGCATACCGCGGAGACAAAGTCGTCGTTGGATTCTTCTTCGTCCAAAGACAAAGCTGAGATAATCCATAACGAGCAAGCGACGGTATGATTCCGGTGTTTAACTTCAAGTTTTCTTTCAGTCGATGTCAGTTTTACGGCTTAAATAGGATGAAATCTAAATTGTGTTAAATGTGTGTTGCAAATACATGGAGATCGTGATATACTAAAGACAAAGAATGCTACATAAGACATAAATTATTATTCCTCGCGACACAAGTGACTGTCCCGGCGGTAGTAAGAAGTCGTCCACAACTGCTGTTTATGACCGGGTGAGTTTCTCGCTGGGATTAGGAAAGAGCTTTTGGCATCCGAATCTGAGAGATTGATTTTCGAGCCCAGAATTGGCGTGTGACGCTGACCACTGCCAGGGGCGGGGTTTAAGATATCAGGAATGGAAATCTTTGAGGGACGGCAACTACTGTGACGGTTCGATGGAGAGTCGGGATATGATGTTTCATCTAGAGAGAACTTGTTCGAATCCTGATACCGCAGCAAAGAGTGAACTTTGCGCCTGCGGTCAAGGTTTGGATCAGTTTCAACAGAAAACTGAGTTGTATCAGTGTCACTACTAGGCTCGTCTGTGCTTTCCGAGCCGTGATGAATATTTTGGATCACGTCCAAGCGTTGTGATCGGTGTTTCACCGATAGTGAGGGAGGAGACCTCGAAGAAAGAGGTATCCTCAGCGTCGAAGGAATGACGGAGACAACAGAGTCTCGTATCTTCGAGGATTCGCCTGGATGGTCAGTTGCTAATGACCCCGGCTCTTCCCATTCATCCTCGTCCTCGAACTTGTCCAATGCATCCAACTGCATTCTAAAGCTCCATCCCATGGTCAAATTCTGATAGCTCACCGGAAGTTCTAAAGAGCATTCCGATGGACCTGGCCTCCGCAAGCAATGTGGAGGGGAATGTGTGCCAGGATAATGGAAAGGCGAGACATGAGTACGATCGGGAAGTAAGTGAGAAGTAGAGGCTTGAGGTCGAACAGCAGGAAGTTTACTCGACGTTGGAATCCGCCAAGGAGGCGACGGCGCAAAATCAACCGTACTTTCCATCGCGCCTGGGTTTGTGTCTAAAGTGAACTCATGGGACTTTGACGCCTAATCTTTCATAGTCTGTCCCATTTATCGTAATCGATCTAGATGATTCAATGCAGGTACTAAGGATGATTCTTGGGTCTCGCGCAGTGCGCAGCTAGGCTGAGACTCGAGGTGACTATCAACACATGTAGACGCCTAATCCGGACCATATTTTTGAGTTTCGAGAAGGACGTCAGCAATGTGTAATCCTATACAAACCTTTTTCTCGGTCCTCCGTTTCGTCTGGATGAAAAGACTGTATCGTTCCCTGCTAGTCCTTCGTCATGTGATTGACACGACCTATACAAAAAGAGGGAAACGTCAGCTACACAATAAATAGCAGATGCAGAAGGAAGGGACTTGGCAGATGGCAAGCTGCGCAATTCCTAAAGGGATACTCGGTTGAAACAGCGGCGTGGAGTGACTCTTTACAATGAATGGGGAATGTAATGATACTTGATGAGGCATTCGGCATAAGCACCAGCAGGAACAAATTGTTGGTTTGAGATAGAACACGTCGGACGAGGGGGAGCGCAGCACAGTCCCCGGGCGCGTATTGATAGGCGGCAAGTATAAAGTGAATGATAACGTTGTCTAGCTCAGTTGAGCGAGAATAAAAAGGAGCAAAGTTGGGCACAAGGCAAAGTGCTCGAGGTAAGCACGTAGAAGAGCACGGGGCTCATCGGAGTCTGACCTAAGGCGAAAGAATTGAGCATGGACTATCCTCGTCAGACAACTTACGAGAAAAGGTGAATAAGCGCCCATTCAATGCGGAACTGTCGTAGCTTATAGCATTATTATCCAAGGTAGTTCCAGAATATCTCTGTCCCTTTATTTGTGCTTGCCTCACGAGGATGAACTGACTGGTGACATTGAATGGGCAATGCAGGAATACTAACCAGAAATTACTATGAGGCTTTAGGTCATCGAAAGACTATGGACTCGGAGTGGGCAGCTGCCGCAGAACGCGACGTGTTAGTATTAATAGGCGGCAAGTTTGAAGTAAAACGTTGTCTGATTAGTTGAGCGAGCACAAGGCAGAACGCCCGAAGCCATTATATAGAAGATGGAAACGCGGCAGGGCAACCATACTGGTTGACACTGACACAGACTCGGAAGGGTTAGGCATATGGCTTGCTGCCTCCTCTCGCATCTGTACTAGACTTCAACCCAACTTCAACTACAATCTTGAGCGCATAGAATGCAGAATCATACAAGCTGATGCTACGGCCGGTTGAACCTTCCAAAAGTCGTCCTGAAACCGGCATTTACAAGTTACGCCAGGTCTTTGGAGACCGAATCGGAGTCTTCCGTTCTTCTATTTCTTCTTGCTCGAAAAAAAAGATTCGGACAAGATTCGGAGCAAAAAAAGAGTCTAAGGGCGGTCCGGTTACTGCATATTTAGCACCGACTTTGATTTCTGCCAGTTCCAATAGTCGTTTAGGAATTGGACGTTGGCCATTGTAACATGGCCTATCCTATCCTAGCCACCGATACTATTGTTCTGCTCTTATCCCTACTTAATAACGAACATTGACGTCCCCCCACCTCCCAACGTCGTCAATCTCTGGGGAATCACTCCTTCAAAGGTCCAACATAACCAGGATATGTAATGCCTCGAACTACTGGTAAGTATCAGTCAGGTCTGACAGTTTGAAGGACTTTGAAGACAACGCTTTAGACGGCCGCCTGCATGAGAAGCGCTTGTGTCACGCTAGATGCTGATCCAAATCTGCACAGGAGCTTCAAAAACTCCCGGGCCACACCCCTAGGCCGTACATCGAGTAACGGCGCGCGTTATCGCCTGAATCAGCGCATATATGCATCAGCCTTAGCCCTCGATTGCCAGACAATGGCAATGGAGGCAAACTCGGAGGCACGGGATTGGTGACGTAATGAGATCGGAATTACCCAAACCATTTTTTGCCGAAGTTACTCTTGTGGTGCGGCAAACAATCCGCGTTGCTTTTGGAAGATGATCCCGAGCGGTTTTTGGAATAAGTCTTCTTAGTCCGATACTTCCATCTTCCCCCTTAAATGGCTCCTCGAGCCCCCAATTATTCCTTGGTCCCCTCCGAAGATCTTAATGCCTCGAATAATTTCAACGATATGGGTTTAAACTCAGGAAGGGTGGCACGTCTTTGGGCCTCGTTTTCGAGTTTATTTCAGCGCAACGTCGGGCTTCTCTTAATCATTACCGCTCAAGCCTTTCTAGCGTTTGTAAACGTTGCTGTGAAGAAATTGAACACGATAGATCCGCCTGTACCAACATTCGAGCTGATTCTCATTAGAATGGTATAACTACTACGCCAAATACTCTGCCGTCACTGATTTGCTTTCTAGGCGATAACATATTTATTAAGTCTTGCCTACATGTATGCAGGATCCCTTATCAGTCGCAGAGAGGAGATTAATAGTCTAGCAGGTATTACAAAGGGATTGAGTCTCCATTGTTTGGGCCAAAAGGTGTACGGCTTTTGCTGATGTTCCGGGGGTTTTCTGGGTATGCTTTGTCTCGTCTTCATGGAACCCTTGAGGCTAATATCAGTTAATCAGTTTTTTCGGGATGTTTGGAATTTACTTTTCTCTCAAATACCTTTCCCTTTCCGATGCCACTGTCCTCACCTTTCTTTCGCCGCTTTGCACCGCAATTGCAGGCGCGTTATTTTTGGGTGAGAGTGTTGGCCGAAGAGAGATTTTTGCTGGTCTGTTCAGCTTGGTGGGGGTCATATTCATCGCTAGACCGACCTCGCTCTTTGGACACGCTCACATTTCGAGTTTCAATGAGACCATGATATCGGTGAATTCATCGGGCCTTATGTCAACTCTTGGACACGCTGCCAATCTCACCTCCCTCTCTAACTCCGCCATAATCAGCAGCCAAAATCTACTTCCGCCGTCTGCTACGCCGCAACAAAGATTAGTTGCAGTAGGGTACGTTCTGTTTGTATTCAAAGTAACCTATTCTCCTGATTTTCGTTACAGTGTGTCTCTGCTGGGGGTGCTGGGTTCGACCGGTGCTTGTACGTTCTGCTGTTTTTTCTTGATACGCTCTTGTCATCGTTTATGTTGCAGATACCACCATTCGCGCCATCGGGAAACGCGCACACGCATTGCATTCCATGGTCGCGTTCTCTGGTTACAGCGTGATCGTGAGTGCCATAAGGTGAGCGTTCCTTTTCCCAATTACAATTCATATTGTGCCTATTCGCTGACATCTCTCCTTCCCGTTTCTTAAGCTTAGCTGCTACCCATACGCCCATCGTTATCCCTACTTCTCCGATATGGCTTCTCCTTCTGATTGAAATCGGTGTCTTTGGATTCTGTGCACAGGTTCGTTCTTTTGCCATTGTTGAATGTACACGATTATAATGTTTGCGCAGATCTTTCTTACTCTCGGTCTGCAACGCGAAACTGCCTCACGAGGGACACTGGCGATCTACACGCTCATCGTGTTTACTAGTTTTCTCGATCGCTTATTCTTCCATGCCGTACCGTCGTTCCTCTCCGTCACGGGTACGGTCATTATTGTCGGAAGTGCGTTGTGGGTAGTTGTTACGAAAGAGCAGGGCAAATCAGAGCTTGGCAAGGGTGAAGCTGTTACGAGTAATCCGGATGACGAAGGGGAACGAGGAATTCTACTGAAGAATTTGGAAGAGGGAAGGGTGGAGGAGACTTTAGACAACGCCGCGGCGGATTCTGTGTTTCCTCTGCAGCATGCGCAAGGAACTAGACGCGAAGTCGACCGGCATTGACCGAGTAATTCATTTGACCAAAAGTGAACCATTTCTTTCCATACACATAAGTAGGCTAATAGAGAATAGGAAGTGGATTTGACACGCCCATACTGATGACGTTTTTAAACCTACCGCTCGACATATAAGGCGTTCCCTCATTTTCCACTGGTTCGTTACTGATTGCGACGTTGAATCATCATGAAGAAATTTGATCCTTTGCAGGATGTGGTCGACCTAAAAGGCAAAATCGTCATTGTCACGGGTGGCAAGTCCGTTCTTTCTCAGTTTCTGTGCAAATCCAATGCGTCACATCTAACGTTCTACAATTACTGTGCTATAGCCGCGGTACAGGTTTGGCAACGGTAAGGCACTTGGCCAAGGCGGGAGCCAAAGTGTATATGGCTGCGAGAAATGAGGCAAAGGCTATGGAAGCGATTGAGAAGCTCAAAGCGGAAGGTCTTGAACCGGGGAATGGGCAAGTAGATTGGCTGAAGCTTGATTTGAGTGATCCCAGAGAGGCGAAAAAGGCTGCGGAAGCGTTTATGGAGAAGGAGAAGCGGCTGGATGTGCTGGGTGCGTATACTATATGCAAATGATTTAGTCTATTCAAGTTGCAAACGCATATTCAAATCCTAGTGAACAATGCAGGCCTGTAGGTGTTCAGAATAGAATCGTGTACTAGATTGCTCAAGCATCAACTCTGGTATAGTCTTGCTGGTGCCTACGAGAAGACCTCTGATGGACTGTCTTCCATGATTGTGGTCAAGTGAGAACATATACTTGCGCTCTATGGGCAGATGGGAACTTATTTGCATTTCGTAGTTATCTCAGTCCCTTCGTCTTCACTCGGACGTTGTTGCCTGTTCTCACTTCAACAGCTAATGAACCAGGCTCGGATGTTCGGATAGTCAATGTGAGTTACCGTTACCCAGTCTACAAAATATCGCTCCCTGATCGTATACACAACTCGACCCCAGGTCGCGTCAATGATGCACAAATTCACTCCCTCCGGTGTGAAATTCAAAGACATCCAAGACCTCAACGTCGAATATAGCGGTAAATTCTTCTCTGGGATGTTGCGTTACGGTAAGTAGTTACGAAACATCTCGCAGCTGCTTTTTCAATTTCGAGTCGAATCTTTTAATTTACGATTCCACACACCCTACAGCCCATTCGAAGCTCTTGGACATTCTCTGGACACGCACTCTCCAAAAACATCTGAACACCGCCTCCCCCCAACCTCCTCAACCCATCCTCGCCATCGCTCTTCATCCCGGCGGAGTAGACACCTTCTCGCACAACTGGTTCCCATCCGGGTTCTGGACACCCCTCGTCCGGCTGGCCATCATGGCACCAGAGCAGGGGTCCCATACGTCCGTATTCGCTGCGGCTGCAAAGGTTGTGCGGGAGGAGAAGGACAAGTACGAAGGTGCATATCTAGTTGACAGCCCTGTAGGGAAGATTACAGAACCTAGTGCGATGGCGAAAGACGATGGGCTGGCTGATGATTTGTGGTCTTTGACGAATAAGGTGTTGGAGACATTAGGGATATAGGTATACAAGTGCATTATACGATACAGTGTAGTATTTGTTCCAATTATCCATCCATCCTGCATTAAAACAACGTCACGGCTTTAATATTGCTAAAATTCACCTCGGCCGTAACCGGTATCCGCACCCTCAACTTTCTCCTATTCTCCAAGAACATCAGCTTCTGGCCCAACAACCACAGCAGTCCGTCCGGCACAGAACCAAGCGTGGTCATAAGATTAATGTTCACATTTTCCAATGCCAAAAACTCTGGTTCCACAAACAGCGAGTCGATGGCCATCCACATATCCCATTGATGTGTCTTCATCGGGTCGATATGGTCAATATTCAAGTCGATAGTGAGCCGTTTGAGAGAAGTCTTTTTCCGGTCCGTGTTCAGGAGAGGCTCAAAGAGGGAGCGAATCCACGGAACGGGGGAGTAGGAGTCGGTCTGTTGGACACTGATCAATCTGACACTTTCGAGGTTGGGTGTGTATCCCAAATGAACCACGTTCAAATTCAAATCTGTTGGTTGAATATGTGAGACTAGACGATCATAAGGAAAAAAAGACACGCACGTTGACTTTGATATGGACCTTGCAACTCCAACTCTTTCAGATTCTCCCCAATGCTCTCTAGCATGAAAGCAGTCCCATGATAGTCGAACGTCGCCGAACGATGAAGGTGCAGCGAATGGAGGTTGGATACTTGAAACGGGCACCAGTCCTTTTGGAACCAAGCCGTGAAGGCACGGATGTTGACCAGATGAAGGTGCACCAATTCGTCGAGATGGATAGAACGAGGCGGAGGCGGAGAGGTGGAGATCGAGCGCACGTCCGGGTTCGAGTCGTCCGCAGGAGAAGGGGGAAGGGGGATATCCCAATTATGGCAAGCCAAAAAGGTGATTTTCAACACCTTGAGATGCGTTACATGGCTCAGCAGCGAGGCCAGCTCGGCGAAGGTCGGAATGGCGAATAGCGAGAGGGACACGCGAACTACCGAAGGAATTTGGAACACCCCGGTTAAAGCAGCTCGCATCGGAGGATTGATTTGACTCCAATTCAGACGCAAAATCGACAGATTCGTGATATTGGTGAGCCTCTGGATGACCTTGGCGGTGCAAGTCTGAAGGGTTTCCTGAAGTTCCTTGGCGTCCACTGTACGCGACGGCTTTTCGTACTGCCGCAGCTCGAGTGTCCGGGCGTAGGTAGCTAGGTGGGGCTTTGCGTCGTATATGGCAAGAAGCCTCTCGTACGCTGCGAGAAAAGCCGTTGCGAGGGTGACGTAGTCTTCATGATGGCTGTTCGGAGCCTCGATAACAATTCGTTGGAAAAGTCCCTGGAGGAAAGTGAGTGATTGTTCTGCAAATTTCTGAAAAAACACTGATATATACCTTTTGAGAACGAGGAACCCATGCTTTTCCGACGAGAGCGCAGTTGAGAAGGGTTGCTTTGTCGTGGTATAGGTTGTCGAGGATGCATTCGATGAGTTCGTTGGGTAGCGGAAATTCAGACATGGGTGGGCAGAGTAAATGACGTAGAAGTCAAAGCTGTTTATACGAGGGTGGTATGCTGACGCTGCAAAGATAATGGATGAAGTGTGCGAAGAGAGTTTGTATGCATAAAACCTTGTCAATTCCAGGCGCTCACTCGTTATTTATACTAATCCACTCATCGGTTGTCGGAAAAATCCAGAGGCACTGCGGCGTTGCGACCCCCTATGAACCTTATATATACCGCGCAGCAATGAATCTACATATTCCACTATCACAATTACTGTCTTCTATATGGTATAATGTACATCTGCGTAGAGCTACAAGAAAGCGAATGGATGCTGATACATGTATTATTTAAACTTGTCCTTTCTAAACAACCTCCGTACGTTCAATCTTTGTCTTTGCATTCGATGGTTCATCCAAAGACTTGCTCGTCGTTAGGGGTCTGATCTTCTTCTCTCGCCCGCTCGGAATACCCGGTGCGCTCTGAGTCCTCTTCGGCGGCGGAGCTTCCTCCACGCCGCCCTCGTTGATCCCACCTGGACCGGTCTTTTCCTTGAACAAGGTCCGGCCTCGGTGTTGCCAGTATGCCCTTTCGCGTTCAAGACCTCTGCGGGTGAGGAATCTGCATCCGATAAAACTGAGGAACGCCCAGATGAACAATTGGCCGAGAACCCAGCTAAGTTTGCGCTAGTAAGAATGGGCATCAACGGTTGAAAAAAAAAGATACTTACCCAAATGCAAAATTGAGCGGAGCGCCCCAGGTGACTGCAGCCGTAAGACCACAGTATATAGCGCCGCAAATAACCCAGTATACAGTGAGCTCTACCATAAGTTGGCGGAACGGAGGCGAAGCGTCGTATCTAGACGGGGACGGATTCAGATAGGGACCGCAAAAGTTGTAAAGTCCGTACAAACCTCTTATGCACTCTCTGGCGAAACTTTCTACCATGTTTAAAATCGACCGCACCGACATCCTCGATACAGTAGAACACGGCAGGTTTCATGAGACTGCCCACCGGCTCGGAAGAGCACCTCACGGGTAGAGGCCATTCGTAGTAATGAGCGAAAAGCGAAAATATGAAAACGACTCCCATCGGACCGACAAGCATCATTGTTGACATTAGGAAGAAATTACTGATGAAGTAACATTCTCAGTGTCGGAAGACGGAGAATAGGAAGAGAAAGTTCCGCGTACTAGAACGCAATAGCCGGAGCAATCGCGAGAGGAAAAGCAAAGACGAGGAGGGCGAATGTGTAAGCCCACATGACAAAATCGAGATGCCACCAGACATCCGAGCCCAGCGGGCCATAGTGCTTTCGGTGTCGAACCACTGGAGAATCAGTCAGCTAGAGTGCCTGGCATAGTAAGCACTGGATGGCATACGTCTTAGAAGTCTAAAGGGTGCATCGAAGCAGGAAGAAACACCGAGAGCGGCGGAAGAGATACCAATAAGCTCTTTTGTGGTGATATTGGTGACTGTTGGGAGCAAAGTTGAGCCAAGATGCCATGAAGACGATGTTGTACTTACAAGTTTGGAGGAGATAGAAAAGTAAACAGGGGATTAAAACGTTGCAGATGATGAGGAAGACAATGTATAGGGCGACATATATTTTATTGTAGGAAAACTGCAAGTCTGGAAGAGTAAGAAGTTGGTCCGAAGAGTCATTAGAGTCGTATTGAGGGTCATGGTTCATGATGACAGCGGAAGAGGAGCTAGAATGAGATTGTTCGCTCGAGGGCATGATATTTAGACTAACAGAGAAAAAGAGATGTACATAAGTTATATTACTAGTTACACAATGCGTCAGAGTGGAGAACTAGGGAGTTTGAGAAATCCTTGCTGACAAATGACGTCATTATGATTATTGCCCAGTCCAGGCACCACTCCGCTCACTCCGCCGCCACCCTCATTTATAAACTTTACCCTTCCTTTTCCTCATCTCCCATATCATAACATGCCTTTTCCCAGAAAAATATGGGGCTTCGATCTCACAGAAATGAAGTGGAGTGCCTTCAAAGGCAAGAACATGTACGATAGACGCTGGCATCTTCGACGAGAACGCCTCAGTGCGTCTTCTTTTTCTTTTTATCTTGAAACTGTTTCCAATTTCTTTTGATTCAGTCGCGTATCAAATTGCCATGAATGTCTGTCTAGCCGCAGAATGCACTGCAACATATTCTCTATCAAAGTACGAAGACTTGCAAACTAATGTCCAACTATACGCCCTTTCCTCCATTCCTCCATTCAATGTCACCCTACACAACAACGATATCATAGCCGCTGAAGTTTTAACCATTGTCTTCTGTGTCTTCGTCGCCACCTTGTTCGGCGCAGATTTGTTCTTCCTCGTTCTTTGGCCTAGACGGACATATCCGAAATGGTACAATAATACTAGATTGGCTCTGGCTGTCGGTATTACCACTGGTGTCTTTGCTGCTGCTTTGATGAGCACCGTATGTATCTTTCTTAACCAGAATCCGCTTTATCTCACTGAACATTCGATCTGTAGATCGTGGTAGCTAATCACTCAGCGTTTATCACCGGTGCTCCCGTAGAACAGCAGCAACAGTACCTAGACTTTTTCTTCCGCCCGCCTCTGAGTCAGTATCTTTCTTTTCCGCATCATTTGCTTACACTAACCCGATCCCAGAATACAACACTTGGGCAGTAAATATTGCATACGTTTGTCTTTTATGGATCGGATGGGTTTTTACCGTCGCTTCGTAGGTCTCGTTCTCATGATGTTCCGAGCCTCACTTATCGTTGCGTAGGACCGTCCTCATGTTCCTGGGCGTTCAACACGAGATGCACTACGGTACAGATCCAAAGGTACCCATTGATGAAGATGAAAAGGTTGCAGCACGCGGAAACGCTCCACCTCTGTCTCCATAGTTATGACATACCTATCTCGAACCATCAAAAACGATCTTTTGGGCTTTTTGTAGATTGGTGCACACATCTTTTTTCACGCCCGTCGGGGAGATAGAGCTTTCTAATTTCGTTCACGATTTGGGACTATCATTAGCATACCTATTCCTTTTTTAACCCTAACGCCATGTATCCCTACTATACCACACGCTTGACGGACCTATACGCACGTTGATGAATACCGTAACGTATATTTACTGTATACCGATTGATGATAATGGGATTGAATGAATACCTATCGCTTCTGGACTCCGTGGATAGCGATTGTCAAGACTCGACGGGGCATCTACTTCTACTCTACTCTATCCAAGAGGGGAGCACCAGCTCCCTCCCAGGCGCCCAACTGAAAATGTGAATGCTCCCTTAAACTCATGCTATAGATACAGGGAGTGCCCGGAGCAAAAACTAACAGCTTAATCGCACCCGGATACATATGAATGACCAAGAATAACGTGAGTCTAGCTCTGCGTCTCCGGGTACTGCCTGAACACCCGAAGCTTCCTTTCTCAAGCCAAGGCTCTTCTCAAGGAAGACAGCACGGAACCTCCTGCAAGTCCCACAAATCGCTTCGCAATACTGGCAAGCCATACTTTCGTATCCTAACAAAGGCAAACAAAAATCGTCAAAAAAACCAGCCGTATCAAGATAGTAGTCGTCACTTCAGCCCCACCTTTTCAGTTCGCGCAACGCCCGGTGCTACTGCGTGTTGAACAATCAAACTCTTCAACGCGTTCCTCGAGTCGAAGTATCTCTCCTGCGCATGTCGCGAGGCCGTGATACACGCATGCGCCGAAAAACGAATCCTAAACTTGTTTAACACATTGTTGTTCCGAGCCCACCACGACTCCATCGTCGGCTTCTCGTCCTCGAGCCCGGTCACCACGAGTGCGATTGGTATCTCCTTGTTGAAAATCCCGTCGAAAAACAGATGGAAATTTCTCTTTGTGTTTCGCTTGATCTCTGGTCCTCGAACGCAAAGAATGAGGAGACTGGGGCCGTTCAAGGCGAGATTGCGTACAAGATTTTGGAGGTTTTGGAAGGTGGCACTGGACGTAAAGTTGGGTGTGTCTTCCGCGACGCCTGTCACGTCGTATATGAGGTAGGTAAACTCGCAGATAGAGACTTCATAGGATTTATGATAGAACGGAGTTGGATTACAGCCGTAGTTTTGGGCTATTTGCAGGGAAGGTAGGTTAGAATCGATTGGACTGTTGCTGTCGTCTTCAAGGAGCATGCTGATAACAGAGCTTTTCCCTGAGCCTGGAGGACCGAAGATGATGATGGTGCGAGACGCTTCGTCAAGCATCAGCCAGGAGGCCCGGCTTGGCTGTGCCTCCAGCGGGAAAAGACTTTCAGGAGAAACTGAATTTACAGGCGCAGGACGGGACTCGAGATCGTTGGCCGAGATGACTGACGTAGGAGCCTTTGAACCTGAACCGGACGCTCTGCCTCGTACCTGTCGTTCTGTATCTAATGGCGGATGTTCTTCAAGTATATTCCCAAGTATTTGAGCAAAACACGTCCAACAAGACAATTATCAACTTTCCGTACCATTGCGATTTTTTGCCTAGGAGGATGCAGGAAAAGACGGCGACGCCGTGACACTGTGGTGCAGTTTTGGAGCAAGATTAGACTCTCCGCCACCTGGTGTAAAGGGTCTCAATGCGGTGATTGAACTAATGCGGTGATTGAACTAATGCAGAGATTAAATTACCTTTTTCACCTTGAACATTCGTTGCCGTCCCAATCGAGTGATTTGGATAAGTGGGAGAATCTTTGTTAGTCCGGAAATAATCCTTTCGTGATTGAGCTTCATAAAAACCTGTGATCCTAGTCAATTCACAAGATCAAAACTGATAGGGAAATGTTTCACCTTCAGCAGGAGCCGAGAGAGGGGAGGGTTGGACATCATCCTTCGGTGGAGGACGTGGCGGTGCGGACGTCGATAGTGGAGATAATATCAAACCAGGTGAAGTTGATCCATTCATATTAATGACATTGGAACTGTGGTTGGAATGATCATCTCTGTAAGAGGAAAAAGTACTGCCTGCGTTGTTAATTATGGTGTTTCCAGTGCTGATTTCGCCCTTGTACTCTAGATCGAAATTCGGGAGATTGTACTCAATGCTCAATCGACTAGAGACGCATACTGAAGAAGTTCTGAATAGAGTCGGCTGTGTATGGGAGTCAGATTGGTGTAGAGTGTCAGCATCAACGGGGTACTCACCCACTTTTGCTGTGTTGGTATACGGTGTCAGTGAAGGTCTGAGTGCCAGACTCGTTGGCAATATTGCGTGAGCCAACGTCCCCCCCTCGACCCCCAGTTCCACCGTTAGTCCCAGCACCTCCAGCACCCGTATCTGCGTGAAATTCATCAGTTATACGGGTAAGCTAAAAAAAACTATCAAAGTTATACCGACCAAGCGATGAATTTGTGTAATGTTGGAGTGTTGTGCTGATTGGAACTTCGTCGTTATCCGTGGCATTGTTGGAGCTAATGCGACCTCCATCATCTCCGGTATCATCTTTGATGCCACTTCCTCCTTTTATTCCTGTTCGAAAGTTGGATGATAAGAGGGAATCCGACTACAAAGGAACACTAACCAATCATTGCATTTGTAAAATTTTGCGACATTTGCGTACCTGCAGACCGGTGAAGTGGAGACTAATAGGTGGGCCAATGCGAAAAGTCGGAATCAACTCCTTGTGGTGAAGGATCCTATGGACCGGAGGCTTAAAACCATTGGAATATTGGAATCTGTATGAGAAGAGCTTAATCTCGGTATCTGATGAAGAGTGGTCCATGACGAGCATGTTGCCACTTTTAGTGCTGTAAAGCCAATTCAAATGCACATTGAGGCTCACCTCGGGGCCTCAGGTTAGCGCCCAACTACTACGACATTAGTGCAATGAACCTAGATCGAATGCAAAGTAGAGCTTCAGAACATGCTCCTTAGACATTAAAACAACGTTGAGGCATATACTGTGCCACATTCCGATGATTTTTCAACAACCCATGATGAACTTTTCCAGTGTATGTCCACCGACGATAGAAACAGACGGTGGGCGTGCGAGTAGCGTGTAGCTGAGGGCCATCCTTTTCTCTTGCCGAGGGCGATATCAAATTTCGCAATAGTAATAACATATCGTCCTACACGCTCGACCAGGAAATCGGATGGATATGAAGAGAAAGGAGGGTAAGATTGATCTTGACGATATGAGCCTCTGGCCCCCCAAATCAAGCCCTCATCGAGTTTTTGGCGTCTAATGTCACGATAAAACTCCCACCGATCTTATCCTGTCAAATCTTTAGCTAATCTGACACTGGCCGTGCACTTTCACGACTTGCCTGGCGTTGTTCTGGGAAAAACCCACCGAAAAGTCAATACATCGACCGCGTTTTCACCCGAGCACGGTGAGTATTGGCACAATATGTACGTAAAATTTTCAAGATCCGTGTAGATGGGGTAGTGGATGCCAAGGTTCTACAGAAGTTCGCGGGTAGGCAAATTCTCGCATGAAACGGATTATTGGTATGACGCTTTGGAGTGTTCTGGGTACCAATCAAATGCGAAGTACGACATTCAGATTAACATACGCGTTTCTTCTGTCATTCCAGCTGTTGATAACCCGTGAAGCGTTAGGAACTCGCCGATTAATCAAACCTTTGCTTTGCCTAACCTTCTCTGGCAAGTCTTGCAATCTTGTTAAATCAGAAAAGTCCACATACTCCCAAAAGTCGCGGCTCGAGGAGCTGAGTAAGGTATTTCGGTAGTGGGTAGTGCATCAGGTATATGTTTGTCAACGTCGAACGAGGCAAATGTCAAAGCGAGCGTTATCATCCCAAGTACGGTAGTAATCGCGTGATCAAGTCGGCTCGTTTAAATTTCCCACGTTCCTTCGCCCCTTGCTGCCACCAAGGTTGGCTTTGAACCATGCAGCAATATAATCGACCTGGAGCCTCAATGCAAAGAGGTAGTCAGAGTCTGTGCGCAAGTTTCCCAGTGTAAGCTTTGTTCATGGTGATCTGTGTGACACTAATGTGTTTGTGCGTATGTAATTACCAGGATCAGGATCAGTGGGACTGTCACTCCATTGACTATGATTGGGCTGGGCGAGAAGAAGAATCAGAAGTTGTCTACTTGATCGGGGCGTAGGCTGACAGGCCCTCGTGAGACCGGCCTTCATAGACAGGCTGGGTACGAGCCTAATCAGGGGGAATAACTCCGATCTTTTTTGAAGACCCGAGCGTTATATGGATGGACAGGTTACCTCTGCACATGATAAAGATACTAGGGGGAAGTTCTTCAGGCGGCGCACTATCATCAAGCGTTGGTAAATTTACAGGTCGGTATTACCTATATGTACATCTGAAACTATCGTACGCCTTCTCTTTCAAGTAATAGCCCTCCTCATGGTCAATAGCATGGCTTCCTGCAATTCGAAGAAGTCGCTTGCTCAGGCCCCAAACCAGACTTGGGTATCTAGAAAGCAAAATAATCAAATACTAGCCGTTTCAAAATAAGGCCTCAATCTACCTCAGTTCTGTTTGCACAACGTCTGGGTAAATTGCACGTTAGATAATCAGGTCTCTCGACTTTTCTCTTGACTGGCTATATCTCTTCTCCACATGTCGTGAATCCGTGATACACGCCTGCGCGCCGGAAAAATTATCCTGGGCTTGCTTACAAGATTACCATTTCGAGCCCACCACGACTTCATTGAAGTACTTCAATCGTATGAACTTGAAGCAATCTGATCACAAAGGAACATAAACCAATTTTTGCATTGGTAGTAAAATCTTGAGTTATGTTGGTATCTGCCAGACGTGGACTGGGGAAAGTGCTTGAAAGCCAAATGCAACTTGTTAGTAGTGAAGGATCTCATAAACCAGCATCTTGAAGCAATCTTGAAGCTCTCGCCATCCAGAAATTTTGGAAAACGCTATCATCGGAGTTGACAAAGGTCGTATGAGGATATCCTCAATTTCGACAAAGTTTAATCTGTAACGAGCTCGTTGTCTGCAGAACTGATTTAAATGCACGCTGAAGCTAAGCTAGAACGAGTCGAATGGATTGGAAATAGATTCAATGTCTTCCTCTCAATTGACAGAGATCATACACTCAGCATGGTAGGCAGGCGAAACTGTGGTGGCCACCGAGTGGATAACGAATCACAGTAGGTTACCGATTTACCGTTCCTATTATGTGCTTATCTGGCGAAGCTGTCGAGAAATGCATGTAAAAGATTGTACAGAGCACTGCGACTCGTTATTTGTCTCTGTTAGGCGATGAGGCTGTGTATTCCTACGCCACCGGGTAGAGGGTATTTCCATTTTTGAACGAGTTGTGTTGTGACCCTTTCTCGTCACTCTAAACCACTGGTCGGTCACGAATACTGTCACTGGAACGCGCCAGAGTCACAGGCGGATCAAGTCGAGGACCTGCTTGTGTCTGTTGAAGGAGATGGAGGCCAATATGATAATGGATGCCACAACCCTAACACCGACTACTTCCCCTCAGAATAGCAGAAAACGAAATCGAGAAAACGAGACCCCCAGCCAGCGCATTAAGAGGGAAAAGGCTGCTGAAAGACAGAGGAGGAAAAGGGAAAGAGATAGACTCGGTATTCCAGTGAACTATGTCCATCCTCCGCCCCAGAGAAATCCTGCAAATCCCCCTCCCATTCCTGTCCCCGTCGCTGCTCCTGCTTCCCCCGTTCAACCTCCGCGCAATGAGCCGCAACTGACCCCCGAAGAAGAAGCCAGGCGCGACCGAGTGCGTGCTGCTGCCAGAGATAGACAGCGGAAGCACCGCGCTCTTGTTAAACAGAGAAAGATGCGGGAACTGGGCATGGATATGGGCAATGACGTATCTGGCGGAGCACAAGGTCCATCCGCTGGGGCTGCAGGTCAGATTCCTTATGGTGTAGACGCGCAGGCAGGGTTCCATGCGGCAATGATATCTCCTCCCCCGCCAGGCATGATACAGCAGTCAGTCAGCGATGATCCGAACGAAAATTCCTTTACCCCTAATCTTGCGACCCAAGGACACGGTGGCCAAATGTTTGCTACCACTCTCCTATTGAGCTTCTCATGTGCTCCGCTACTAAAGCAACATCTGTTGAACAGTCTCCAGATGAGCAATGAGGAGCTTGCTAGCCTTGAGCCCATCATTGCTGACGCTTGGGATCAATGGGACCGCCAGGTATGTATCACCCACTCGTATAGACCATATTGCTGACTTTTCCGTAGCGTCGGCAACCTCAGCAACCTTTCGATGCATCACAGCCACCTTACACAGCGCAGCAATCCTTCGTTCCAAATCCTTCAAACTCAGCTCCGCCGGATGTCAATCCTACTTCTGCTACTGCCAATGAGTTTCGCGCCCGATTTCACAGATCCCTCGTCGTCCCCACTCCGTTTCAAGCGCAAGCTGCAGCTGCAGCTGTCGCTGTTGCCCAAGCGCAGGCAAATGCCGCCGCCCACGCTGCTGCTTCCCAGACCACAGTCTCCGGATCAATAAATGGTATAGCAGATGACGAAGGAGGCTCCGCGGCGCAAAAGTCAGATCATAGCTAAGGCGGCTTAACGCTCAATTCTTACTTCCAATACTTTGACGTCAGTTTTCATTCACGATCTTATTTATTCCTTTTGTCTGTCTATGTACTCACTAAAGGACAAGTCATTTTGTAATGGTTTTCGTAGCTTATGCACTGTCGTATGTATCTTAAGCATTCTAGGGCTTTTATGAGCTGGTTTTTTGTTCGGGCTGTAACTCATGCTATCGTTCATGATCGATATTGATAGAGTTCACAACTTTGCTACCCTGTTTTACACTGTTACTTTAAAAATCTTCCTAATTAATAGGACGAGGCGAAGCTTTCTTTCAATGCGCTTTAACACCTTTAGGCCAATCGGTAATCCACCACTCTTCCCACTTTGCAGTCGACTGCCATATTTCATCAGTTGAAACCCTTGAAAACCCACCCATTGATCCTAAAATGACACAATCTGCTTTGATTCCCAGAGTGTCATCTCGCACAAACATTGGTTGTGTTTCCAATCCATCATCGTCGTACTTGGGAAAGTTGGCAGAAGGCCCGAGGTATAGAGGCGGTATAACCGCTTGCATGTTCTTCTGCCCGAAATAATACGGAAATGGTTTAGTTTGGCCGAAAGCGAATTTCCCATGTTTTTCGAGATAGGCTTGGATTTTCTTACCGTTACCGTCGCCTAAAAGTTTCGTCTCGGCTATGAAAAACTAGGACGAAAAGTTCAGACGGTTTAGGTTACCTTTTAGCCATAAGATAAACAAAGGTCGGCGCATATACTTTTGGAGTGTTTTTGGAGAGAATCTTGGTTCTGCTAATAAATACAATACAGTTGCGTTCGAACCAGTTCGTGAAACTGTCAGGCAGTTGAAAGCTGGGAGATTACAATGCGATGATCGCTGAATCGACTTCAATGTTAGCACTGCACGAAGATGATCAGGGAGGGAAAGTGGAAAAATTGAAACATAGGTTGAGAGGCGAAGGGATCCAGGTAATGAGAAGTCACTCACTTGGATAAGGGAAACGGATATATCCCGGCCTTTGGGGAAACATACGCTTCTTCTCCCATAGTTGAGACGAAGCAGGGATAGCTGTCAGTTTTCCTGCGTTGATGTATTCGTCGGCCTTTCTCTATGCGTACAAAGCAAGGGGCACGATGAAGCATTTTCGGCCATCAATAGGAGGATTCTAAATAAACAGAAAACTTACACTTGAAACGTAACGAATTCCAAAGAATTCATCATCTTGGGTGATCACTAGCCGACCAAGCGGGAAAGGAAAGTTTCGGCGATATAGGGTTGCAGGTGTGGAGGAATTTGATACAAGAGTATGGGAATGATTATCGAGAATGGGAGATGCATGCGCCGCTGGTATGGTCGAATTTATGCATATAAGGAGGAAAGTAAAGAGAAGAGCTTGAGTTCGAGAGAGAATACAAGAAACAACCGTCCTCTAAGGGTATGTCAACAACTATACTCCAAGACCAGCTCGGGAAATGGATAATTCTGGGAGGAAGCAAGGGTAATCGATATCCTCTTGATACCTGTGAGCACCTCGGTTATGCAGGCTGGATTCGATGAGCAGGATCCAGCGAATGTATACTGGGTGCATCGAGGTTTAGATGTTATACCATCAAGAAGGCAAAGAAACCAATCAGCCAACATCAGCCTGATGACCTTGAGAAGGTTGAACGCTTGCATTGTTTTCTTCCTACCTATCTCCGAGGGCCTCTAGGGAACTCTCCACACATTCAGTTGAGATACCCACTTTGTCGTATAACGCTAATCATATGCTGCGTAGAGCCGTCGGAGGGCGAAGATAGTCAAGGCTGATTAGGATCCCCGTGCGAAAGTTCCCCTTTTGGAAGCATATTTACAACTTTGCCCGCGCCGTGGCGAGAAAGACTTTTTTTGACCGGTAGTTTTAGGATTCCTTATTCGGAAGAAATAATCGGCTTCAGAGACAGGTTTCAACTGAGGCTTACTCTAACGTAACATGCCAACTCTGAAGGTATCATCATCGTATTACTGGTGCATACAGCACCGTGACAGCCCCAGAAATCACCCGAGTTCTCGAAAGTCTATGAGGCACCAGCAGCTTGACCATTTGACGTTTCCACAGAACCAGCGGCACCCTCAACTGGCTTTGCGTTCTTTCCCTTTCCAGGGGGAGGCGGGTGGTAAACCTTTTCCTACACCAAAGTCAGACAGACGAGAAATAGTCACAAAGATCTACTCGCCTTCTTCTTCTTAGCTGGCTGCTTTGCATTGGGATCAGGGTACGCCAGCTTCTCGACCTTTTGAAAGTCTTCATTCTCCTCAAATGCCTTCCTAATCGGATCCAACAATCTATTAATCGCGTTCGTCATCGCAGGCTTCAAATCTCCAGGGTGGATCTTTTCCTCCTTGAACGCCTGTCTTAGTTCTTCGAACGTCTTGAAATGCAGATCTCCATCAAACTTTGTCGTCACAGTAAACAGCGTCCCTTCCGGCGCGTTATCCGACGTGAACGGCTTAGGATCGGCAGATAATACCTCCTTCCCTTCTGTATCGACGATTCCGGTTCCCTTTGCCTGGTCTGATTTAAGTTGAGAGATGGGGAACAGAACCGCTTCAGCGAATGAGAGCAGCCCGTTGTCTTCTATGTTTCCAGGCTCGCAAAAGGCAGCTTTTATTTTCTTCTTTACCGCCTCTGGGGAATCGAGAAAGTCGATTTTTGAATTTGGATCGGAGGAAGACATCTTGCCGCCCATGAGACCGGGGACCATGGCGTTCATAAGGTGCGATCGTTTGCGGTAGCCTAGTCGAGGGAGGTAGAGTTCTGCGAATGTGAAGATTTTTCTCTGTCAGAAGAAAATGAGCTGGCTAGAGGTGGAAGAGAAGGAAAGAGATGTACTTGATCAGCACCACCAAACTGGAAATCCACGTCTAGGTACTGTTCGTCCAGCGCCTGAAGACCGGGATAGAGCAGTCCACTCAGTAACGGACTCTCGACCTGTTTCACGACTTCAGCTCCGGCCTTTTTCGCATCGTGCTCTGTAACGGTGGCACATAACCGGTAATTATCCATGTTGTATTCCCGGGTAAGCTGGTAAGATGATCCTTGGACGAAGATGAGTTTTGATGTGGGTATGCCGAGAGATTGGAAAACTGCGAGGAGGATGTATTTGTAGTACTCTGTTCTGTGTTGGACGAGTTCGATGGGAGCTTTTAGGTTGTCTAGGAAGGCATGGACGTCTGTAGGAAGGGTGATTAGTATGACTCGAATACGCCGTAACGGACACTCGACGTACCTGCCAGCAGAACTTTGACCTGAAAATCAATGAGTATATAGGAGAACGGCATGCGTTACTGCAGTGCGCACCACTACACCCGCTCTTAAGAAATCCGCAATTTTCGTTAGTGGGACAAAGTATCCAATATGTGCTAGGGATCGTTTGTGTCATTGAGTGTTATTCAAGATCGAGAAACATCCAGCTCACGTCGACCAGTGGGTGCAGTTCCTATACGTGAACCAACATGAGTATTCGATACAAGTAGGTAGCACGAGGAAAAATACATACCCCAATAAGCCTTGGGCGATTTTCCTTCCTTCAGAATGGTCTTGATAGCATCGCCGCCAAGAACCTCTTGTAGTCTCCGAGTAATCATCTCATATTGAGCATTTTGTTCTGGCGAAAGTTCTACTACCGATGAAGAAGAAGGGTCGGCCATGGATGAAAGTAGGAAGCAAGTTGCAGATGATGACTCGAAAAAAAGAACAAATTAATTGACTTGACACTTTTACCACATTCCACCATCAATGTCCGACTCTGATTCTGACTCGGAGCCAATGCTCAAGAAATCTGTTATCAAGCTTGCAGATATCAAATCCATTTCAGAATTGTATAAATCCTCTATACTCAAACCAGCCAAGACGCAAAGATTCAAGCCCAACTCGGCTTTGTTGGAAAGGGTTTCCCTGTTGTAAATACCCTGTTTGGACGCCAGTGCAATACTCTCATTCGTCTAGTCAAGGAGATATAACGAAACTTGAAATTGATTCGATTGTCAATGCAGCGAATAAAAGTCTCTTGGGTAAGTTGTGGATCTATGAATCCCATCTGTGCATGTCGAGCTCGTGTGTTGTAGGTGGCGGAGGTGTTGATGGAGCCATACACGCTGCTGCTGGACCTAAATTGTTGGCCGAATGTACGTCTGTTAATCCTCCTCATTTTATATCGTTTGACAATCTTCGTTGATCAGGTAGAACCCTACACGGTTGCGATACGGGGTTTTCCAAAATAACAGGAGGGTACAATCTCCCATCGTAAGTCTACATTCCTTCTCTCCGTTAAAACTTATGCCCACAACACCTCCAGTAAACACGTCATACACACTGTCGGACCCATCTATTCACCCACGTCGGTGGATATCAAATCTCAACAACTTGCATCGTGTTATCAAACCAGTCTCGATCTGGCGGTGAAGAACTCTTTGAGACATATCGTATGCGTCCATGCCCCGTTCTCCTACACGATTAATTCAATTATCCCGTCTACTGTAATTCTAGGCATTCCCATCGATATCCACAGGAATCTACGGTTACCCAATTGAAGACGCGACACATATCGCGTTGAATGTCATTCGGAAACATTTCGAAGCCGAGTCGGATGTGGAGGGGATGTTCAAGGTTCGTTCATCCGGCCATCCATCCTATGCGATGGTGGATACAACTTTCATGTACGATTCACGATACTGAGTCTGCGTATCCCATCACAGCTGGATCGCGCAATCTTCGTCGTATGGAGCGATAAGGACAAATCGGTCTACGAGTCACTCATACCAGAGTACTTCCCTCCTACCGAGGATGTCCTCTCGACAGCTGCAGTCGCTGAAGAAGGAATCCACCGGAAAGAAGAGGATGTAGACTCTGAAGGAGAACCGGTACCTGAAAGCCAGGTGACAGTCGACGATTCAGATGAATGGGAGGAAGTGCAAAAGGTTGAGGGAAATGTCGCAGAGAATGGAGACGAGAGTCAGAAGGCCGAGGAAGGGACTCGGGAAGAATCCGCGAAATCCAAAAGCTGAAGAGCTTGCGTAACTCCTCTCTTGTCCATTATTACCTCACAGTTGCGTTCATATTCGTGTATATCAGGAAGTACTCAAACTAGGGCGGTATCGCCATTGTAAATCTAACTTTGAGATCTGGACCTCTAGGTTCAAAGTCACACTCACTGCCAGAGTCACATCAGCAAATACATATTTCTAGGGAGATAGAAACAGCATATTTATTTCGGATCCAATTTTAGTTAATACAGCAAATACTTGTTCCATCCTTTCGCTTCATTTTACTTTAGAGCTTGGCCCCACCCACAGCCTCCGCGTAGCGTTTCTCAGCCTCGTCGAAGTTGATGACGTTCCAGATAGCGTTGAGATACTAAGGGAAAACAATGATCAAAATGTCGTGCTTGAAAGAAGTAAAAGTTAAAACTTACGTCGACCTTGACGTTCTTGTACTGCAGATAGAAGGCATGCTCCCAGATATCAACACCAAAGACGACGGCGTGAGAGAGAAGAGGGTCCTGGTTAGCGGTAGTAACGATCTCGAGACGTTTGGTATTAGGGTTGACACCCTAGGTGATGGAAAGGTCGATCAGTATGATGAATGAATGAAGGGAGCAGAAAAAGTAGCGATGGTGACTGATAAGAGAAAAGCTTAGATACTTACGACCCAGCCCCAACCGGAACCTTGAATACCAGCGGTAGTTGCGTTGAATTCCTTCTTGAGGTTGTCGAGGGATCCAAAGGTTGAGTTGATAGCCTCTTTCAAGGGACCATCCTTGAGGACACCGCCGTTTCCGCCCTTAGTGTGGGACTGAGCGAGGTTGGTCCAGAACAAAGAATGGTTAATGTGACCTATCGATAACGAATCGTCAGTGAAAAAAAAAAATTGAATGGAGGTCTCAAGTGTTGGACTTACCACCACCGTTGAATTTCAAGGCGGCCTGCAAAGCGATTCTCTCCTTGGGAGTGGAAGCTTTGGCGTAGGCAGCCTCGGCAGCGTTGAGCGCGTTGACGTAGGTCTGGTGATGCTTAGTGTGGTGAAGAGTCATGATCTCTTCAGAGATGTATGGCTCAAGAGCATTGTAGGCGTAGGGGAGAGGAGGCAATGTGTGGGACATGGTGGTTCAAGATAGAGAGTCTGAGTGATTACGAATCCAGGGAGCGACGCAGAGATTCCGTCAAACAAGTTTACTCAGATGATATTTTTTGATAATCTAGATATGGCGTCATATCACGTGCTCGCGCTTGCGTCTAGTCTCTGAGGCTGTAGACCCCGGTCCCGATACTTACCTAGTCAAGGATATTGCTCGCGATTTGATTCGACAGTATATGCGTTGCACCCGTGGAACTTGCCCTGCGACAATTTCACAAGGCTTTGAATTGAATTGAGTCGAGTCGAGTCGCGGATTTACCCACTCCGTCAGAAGCTTATGAAAATAACTTGAGCGCTTAGCAATTTCCCACTTTTCTTCTGGTGACTTGTCCCCAAATCTTCTCCTTTACCCCATCCGTCTCTTCATTACCAACTCACCGCAACACTGGGGTAACTTTTTATCAACTACAGAATATTCAGAGATACCTCCCGCTGTCAAACCCCAAATTCCAATTCCAATGTCTAAAGCTTGGAATTCGCAAGGCTCAACCACTGTTACCACCTTCAGTACACCTTCAAGCTCCTCCTCCAGTCAAAGGCAGATTAGAAATTTAGATAGCTCAAAATATGGAGCCAAAGTGAGCTATGTTGCGCTTGACCTCGTGTATAATGTATTTAACAAATGTGCAACAGATGCCGCGACGCAATTTAGCAGTTACTCGATCAACAAAACCCGACCTCAAGACTCAGTCTGCCATAGAATCGGCGCTAGGAGTCAACGATACAGCTATGGTAACTGGTCTTGAACCGCCTTCCAAACTCGAAAAACCGCAGGTTGGAATCTATATTGATCGTTTTGGAATGCAGAAAATAATAGGCCAGGTCTCTCTACAGGTATGTCATGTCTTAATAACTGTAGCATTCCATGTCTCAGTTCTCAAACTCTGCCTCAAGAAAACACCATCACCGGAGCTTCCGACGGAATCTCACAGAAAAGAGAGCGGACGCGAAATTGTCAGCACAGCTGCTCTTCCTCCAATGCCGACCAAGATTGACCTATACCGGCTCCAGGAAATTCGAACGCGACGTAGAACATCTGAAATTTGCAGAGTGTTTTCACGGGGTTTTTGTGATTGGGGCAAATCGTGTAAACATATACATATCTTCGATACCCTCGATCAGGTAGGGCCCACCAACATTTACGTTGTTTCTTCTTTGCTTACTTGTTGAGTAGACAAATGAAAAGGTTTTGCGGGATGTTTTCAAGGGCCAGAATCCCGAAGTAAAGTTGTAATGCCGCTCACCGATTTAATGTCGCTGATATTTCTACTAGGTGGCTGACACAGAAGGAAAAATTAACCAAGCTTGCCTTTCATTTATCGACGGCCGTTGTCGTATGGCACACCGCTGCCTTCGTATCCACCTTATACCACCCTCCATTTCAAATAGTTCAACAGACCCTCGCGAACCTTCCCCCAAAGTCAAAATTCCGCAGCCATCATTTCAGAGCGACGCAGGGTCGTCGTCACTACGGCTGGTAATGTCTGAAGTTTGAATTTTATTTTGTCGATTTACCTATTCCTAGACAACACGTCTTGACTCGGCAATTTGCAATCCGTTTACGAAGCCGACAAAAGCAACTGTAAAACTTGGATCTAGTGATTCTGACCCCGGGATCATGCTCCCCAGCAAAGAGGATTGTGAATCTTACGCTCGTGTTTGGCTTGACCCAGATCCCGATCCCTCCAAATGGACCAGCGAAACAGACATGCGCCAGTGGCTTGATCCAAGCTTGAACGTGGATAAGTGGAGCTGCGAAACAGACGCGAGCATCTGGTTGGATTCGGCCAGTGAGAGCTCAGAGACTTCCGTTAGTATGTCCTTTCCCAGAAAATCCTTAAGCTTATTCGTCTGCCTGTTTTCAGACCTCTTCTTTGAGTTCCAGCTCTACACTTTCTAACGTCCCCGTCAAACGTCCTCCTCCCCGAAGTTTCGAAACGTGCTGGAGATGGCTTAGAGGAACTTGCGAGCGAGGTTATAGCTGTTTTTATGTCCATGGTGACTTGGAGTACGATTACACTTGTGCAGTGAGTTCAATCTCATACAGACCGTTCTCATTGCGTCTAAGGCAATATTCTGCAGGATACGCGGCCTGCCCCACCACCTACATATTTCATGGCCAATGTGCATGACCACATTCGTATCAAGCTTAGTGCTGGTTTCAGCATTCAGGAAATCGTTACTGGCTTCGAAACACCCTGGTTGTATGTTAACAATATTCCGACAGGAACCTTGGAGTGTGAAATTTCTCGATTACTGTCAAAACATGGTACCATACAGGACATCGCCTTGGACCATGGTAGCGGCCGAGGTTTCCAGCGCGCTCGCGTCCGTTTTTCCAATAACATCGAAGCTCGCAATGCCAATGTCAGCCTCAATGGGACAAAGCAATGGGGTTCTATCATATCCACGCAGCTTCCTGTCAATACTGCTGGTGGTCGCAGCGCCACACTTCAGGACAATGCCATTCGGATCGAGTGGGAGGCACCGAGTATCGTAGGCTACGCTGGTTATCCCACCGAGGAACGAGCGAAAAAAGCCATTGCCATCGCCAAAGCCGCGTACTCAACAACATACATCTCTGCCCATATCTATACCGGGCTCCCTCAAATGGCGGCTTACACTGTTCGCTTTCGAAACCTTCCCATCAACACGAAAAAAGGACACATGTTCAAATATGCCAGTCCTCTGGATATGATGTGGGACATGCCCAACTATACTTCGGTAGATGACGTTGCGGTTTTTCTCCGGTGGAAGCTCGACACAAGTGGAATTGAAATCATTAGCTTCGATGTTCTCCCGCCTCCTTACCGCGATGGCATGGTTCGCGCCTGGGTCTATTTCCCTACTCCTTCTGCTGCTAAGGATGCTTGCACGCTTCTACATCTCCGAAAGCCCACGTGCACAGGCAGGACGCGTATCTTTGCTTATCACATGCAAACACTATCATACTCCATTCCTGCAGAGAAATTTAAGAACATCGCTGAAGATATCTCTATTTTCCGCGAGCGACTGCGGCGAGAAGCTTTTCCAGGTATTACTCTTACAGTCGCTCCTAGTGGCGCACAGTCCGTCTCGGTCAAGTTATCAGCTGTTGACCGCAAGGATCTGGGTCACTTGAAGGCAGAGTTTGAAAAGCTTCGCGGAGGCGAAATCGTTCGTAATAACGGCGAGATACTTTGGGACAGGTTTTTCGGTCTCGCCGCTGGTAAAGTGTATCTCAGGCAGCTCGAGATTGATCATCTTGGATTGAGCATTCGGGAGGATGTCCATAGGCGGAGAATCACGTTATTTGGTCAAGCCAAGCTCCGTCAAATGGTCAAAGCTATCTTGATTGAAAAGGTCGCTGAGCTTTCGGTGCGCGAAAGGCGATATCTCTTCCTCGGACACCTTCTTGGACCTTTTATTCGCTACAAGTTCTCCGATCTTTCTGAAAGACTGGGGCATGATAAGGTATACCTGGACTTTTGGAATCGTCGGCTGGTGGTGAGCGGCCAGGACCACGAGTTTCGTATTGCTCTCCAAGCTGTTCAAAATGTTCAACGCAAGCAATTTCCACAATTACGACGCAATGTTGCGTCCTGTCCGGTCTGTTTGGGCGAGGTTGACTGTCCTGTTATGTTATCTCAGTGCAAGCACAGCTATTGTCGCACTTGTCTCGTCAGCTACCTGCAATCTGCGATTGATGGCAAATGTTTCCCATTGACATGTCTGGGGGACGATGACCGCTGCTCCATCCCCATTCCCATCTCCGTAGCTCGCCAGGTCCTTTCTCTAGGTGAATTTGACGCTCTTGTCGAAGCCGCTTTCGAAGCCTACATTCACGAACGTCCGCAAGAGTTTCATTATTGTCCTTCCCCAGATTGCATGCAAGTGTACCGCCCAGCTCCAAGCGGCAACGTTCTGCAGTGCCCGTCCTGTCTGTTGCGGATCTGTCCGCAATGTCACGTCGAACAGCATGACGGTTTGGATTGTCCTGATCGCGACGGCGGGGACCGGCTGTTCAATGAATGGGCCAAAACTCATAATGTGAAGAATTGCCCTTCGTGCAGGGCTCCTATCGAGAGAGCGGAAGGGTGTAATCATGTTACGTGTATTCGTTGTCGGACGCATATATGCTGGGTTTGTATGGGGACGTTCCCTGGAGGTGATGGGATCTACAGCCATATGCGGGCAGAGCATGGGGGGATTGGGAATGCGTTTGATGCGGATGGGCTGTGAGGCTGAGTCATGGATTGGGATGTTTCGTGGTTCGTGGCTGTTAGTGCGTATACTTATTTGAGTCAACTTTTTTCTGCTTATACATATGTAAAGCGATTTCTTTCATCATTGAGCATTCAGCATGTGCATTTATCCATATGATATATTAAAATTTAGCTGTGGCATAGACTTCGGTATAGTTATTGTATGTACACTCATGTAACTGTAGATCTTTTTTTTTAACTGTATTGTAATCCTCTGTATATGCATGCCTTTTTTTCTTGTTGATACTTGAAGGCGAGCGAGATCAAGACGCGCGCTCGCACTGCACGCATACCTCACGTGAATTTTCGACTGATGTTAACGTTGAGCTCTAGATTTGGCACGTCACTCAATGAGGCCGATTCTGGTATAACATACATTGCTGTACGGAAAGCCGTTCCTTTGAGGGTGCTGTCTGTAGCCTAAGCTGGCATATACCTCGATTTCGTCCGAGTTGCGCAAATCACCATGGTTATCCAATTTTCTCAAACGAAGTTCTTTTTTCACTGGCTCTTTTGTTTGACAGTTGTGAATGTTAGCAGTAAGATACAGCGGTTGCCAGTGCCACCAGCCGAGTATAAAGTAACGTACCAGGGATGATTTTCTAGAGACCGGGGATTGAGCGGGAGCTCGGACGGGCGGAGGACACTGAATTGAATGACCACGTGTAAATACTGCATTAAGCGCTACTTCATTAACTTGCACAGTTACTTGACTTGACTTTGTACTTTTATCATGTCGAAACCTCCTCATCCTCATACTTATCGTCCTACCCGACCTCTAATGATATCCGAGCTTGCTGCTCGGGCTCAACAAACTAGCTGGGACGAAAACGGTTCCTTCAAATACTACCTGCGTCTCGCAGAAAAGTACCGCAAGGAAGCCAAAGATCATGTAAATAATGGGGAATTAGAAGAAGCTTTCGTGGCTTTTGCTAGAAGTGCTTCGATTGTGCTGGAGAAATTACCCTCTCATCGAGATTATAATACTGCGCTGTCTGGCATTCAAAGGCACAATTTATCGCTGGTATGTTTCACTGTCTTTGCCATCTCGTTGATTCCTATTCACGTTGCTTCGTAGAACGGACAAGAAATCCTCGATAACCTAGGCCACTTGAAGCCTGTACTCTTAGATCGATTCGAAAAATGGTCTGCGCAACATCCAGATAGAGGTGATACACCCCCTCCGACGCAGGAAGAGTACGACCGGATAATTGCAGAAGAAGCTAGGCGGGCGCAGGAGGAAGCTGATTTAGCTAGGCGCAGGCAGCAGGTACCTACGCCAGCGGCGCAGTCACCGAGTCCGTCCATTCCGTCTGCAGCGAATTCGGCTGTGCAATCCGCGAGAACCGCAGCGGGGATTTCTTCTACTCCTAGCCAGCGGCAGGACAATAGATTACGGTCACATTCATCGGCTCCTGCAGTACAATCTTACTCTAGTATGCCTGCCCCTTCTCATTCTATGTCTACAACAACCACTTCGTCATTATCACCTTCTGTAACGTTGTATCATGCTGCATCGAGGGAATCCGGTTCCGCGCCATTATCCTTACCGTCATCCTATCAGCCCCCACCGGTATCGCAACCTAATATGTATACCCGGACTATATCCCAGCAGGGTCCCTTGATTTTACCCCTTGAGAACCCCTCGCGATTTGAAGACGACTCTACTGATTCTGAACACGAGAACGGGCTAGGATTGATGCCGAGGTACGCGACGCCTGCCAGAACTTCGAGGAGGTGAGTACATCTGACGATCTCATCTTGATCATTCTTTCTGCTTGATCGTGATTATGATTGCTATTCTCACTTGAAGATCCTTCTATTTTCGCCTCATTTTATTTTGAGTTGTTCTGATTTCCATGATTTTTTTCTGACTAGTAATTATCCCCCACCTGTAACGACCATGTCTCCTCCCCCGCCGGACCGAATCGAATATCCTAAACTGATGAATGGACATCAAAAGAGTCAAGGATATAGACCCTCGCAGGATTCTATGTTTCTGCAGTCCTCAATCTCATGGCCAACCCCTGTGAATCATTACAGCTATAATAATCCTCCCCAGAGAGAAAATTATCATCCTCTTCCTCAACCTCCCTCTCAGCCTCCGTATGGGTCCGTCCCCGACCCAGGGAATCCTCCGCCTATTCCGTCCGAATCCAGGCCCTCGACTTCATTTGCTTCCTCTTCTACTTTACCGCCATCTAATGGCCTGAAAACGGTTCTTCTCCCTCGCGACTGCCTCCCCCGTTTCCTAACTATCGCCAAAGTCAACACGTCGCGTGATCGGGAAACCTGCGGATTATTATTAGGTAAAGATATACGAGGGAAATTTGTTGTCACTACGCTTTTGATACCGAAGCAACACTCAACGAGCGATACATGTACAATGGACGAGGAAGAGTTGATATTACAGGTCACTGAGGAGAGAGGGCTGATCACCCTTGGTTGGGTGAGTCAATTATAATTAAGAGATTCCTCGATATGTTTTAATTCTCTTTCTCCAGATTCATACCCATCCCTCCCAATCATGTTTCATGTCATCTGTAGACCTTCATACCCATTCGGGCTTCCAGTGCATGTTACCTGAATCGTTTGCGGTGGTTTGTGCGCCAAGCAGTGTACCAAAGTAAGAATTTATGTATCCGTTCCAATGGGCATGGTGAACTAACTGGTCCCCCGTAGCTTTGGCATCTTCCGACTCACTGATCCTCCCGGTCTAAGTCTGATCTTGTCCTGCGAGACGAAGGAAGCTTTTCATCCTCATCCAGATGCACCTATATATACGGTGAGTACTTATTATTTCGTTATGTACAAACGCAGTACTCAATCATCCTAGGATGCCGAAAGAGGACACGTACAGATGAAAGATCTTACTTTGGAGATCGTTGACATTCGGTAGCCAGCTGGCGACAACAACTTTGGGAATTCATAATCTGCTAGAGAATGTAGTGCTACGCTGCCTTAACATCCTGCATACGTGCACTTACGGTTTTGCCTCCGACCCGTCAGTATTACATCCTGAAACGACCGGATTTGGGCATCATGGCATGCGTGCTTTGCTCTCTTTCTTATCAGCTCTATTTCTAAATATCTATTCTTGGTCCTGGGTCTCCTTGTCGCATTACGCATTTATTCCCGTCAATTTGTACATACCCCATGCATGCACTCTCCGATAGCCCATCATGACAGTTATTTGTTCTATCCACTCCTTTACCTCCTTCCTACACGATTATGTACGCTGCATATATGTTGTACAACTTGAGAATATACGTATGTACTATATTTAATCTTCTTTCTTTACTTGCTACTGTTGTAATCCTGTCTTTCAAGGATTGACCTTATTGTATGTAGCGCTATTGCGTAGGCATATGTATTCGAGGATGCGAATTTGGAAAGCAAATCGATATCGGGGTTTCTGGAGGATATGCAAGGAATCCAAACTAGTTGCCTTTCGAGAACGCTAACCTGAACTCAAGATGGTCAGCCTTCAGGGTAGGTAAGGAGCGATGATTTCCTTATGTATCGTACATTACTAACCATGCAAACTGGAAGTAAAACTGAAATTAAAATCCGCCAACCGTCCTTTTTGCAGCCTTTTCTTCAGATTTTCTGTCTAGCGTTGACCACGATCGTTCGACAATGATGACCACGCTAACTGGGTACAGAGCCTAACAAGAGCAGGAGGTTAAGATATAATATCAAGGTTTTCGTTTGCGCGCACTCACGGAAGCACCAATGAAAAACTCGATTATCATCGATTTGGCAATATTCAAGGGCGTGATGCCAGTCGAAGTCACGGTCAAGGTGATCAGGATCGCGTATATAAGCTGGTGGCACCGGAATGTAACCAAAAATATCAGATGAAGCCACAACACACGACCAAAACATAATTCTCTCGTACCTGTAATCCACAGTATACTGCTCCGGATTCAACCAAGAATAATAGAATGTTTTCCACCGGGGTCCAATGATGGTCAAACTTGCTTTTCATTGTCACTCGGAAACGCCTAATTGAAAAGAAGGTAAAAAAGCAGAACATGGAGCTCTCTTCGTTCGGTGATTTCATGCTTACCATACTTTGAATGCTATAAGTACGGTTGCAACGAAATTCAAGCCTAACGAGAGAAACGCAGCAGCCGAATCCCATCTAGAGGTATTCCAAAATGATGCCACCGCGAGGTCATCGAATATACAGTCCAGGATGTTTACAACTGAAATGGAGGAGTGAGGAGAAGAACCGGAGCTTTCGCAGTTTGCTTGAGGTTAGAGACTGACCGATATTAGCACTGACGAGGAGAGCCAGGCACCCTTTTATCAGTTTATATTCATTCCAAATAACCCAAACTCTCCACGCGACGATACAGTCGCTAACGAGAAGCTAAACGACCTAAATGAATGACCTTCAGACTCAGTCATGTTCTGCCACTTACATTAAACGTCACAGGCCAATTGGCAATGTACTGGAAAGGAACAAGCGTAGCCACACCATCCTCAATTTGTGCGGTCAGATCTCCGGGAGGATGTATGCGTGCAATAGCCGCCCAAATCTCGATGAGGTTGGCGGCACATTTGTTGATGAAAACCCACGTATCGGTAAGTAAGACAAATGCGAGGCAGGTCAGGAGGATTTGTCGAGGACGATTGGATGTTCCTCGTCGGCTACAGAGAGAATTGTGAGAGAACGTCAACGTTGATTTACCAAACGTACACGAGTAGATAGAATGAAACGAAAGCCATGAGCAGATATATACCTAAGGGGTCAATATTCTTGATCTTGAAGGTTTGATTTTCAGCTAAACTCACCATATAACGTTGAGCTGCAAATGAGGGCAGCGATTTGATATAACAGCGAGGTACCGAAGTCTGATAAAAGTACCGTCTCCTCTGGGGTCATCGCGGTCGTGTCTGTGTCTGAGAGGGAAAAAGCATGGGGTATTCCATTTTTCTGTGGAATATTATACGAAAACCAGCTGATCCAAGACTGCGAATTAACCGGTGCTACAAGCTATGGAGATATGGACTAGCAGCTAGCCATTCCCCAAGTGGTATCATTCCGATAGCGGACCCAATAGGCCTCTTCAATGACTAGTTAGTTAGTTAGTTACTATGTATCATCGATTAACCTTTCATCCCGCTTTTCAATCAGGTGCAATTAAATACATTCGTGTATAAGTATATGCTGTTACAAATCCTGAACCTTCAATAGAGTATCCAACTCTTTCAATCTCTTCTCCCACCCCTCAACCTCCTTTAATTTCCGTTCAAGCGAAATTATTTCACGGTTTATGCCAGAGAACAGCACTCCCTCTTCCCCGTCCGCTTCTGCCATCGGCGTGAATACCGACTCCTTACCAATATGTGTTAACGTCCATCTGCCAGTCCCGTCGCCAAGGAGGTTGAGGACTTGAGTATGATACTTCATAAGAGCAGGTCTGCAAGAAAGAAAATTTATTAGAATTCAACATTAGATAAGTGATTCTACATACCTCAATGAGATCGTGATCAAGGTGATACCCAGCGACTTGGCATGTTCGTACATTCGACCCTCGACATCGCTGGACACCGCACTAGTGCACTCATCCAAGATGGCAAACTTTGGTCGATGATAAAACACTCTCGCCAACCCCATCTGTTTGTACAAAATATCAGAGACATGAAAATCCAAAGCAGAGAGAAGCGCAACGAACCCTTTGTTTCTCTCCTCCACTCAACACATCTCTCCATTCTTTCCGCGTACTCCAGCCTCCTTCTCGCTCGGGAAGATACGACAAGAACACGCTCTCCAAAATCTCCCGAATGCTATTTCCCGATCCATCGCCTTTAGGTTCGACACTCATGCCTTTTTCCAAAAAGTCCGCGTACGAGTCTGGATAAATCACTTGGTCGAGAAGCGTGCCTACAGGCATGTACACTCTTTGTGGAACAACCATCAGCGATTGAGGTCTGAGCACCTTGCCATCCTTATTCGCCGGATCCCACAAACCAGCCAATACCCTTGCTACGGCGGTCTTCCCCACGCCATTGCTTCCAGTAATCAGCAGATGCTCACCGGAACCTTCCCGTAGCCACAACGAAAGGTCGCGGACAAGGATTGTTGACGGTGGAATATTGACAAAACTGTCACTAGAGTCACTACCCTCTTCGAAATCGGCTAGCAACCGAGATTCTTCGGATGCAGCTGTGTGACTGGGAACACCAACGTCGACGTTTTCGAGGCCAATGATACCATCAGTATCGACTGGGTGATCTAGAGACGGAGCAAGCCCAGAGGCAGATTTGACGGCA
>KN834750.1:845296-855547 GCA_000827265.1 Collybiopsis luxurians FD-317 M1 | reverse complement strand
GAGGAGGAGGAGGAAGATCAGCTCATGAACGATGATGAGAGGGACAATAGGGGGGAGAATGGTGCGGAGAATTAGAGGTCTTTTGTTTTCTGGAGCCTTCCCCTTTCTTTCTGCATATTTGATTTGTTCTTCTGGGCTGCACCTTTCTTGTTTTGCACCTTTCTAAGCCCTGCTGATGCTGTTCTTATCTTTCTATATTACTGCTGCCAGTACTGTTCTTATTACTATAGTAAACCATATATACAGGATAACAGCATATAAAATACATTGTTTATAGTTGCTCTCATTGAAGATGAGTGGGACAGTAAGCGGGAGGCGGGAGCAGTGAGCGGGAGGCGGGAGCAGTGAGCAGGAGGCGGGATGATGAGCGGGAGGCGGGAACAGTGAGCGGGAATCAACGGCAACGGGTTCAGTGCACGAGGTACGGGTGATGATGTCAAAGACAGAAAGAAGGCCGATGAGCCGTTACACATAAGCTGCAGCCGAGAATGCCGGGGATGCTGAGGGAGTATCGCTCCCAAGTCCTAGCCTCAGTGGAAAGGTATAGATAATATACTGAGGAATTAACATGTTTGACCAATGCTATAGAACAACCTATATCGCTACGAATACATAGGAAAATGTGTTCGATCAATCATACGTATTGATCGGCTTATTTGGGACTGTCAGGTGCTGCAATGAATTAAATTAAATAGTTGCACCCTAAAAACTTTACTATTGAGATGCTGGATAAAGAGTTAGAGGCAATGGCTCTTATTAGGTTGCTTCCTGGGGAGTATTCACATCTCTCTGCAAATCTGTTATTACAAGACAATCTGAATAAAGACATTGTTCTTGGATTGTTTAGAGCAGAGGAGCTTAACCAAAAGAAACAGAAACAGTCTCTGAATAGGCAGTGAGTTTAATGGCATCAAGAGGGCCTAGTAGAGGTGTGGGGAGACCCGGGGGTCATTGTTATAACTGTGGAGAGAAGGGACATTGGGCTAATAGATGCTCTAAACCCAAGAAAGGCATTCAAGCCAAAAGAGCCCAGGTTGAGGCTGATGGAGATGTTGTTGAAAATGCTGGTTGTGCAAGTGCTTTTTCTTTGAATCAACTTCAAGACAATTTTTCTGATATTGTACAATGGAATACAGACACAGGTGCCACTTCTCTATGACCTCACATAAAAGCTGGATTCAGAATTATACCCCTTATAGAGTTCCAGTTAGACTGGCAGATAATAGAGCAGTTTACTCTGAAGGAGTTGGTAGTGTTCTGTTTTCCCCTATCATTCAAGGACAAGTTGTTAGAGATGTTGAATTTACTAGAGTACTGCATGTTCCTGCATTAAATAATAATCTTCTTTCAGTTCTTTACTTGAGTAAGCATAGAGGCTTTCATGTTCACATAAATAGAGATCTTATGGAATTTTCTCTTAATAATACTGTTTTGTTCACTGCGTCAGTTGATGATAGATCAGTTGGTTACTTGAATGGACATACAGTTAATACCTCTTGTGAAAGTGTTCATGTTATGTCTACTTAGCCTCTAAACCTGGAGCTGTGGCATAGACACTTCTTTCATTGCAATTTGCATAATGTACAGAAGATGTCAAAAGATGAGTTGGTTGAGGGCTTTAAACTTGATTCTAAAGCAATGCTGGACCTAATCTGTGAACCATGTCTAGCTGGCAAGATGCATGCCAATCCATTTCCTAGTTCTTATACTCAAGCCAAGATGCCCCTGGAATTGGTTCATTCTGATGTTCATGATGTTGGTGTTACCTCCCCTAGTGGTTATCAATACTGGGTAACCTTTATTGATGACTACACACATTTTAGAGCTGTACTTCTAATGAAGAAGAAAAGTGAAACATTTGCTGTCTTTAAGCAGTTCAAAGCTTGGGCAGAGTTGATGACTGGGTGGAAAATTAAAATGCTTAGACATGATAAAGGGGAAGAGTATATGTCCAATGAATTTATTGCTTTCTGTAAAGAACATGGAATTGCAGTTCAAAAGACTGCTAGAAATAGACCTCAGCAGAATGGAGTGTCTGAAAGGGCAAATAGGACATTGGCAGAAAGGCTAATGGCGGTGCTGAATGAATCAGGTTTACCAAAGACATTTTAGACAGAATGCCTAACTGCACTTGTTCATGTTTGGAATTGTTGTCTTACATCAGCTGTGTCTGACTCAACTCCATATGAGTGCTGGTATAATGAGAAACCTAAAGTTGATCATTTGCAGATCTGGGGATGTGTAGCTTATGTTCATGTACAGAAAGACAAATGGGAAGCTCTGGGATGGCATATGGAGAAATGTATCTTTATTGGTTATCCTGAAGGAATGAAGGCTTGGAAATTTTGAAATCCTGTTACAAAGAAAGTGGTGATTAGTGAAAGAGCTGATTTTGATGAGCGTTACATGTACAAATTCCAGCCATCAAAGACATATGCACCACCTGTACCTTCTCCACCCCAGATGCAAAATAAAATCCTGCAGTTTTTCAATCCCCCTCCTGCTGAAAATACTGAAAAAGAACTTGTTACACCCCTGAGTGCCAACCCTCTTCCTCAGAGGGAAGGTATTGATGATATTGATAATGACCCAAGTCAAGTACCACCAGTTGTTCCAGAGGAAGGTCCAGCAGATGAACATCCAATTGCTCTGAGAAAACCAGTTAGAGCTTGTAAGCCACCTGGTGAGTATTGGAAGGTACAGCCTGCACCTGAACCTGCACCTGCTCCTATACTAGCTGTTCCTCATCCTAATCTTAATCCAAATCCTAATCCTGAGCAATCAGATTCAGATTCATCAAGTGATGATACTGAGAGCAATGATGGTGAGTATGGACATGTTGTTAATTGTTTTGTAAAGCCACAGAGCTTTAAAGAGGCATTGAATAGTCCAGAAGCAGATCAATGGGAACAAGCAATGACAGAGGAAATCATTGCACATCTAACTAATGGCACTTGGGAGATTGTGGATTTACCTCCAGGACAGGTGGCAATTGGATCAAAATGGATATACAAACTCAAGCATAAAGTTGATGGAACTGTTGAACGCTTCAAGGCTCAACTTGTTGCACAAGGGTTTAGTCAACAACCTGGATTTGATTTTCTGGAAACCTTTGCCTCTACTATGCGGTGGTCAACTTTACATGTTATTTTATCTTTGGCAGCTATTGATGATTTAGAGTTGCATTCAGTAGATATCTCACATGCATTTATAAATAGTGATATTGATACAGATATTTATCTGAAGCGACCAGAGGGATTCAGGCAAGGGGGACCAGGAAAAGTATGCAGGTTGAACAAGTCCCTTTATGGGTTAAAGCAGTTGCCCCATCTTTAGAGTGAGAAATTAGCAAGTGTGTTTGTTGAAATGGGTTTCAAACAACTTGCTTCTGATCCATGTATTTATTTATATGAATGCAATGACCTTAAAGTGATTGTTCCAGTGTGGGTTGATGATATCATTCTTGCCTCAAAAGATACTGGTGCAATAGACCATTTTGTAGAAGAATTGAAGAAGCATCTAAAGCTGCGGGACATGGGCAACACTGAATTTTTGTTAAGCATTGGAATCACCAGAGATAGAAGTACACAAAAGTTATGGCTTAATTCCAAGCAGTATATACTCCAAAAACTTGAAAAGTTTGATATGACTGACTGCAAACCAGTTGGAACACCAATGACTCCTGGACACACCCTATCCAAAGCTGACAGTCCCAAAACACCAGCAGAAAAGGAAGAGATGATGGATATCCCCTATATGAATGCTGTTGGATCCTTGTTGTTTCTGGCCCTATTAACATGTCCTGATATTGCTTATGCCACTAGTGTATTAGTCTGGTTCAGCTCTAATCCTGGAATGCATCATTGGATAGCTGTAAAGCATGTGTTTTGGTATTTAAAAGGGACTATTGATTTGCAGTTGGAATATGGGCCAGATCCTGATAACAACAACTTGATCACTGTTCTGTGTGATGCAGATCATGGTGACAACAAGGACAATGGTAGATCCACTACTGGGTACATGATTAAGGTTGAATCAGGAATTGTCAGCTGGTGCAGTAAACTACAGCCCATAGTGACATTGTCTACTACAGAAGCAGAATTTGTTGCTGCTAATGTGACTGGCAAAGAAATCTGTGCTATACAGACTCTATTAATGGAATTAGGTTATTTGGTGAAGTCTCCCTCAGATATGTGGGTTGATAATCAGTCTGCTATTCAGGTTGCAAAAAATCCTGAACACCATGGTAGAATGAAGCATCTTGATCTAAACTACTACTGGCTCTGAGATCAAGTAGCACACTGAGTATTGATGCCTAGATACCTGCCAACAGAAGACAATGCAGCTGACATGCTCACAAAGGCCCTTGTAAAGCCAAAGGTGGAAAAGTTCCACCAGATGATGGGATTGGTGAAGAAGTAATGACCCCCTGTGATGTTGAGGAATTGAAAGAAGTGTGTCACCAGGGGGCTGTGTTAGTTGTAGTGACTACACTTCCTTCTGTGGAGATATGGAGGATAGAAGAAGGAATGGTTTAGAAGGATATGTTGAATTGAAGAAGTGTTTCATCAGGGGGCTGTGTTGAAAAAATGCTGAAACACTTCTAAGGACATGTACAATGTGTATATGTAGTATAGGTAAAAGTAGAATAGTTTTAGTAGTTGGACTTTGGAGATGGGGAAAAGTTTGTGTCATTAACATATTTTGGCTGGGCGCAAAAATGTGGACACCTGTCTTCACACCTCATGTGTTTGCATGCAAATAGGACCAAACAGACCCCTAATCCTTATATGTCTAGAAAGAGTCTAGTTGGAATACTCAATCTGTTGACACTATGAGTTACAAACAATTTAATATACAAGTTATTATTACCAAACCAAAACTTGTTGTGATCTCAATCATTGCTGCTTTAGTTGCCTGAACTTTAACATCCAGTGAGGATTCCAAGGTCACCCAATGAGATAGACAATACCTCTGCTGTTTTGGTTGCAAATTACCACATTATAGCTTTAAAGAAAAATGAATATAATTTAAGGTGTTTTAGCAGATGCAGCATGTACCTCACATCCCAGTCAATATACTTGAGCTTTTTCAACACCTTCTCCTGTATCCAATCAGCATAAAGTTTCAACAAGCATATACCCTGGAAGCTCGTACTAGCTACCAGAAGGGTAGAGGTATCTACATCCAGGCAAAGAATGTGCAATTCATTTGCCCACTTCTGACCAATCCCTTTGCTGTACAGCCTATCTGATAGCTTTGCACACTTTGCATTGCAAACATCCTTGTTGTATCTCTGCTTGTTGGCTTTCTGCTTCTCATTCTGTCTCTTTCTTTTCCTCTTTTTTGAATGCAGGAGCTGAGAACTGAGAGAGGAGCTGTCAGAGGTGAGGGATTGCAATGAAGGTGGTGGGAGAGAAGAAAATGCAGTTGGAGCTGCAGTCAGGGTTGTGGGTGTTTCAGAATCAGTGCTTTCAAGGTCAGTTAGTTTGCCAGAAATGAGATCTTCATATGTGGTAGATTGATCTTCCTCTTCCTCCAGCTCAGAGAGTTCACTAAAAAGAAGATTGTCCAGGAGTTGTCAATGCTCCTGTGTGAACTCTGAATTGAGCAGAATATCTTCTTTGTCTTCCTTACTGTCCTCTGAGCCAACATTTTCTTGGCTGTCCATTGATTCATAGCCATCTTCAAGGGTTAATATACACCTTTTTTCTTCAGCTTCTAGAAGATCTGCCAGATCAATATTGATTTGAAGGACTCTTGTACCTAGTTAGAGGCTTCAGCAACATCAGGGCATAGAACAGCAGCTAAGGAAAAGTAGTGAGAGAAAGGTTTGGGTGAGCATCTCACACCACCAGGGACAGCAGTGCATGACGATTGGTTCCAAACCTCAAACAAAGAAGTGCCAGAGTTGCACTCATTCACACTGCCAGAGACAGCAGCATGTATAAGCACACTCAGAAAGTGAATTGAAAAAAAATTCAAATTTAAAAGCTTATCTCCACCCATGCTATTCAAGTCTTGAGAGGCAATTTGCAAAGTGACAGTTGGGGTTGACAGGTTGACAGGGATCAACAAAGCTCGGAGTTGCAATTCAAGGCTCATGTGCTCACATGTCAATGATGCCATGTGACTTTTCCTTCTCAAGATTCAAAGCTTTGACTGTTCAAGTATGTTTGTGCTTCAGCTTTACTGTCATGACTCAAGATCCCACTAGACATTATAAGAAAAAATCAAAAAATTTCTCATCTGGCTCTACTGGTATAAGTAAGCATGGAAATAAAGGAAACTTTCACAGTGCACCTCTTGCTTTTCTGGAGTTGCAGGTGAAGGGCTATCATGCTAGCAGAAAGAACAAAGCTACTTTCTGAAAGGAATTTTGGCAGGAATGGGAGGAAATGTACTCTCCTTTCCCAGCTTCCTCTGGTCCTAGCAATGCTGTAGATGGTGAGGAAGAGGCTGCTGGAATGGAGAGGGATGGGGCAGCTACTGCAGACAAGGCTGCTGAAATAGAAAAGGATGGAGTAGTTGGAACCAAAGACAATGAAAAGGAACAGGGTAGAGGTGAAAGAGCTATGGAAGAGGATGACCTGAATGTGTTATTTGCCCAGCAAGCCACTGTCCAGGTAGCTTCTCTTGAAATATCTGTTCTTTATTATTTTGATAAACCATTATCAGCAAATCAAGACTTGCTTTTCCATGCATCAGACTAAACAATGAGCTGTTACCAGCAGTCCTTTCCAGAAGTGGCTTAAACAACTCAATAGCCATGATGCTCCTTGTAAAAAACCAGCACACAAGTTCTACATGAGTCTTCCAGAGTTTGCTAGCAAAATTGACAAGGAATATTGCAGTCAATATGGGACAGAGGATGACAGTGATGACAGTGAGAAACATGCAAAGAGACCATCAGTGGGTCCAGATGGCAAGGTAGATGAACTGCAGGAAGGCAAAGAGAGGGAGGACTTGGATGAAGATCCAGATGAAGATGACAGAAAGATGGATTCATTCTGGAAGAAAGCTTTAGCTTGCAAAGTTCAAATTGCAAAAGAACTGTATGAGAAAGAGTCTCAGGAGGTGAAGAAGGAGCTTATGAAAGCTGCAGTGGAAGACTTCAAAACTCAAACTGAGCATTACCAGAAAGCTCTTGCCAGGAAAGAATGTTTTGATCCTGCCCTTCTTTCTGAGTGAGTACAACAGCTGTTCAAACATATTCTCATTTCTTACACACTTTTAAAGGTAGAGGTAGAACATTGCATCTGTTGTGCAGCTGCTATGTGATGCACTTGGGAAAATGCTTGATGCTAAAGTCTCCATTTTGATTGCCGCCATGGAGGATTCAAAATCTGGGAGTGATACCCTAGATCTGTTTGTTCATAGGTAAATCTTTGTACAATTTTGGGTCCTTAAACCATTACTAACTCATTCTTAAAATGACAGTATCAAATCTGATAATGCACCTTACAAATTTAGTGTCTGGAATCCTGCTGTTTACCAGGAACAACATATTAAGGGGTAGGTTGCCTTTGCTAATGATATATATAAAGTTGAGTGTGGTACATTCAATTATTTTTCATTAGACTACCAACTAATTATCTTTTTGCAGGTGAGAAAGTTTCCCACCCTACATCATCTATCAGAACCACTGCCAATCCTCACAGCCTTCCTACCAATCTCCTTACCCTCATGGACCCAGAGGTAAAGAAGAAGGGTAAAACCACTGAACAGAAAAGCAAAGAAACACACAGAGCTCAGGGTGAAACCCTAGAAGATACTCCTGAAAACATGCATCCCCTTCCTACTCATTGTTCATCCCACCAACAGCATGCTCATGAGCAGGAGTTAATGCTACTCATTTCTGATACCCAGGATCAAAGCTCTATCCTTCAACAGGCACTGGCTGGATTGAGCAGCTCTGAATGCCACAGGGCAAACATCCAGCTTTCAAAGTTGGGAGAGCAAGATTTCTGGATGGCAAATTGGAAACCAGAACAGTTTTTATGCAATCAGCAGGCAGGAGTGCTGGAGGAGGATCAGGAGCCTCAGGAGAATGCAGCTGGCAGTGTGGAGGGCATGCAGGGAGTTGAAGAAGGGCCTTTGGGCAATGAGCAAGCTGTGGTGGCAACTAAGAGTGCTGACACTACAAAAGCCCCAAATGACACAGAAATATCTTCTCCAGCAATCAACAGTAGTGACACTGCTGGGATAACTCCTGCTACTACTACACTTGAAGGTGGCCTTCACTGTGACCCCGCTGCACCCAAATCATGCTTCCAGCATTGAATTCAAGACCCCACACCCATCTTCAAAAAATGCCACACCACCTTTCATCTGGCAAACCTTGACCTCTCCTCATCTTTACACTTTAAAGGCAAGCCAGATAAAATTTGATATGTTAAGCAAAAGCAATACCTACTCAAAGGCATGCAGGCAAAGGTTGGCTGGGTAAAGGCTGTAGAAGGCTGGTTTGGATTGGAATGTGAGTGGGAATTTCAACCTAACCATCATGGGCAGCCTCTTCCAATAACTTCCCAGCCAGAGGCAGTTGGTGTTTGGTTCAAGTATGCCTGTTCAGCCCATAGGCCCAAAGAAGCAAATGATGCAGTTTCATTTTCACAGGAGGTGCTTGACTGGTGAAATTTTCTTAACCCAGACTGGCAAAAGCATGAGTCAGATGGAACCTTTATATAAGAAGGTGATGGAGATTAGGAAATGTTAGATGTTTATGAACAGAATGGAATGCTTAGTATACTGGCATGCATGCTTTGGTGGTTTGAACTTGCTGGATCTGACTCTCAGTGGACTGGGCTGCTACAGGATAACTGCTGGATTATGGATTGCCTGCAGGAGGTAGTTGGTAATGCAGAGAGCCATCCCCCATCCAAAAAACAGAGAACCTAACTGATTTTCATTTCTTTTACCTAAATTTGATTTGAATGCCTACTGTTGAATAGCCATTATCAAAATATAAGGATTTTACATTCTGAATTAGATATTTGAGAGATTTTTCTATTTGTTTGCATCCATTTTGAATCCAAAATAGTATTATCATAGGTTTTTACAAAATGTGCCTGTCAGAACTTAGTGCGCGCCAAATTAGGCTGAGTAAGCAGTTAAAGCACTTGAAGACTATTTTGGGAAGGTCAAAGCAGTGTGCCACAATGCCATTTGGCCAGCTCTGACCCCAGCAGCAGCCAGCCAGGCCACTGCAGCCCTTATGCAAAATATCACTAGGTTTTGCAAAATGGCTTCTGATATCTATCAGGGTTTTTTGCAAAAGCTTTACAGAATTCCTGAACAAAGTGCCAGTTCTTTGTCAATGGGTAGTCCTGTTAAAGTTCAGGCAACTAAAGCAGCAATGATTGAAATCACAACAAGTTTTGATTTGGTAATAATAACTTGTATAATAGATTGGTTGTAACTTATAGTGTCAACAGATTGAAGACTCTTTCTAAACATATAAGGATTAGGGGTCTGTTTGGTCCTATTTGCATGCAAATGCATGAGGCATGAAAACAGGTATTCACATTTTTGCACACTGCTAAAATATTCCAATGACACAAACTTTTTCCCATCTCCAGAGTCCAACTATTAAAACTATTCTACTTTTGTCTATATTACATATACACAATGTACATGTCCTTAGAAGTGTTTCAGTACTTCTTTCAACATAGCCCCCTGATAAAACACTTCTTCAATCCCACACATCCTTCCCATCTAATCCTTCTTCTATTCATTATATTTCTACAGAAGGAAGTATAGTCACTATAACCAACACAGCCCCTTGGTGACACACTTCTTTCAATTCCTCAACATCACAGGGGGTCATTACTTCCTCATCAATCCCATCATCTGTCAGAACTTTTCCACCTTTGGCTTTACAAGGGCCTTAGTGAGCATGTCAGCTGCATTGCCTTCTGTTGGCAGGTATTTAGGCATCAATACTCAGTGTGCTACTTGATCTCAAAGCCAATAGTAGTTTAGATCAAGATGCTTCATTCTACCATGGTGTTCAGGATTTTTTGCAACCTGAATAGCAGACTGATTATCAACCCACATATCTGAGGGAGACTTCACCAAATAACCTAATTCCATTAATAGAGTCTGTATAGCACAGATCTTTTTGCCAGTCACATTAGCAGCAACAAATTCTGCTTCTGTAGTAGACAATGTCACTATGGGCTGTAGTTTACTGCACCAGCTGACAATTCCTGATTCAACCTTAATCATGTATCCAGTAGTGGATCTACC
>KN834750.1:822568-842292 GCA_000827265.1 Collybiopsis luxurians FD-317 M1 | reverse complement strand
CCACTAGTATATTGGCCCAGTTCAGCTCTAATTCTGGAATGCATTATTGGATAGCTGTAAAGCATGTGTTTTGGTATTTAAAAGGAACTATTGATTTGCAGTTGGAATATGGGCCAGATCCTGATAACAATGACTTGATCACTGTTCTGTGTGATGCAGATCATGGTGGCAACAAGGACAATGGTAGATCCACTATTGGATACATGATTAAGGTTGAATCAGGAATTGTCAGCTGGTGCAGTAAACTACAGCCCATAGTGACATTGTCTACTACAGAAGCAGAATTTGTTGCTGCTAATGTGACTGGCAAAAAGATCTGTGCTATACAGACTCTATTAATGGAATTAGGTTATTTGGTGAAGTCTCCCTCAGATATGTGGGTTGATAATCAGTCTGCTATTCAGGTGGCAAAGAATCCTGAACACTATGGTAGAATGAAGCATCTTGATCTAAACTACTGTTGGCTTTGAGATCAAGTAGCACACTGAGTATTGATGCCTAAATACCTGCTAACAAAAGACAATGCAGCTGACATACTCACTAAGGCTCTTGTAAAGCCAAAGGTGGAAAAGTTTTGACAGATGATGGGATTGGTAAAGAAGTAATGACCCCTCGTGATGTTGAGGAATTAAAAGAAGTGTGTCACCAGGGGGCTGTGTTGATTATAGTGATTACACTTCCTTCTGTGGAGATATGATGAATGGAAGAAGGATTGGATGGGAAGGATATATGGGATTGAAGAAGTGTTTCATCAGGGGGCTGTGTTGAAAGAAGTGCTGAAACACTTCTAAGGACATATACATTGTGTATATGTAGTATAGACAAAAGTAGAATAGTTTTAGTAGTTAGACTCTGGAGATGGAAAAAAAGTTTGTGTCACTGGAATATTTTTGCAGGGCGCAAAAATGTGGACACCTGTTTTCACACCTCATGCATTTGCATGCAAATAGGACTAAACAGACCCTAATCCTTATATGTCTAGAAAAAGTCTAGCTGGAATACTCAATCTGTTGACACTACGAGTTACAAACAATCTATTATACAAGTTATTATTACTAAACCAAAACTTGTTGTGATCTCAATCATTGCTGCTTTAGTTGCCTGAACTGTAACAGGATTAGGGGTCTGTTTGGTCCTATTTGCGCGCAAATGCATGAGGCATGAAAACAAGTGTCCACATTTTTGTGCCCTGCCAAAATATTCCAATGATATAAACTTTTCCCCATCTTCAGAGTCTAACTATTAAAACTATTCTACTTTTGTCTATACTATATATAAACATTGTACATGTCCTTAAAAGTGTTTCAGTACTTTTTTCAACACTGATAGCATCATAGGAGCCTGCAACTTGAACTACTATAAGACATGCCAGCCATAAATGTACTCATGATGATATTGATATGGCTGACACAAATCTCATTCTTACTAAGCAGTTGTGCAAGCTTAGAGAGCATTTGGAGTGTCAAAAGCATTGTGTTTGTCACTGTTATGTCAATCTAATCACATCTGAGCACAATGAACTTCATATAGCTCAACAGACTCTATGGGCAAAGAAAATTGTATGCTATCTGGTTATTTTACTCTGTTCATTGCTCACTGTGTTATATATGTAGTTCCTTGGTGATGCTTCATATACAAAACCCCCAAATAGTGAAGTCTCTGACTGTGATCCAAACTGAGCCTGCACTAGCAAACCTGGTGCAGAGTCTATCAATTCACATCCATTTGAATGGTGTTTAACTCACTTCCAGCTTCACTGCATCAATATCTACATCATCTCCATTCCAGTCCCCACTTGCTGATGTCATTACCACCTCCCATAATTCTTGAACTGTTGTTGACCTGACAGAGGACAATGATAAGATAACTTATCCTCCAATTGACAATTTACTCTCTGAGCTCAATTCACTCTTCTCTCAAGCTGAGTGTTTGCAATATGAGCTTGCCCTCATCAATGGCAGTGTTATCCATATGAACAGTGTCACAATGGTGGAACAGGCTTTTTTTTGCTGAGATTGTGCACAAGCCCAACCATGTCATTGATGCTATTATTCAGCATGCACAGACACTTACTTGTTGTGCTGAGAAAGGAAAAGGAAAGGCAGCAGTCAAGTATGAGGATAAGGAAAATACAAATGCATAGAAATTCTTTCATTGCTATCTTACTATCTTGCTATTGTTGCACTATGATCTTTTATTATATAGGCCCTGTATAATCTGTACATACATATAGTGGTTGTGGATCAAATTGAACTTCATACATAACATTGGTTGATACAAGTCTACAAATACCCAGAATCATGATACCATTTGTGTGCCTTCTCTGGAGTCACAGTTATAAAAACAGCCTGCTATAGCAATATATAAGAATCAGAGTCAGCATGACTATTAAGCTCAATACAAATATATTCTTGATTCAATACTGCAAATCCAGGCTTTGATAGTGGAAAAGGCTTCTTCAATTGAGTCTAAGTCAGAAGAGTATGGAGGTAGGTAAACAAGTTGCATTCCACTAAAAAAGAATTAATCAGTAAAGGATTCTAAGTGGGTGCATTAACAAAACAAACTGGTTTTCAATTATGGGGCATAACTCAGGTGACTTGTGAATGCTGGTGTTGTCCATAATAATGACAGAATTCTTCTGTGGAAATAAGTTCATGCTTCAATGAAGGCATTGAAGGAGACACCTGTATACAAATCCTCCTGTACATCTAGGTGTAAAATTCCATTGAGGGATAGGGTTGGCAACATCAAGTAGCTACAAAAATCCATCACTATTAGAGGCATGAAGGAAAAATTGATTACACACTGTTTTTCTCAAATAAAATAGTCACATCTTCAAGCTCTTATTTCAGTTGGTGACCATGTGTATGCCTATTTTATTGTGTTTCAATTATGCCCACCTTCATTAACAAAAACAAGCTGGTCTGGATGGTAGTTCTGTGCAATATTAATCAAGTATTCAGCCCTAAGCTCCTCATCTCACTTATAGGCCAGTTGAGTAACCTAAATCCTTGTGAATAATAATACTTAAGTACACTTGAACTTTTTACCTGTTTTCTTGTGAAGCCTTGCTGCTTGAGTGCACATATGATACAGGATTCAAAAGTGTCAACATTTTGTGCTTCTAAAAGCATCTCTTGAGGCTCTTTAACATACAAGTCAGATGTATGTTCAATACAGCTTTCAAGATACTACATAGAGAGTTACTGAAAGAGAACAGCTTAATCCCACTAATAACTTACTGCTATATTTAACCCATTCAAGATTCTTGGTTATCTGTAGACCCCTTTGCAATTTTTTGCCACAGTTCCTGTTTCAATGACTTGCTTCTTGAGCCTGCTAACAGTGGAGGGTAAGACATGAGTCTTTCTTGCAGTGGAAGCATTAGTTTTGGAGAGTAAGACTGTGTAGACTCTTTCCTTAGCAGCTGGTGAGATGTAGTGGGAGTTGCCCATTGTGTTATGGCTCATATTTTGCCTTACACATGGTGGAGCAAATTTTGTCATTTTTGTTTATATGTAAACAAATTACTAAAGTGTGTTTTTTCAAAATTGTGTTACAAATTTATTGATTGCTGCAATGTAGATAGAACATACACTGTATAGACAAGGTCTACACACCCTATACCAAATGTATACAAAGTGTATTCAACTTGTATACAACTCATATCTAATGTATACAACTTGTGTACAACTTGGACATGGCCTCAATTTATAGTACAGTGCTTTGTGTAATTTTGTGCCCCTTTGGAATTTGCACTGCTGTTTATTTTTATTTGTGTGATGATACCTTGGCCCTAGGTATGGCATGCTGAGGCTTCACATCACCTTTTCCTTGACACTTCCCTGGGAGGCAATTCTCTTTTGCTTGCAACAAGCCCTTCAACAACATCACTCTATACTATACTTTTACTGCTTCTTATCCATATTGGTGGAAAATTCAAAGACTGGAGGATGATTGAGTATCCCAGATGAGCATGTGAGATGTATTCCTCTGCATCTACTTATTGCTCAATACTTTTTATAGGATTGGATATCTCATTATAGGATTGGAAATATGGATGCAGCTGCTGCAGTGGCACTGGCCTCATATAAAATACAGTGGACCAGCATTTGGATCACTCCTAATTGCAATGTTGAATTTGAACAATCTCCTTTTCTCTGGGTTGATGAATGGCCACCTGATCAGCCTTCAGATGAGTGAATGAAGGCTGGTGGAGGCTGGTCTGATAAGTTTATATTCTTAAATTAATTTAGATGCATGGTGAATCCTTGTAGATAGTGCTCTTCACAACAGAGTTATCAACTATTGCTCCATCAAAGAAATGCATGCTGTCTACAATTATTGGCAATCAAAGTTGCCTCATCTTAATCTTCCACCTTATGTCTCTTTTCTTTCTTTTTGGTATTCTCCTGTTACATACACTGTTAATGCTCCTGCTGCTCTCACTCACAGGCTGCTCCAGCTCATAGTACACTTTCTTGTAATTCTTCTTCACCTGATGACACAGATTCTAATTCTGCTAATGTACCTTCCAATACTGCTACTGTTATATCTATCTCTGTATTTTCATCTTCAACTTCTGTACATAATCCACTTCCATACTCTGCATTTACTCCTGCTCATTATTATCCTTCTGCTAACTATAATGCTCCCCATATGCTGCCACCATCAGCAGAAGGGCCATTATCTGATTATCAAGAAAGTGATACTACTTGTGCATTTCTTTTGATTGTTCATTTTAAATTTAAATAACATTCTTTTTAGGCAAAGCTGAAACTAATTTTTTTATTCAAGTTGCAGCATCATATATGGAACCTGTGACAACTTCAGCTTGTGTTTGCAGCTCTGCTTCTTCCAAGATGGAGAAGAGGATTGAATGGTACACTGGATTGACTACCACTCAAATTATCTCAGAAAGCATTCATTACATGGGCACTTCAGCTGCATAAACTAGAAAAGAAGTATATACCAGGTGAGATAAATAGTCCTCCTTTCACAATTCATTGAACCAGTTCTGCCTAAGTCATTTTATCAATCTTTTGATATATGAACTGACAAGTGACAGCGGTGGAAGGAGTAACCAACTTACTATCAGAGACAATGAAGAATACACTAACATTGTTTTCAGAGAGCTTCAAAAGTGCAACTCAAACAATCCTAATTTTCAGATTATGGTTGAGTTTAATATCAGTAACATGGCCAATTGGAAAAACTGATGCAGGTCAGTAAGTAAACAAATTATAATTATTATCCCTTTAACTGACACCTCTTTTTTGCAGTGCAAGCATGAGGAGCTTTCAAATGACAATGATGCTAAAATAGAATACAGTATAAAGATAATTGATTACTCTTTTCCTGTATTTCTCATTGTTAATTGTTCCACTCAGGCTTCTTACTTAAATGGCTTTTTGCTGCATAAATAACTTGTTGGACACTAGGTGAATCAAATTCATAAGAAATAGGCATGTATGCAGTACAAAGGTGAACATAGAGAACCAGGACACTGCTGGAAGGATGCAAACAATTATCATGTAGGCTTTAATAATAAAAAGATAGTGAATTGGGAAAAAGCAAGAATTTTTTATGCTGGATATATACTCAAGTTTTGTTTTTAGGCAGAAGATGTCAAATTATGGTCATATTTACCACAATAACCCTACAGTAGATTACAGGCACTTTAAATGAGTCATGCATGACCTAAGTACAATTACTATATCTTAACACCATACTACCAGACTTTATAGTATAGTAACATACTTTCAAAAACACTCATAGTTGAGTAGAAATAACAGTTGCATAATTAAATAATCAAAATTACTAAACATTTCCAAATCAGGGCAATTGCAATGTAAATCTACTAATTACAACAGCCTATCAAAGAGCCCTTTGTGGTGCTAAAAACACAGCCATGAAGGCTGTAAAATTTTTACCATTCAGCAAAATGCAGGCAGTGTAAATTAGAAAGTTATTCTAAATAATTTAATATGATTTTTTAAAATTTTTGTGAGGGCAGTATTACTTTTCTTATATGGTAAATGACCAAATAAAAAAAGTATATTTAAATAAATTTATTAAAATTCATAGAAGCAGTTTTAACCATTTATTAATCAAGACAGTGTTGTAAAACTTTTTATCCAGTGTTAAATGCCTCAAAAAAAAAGTTTGAGACTTTAACTTTAAGTATTTTTTGCTTGATAGATAATTATATTTTATTAAAAATACACTTTACAATATACTTAAAGTTCTGAAAGTTAAGAGTTCAGAATTGAAGGTTAAGTTCTTTTAATATATTTAAATAATTGAAAGATATCAATTTTCTCCATTTCAAAACTTAACTTTTCATATTTGAATATTGCCTGAATTAAAACTAGGATTTTATGCAGGCCATGAAGTGCCATTGGAGATATAGCAGGAAATGTAAATGGTTTATTTTGTAAATGTATAAACTTGCATACAAACTTAACTTTTCAATTAATTTGCCACTGCATCTTGTTTAATTCAACTTGTTTTAATCAAATAAACTACTTTTTATTTTTATTGCTCTCTGGTCATTGTACCATGCTGCATTGAACACTAAACCATTTAAATTATATATTCCATTGACATCTTTTTTACAGAAACTCCTTGACAGATGGGCCAAGAATTATTTATATATTTTAAGAGGTCAATCCAGTGCTGGACATGTTCAAAATTAAGTATACAAATGATTTACTGTAGTGACAAGCAGAATGGGTATGAGATTGCTTTAATACTACTCAATTTTGGTATCCAGCTGTGGCAACAAATTATTGAAGATATGCTGGTAAGTCTTTTATTATTTTTCTACTTTGTTCTTCAACACCTTGCAGAGAGGCATTGATACACTTAGAATTCAAATTGAACTGTGTGGTGCATCTGCAGAACACATGTCATATGTGTACAGTTAGTTAGACACTGTGAATGATTCAAATTTAGTGGGACAGTAATAAATGCATATGAGTATATATTGAATATTGTAAATGATTATGTATAGAAGATCTAGGGTGGTGAGGGGTTATAAGGTTGTTTGGTATTGATTGCTTTCTCTTTGCTTTTTTTATTGGTCTAATTTCATTCAGTATAATTTTATGTATTGTTGATTTGTATAACAAGTAGTGTATTAGTTGCAGTATACAAAATGTGTAGTATAGTAGTTCTAACATGTAGCATAGTAGATTTCTATAACAAGTAGTGTATTAGTTGCAGTATACAAAACATGTAGCATAGTAGATTTCTATGACAAGCAGTGTACAAAATGTGTAACATAGTAGATACAGTATATAATAAGTTCCTAATAAGCATGCAGGGTTGGAGCATATATGTTGTTTTCAAAAGTGGATTAAAAAAAAAATTCTGGAAAGCAATCAGTGGTTGTTGGATGTTGGGCAAGACCTGATTTCAGGTCAGGAGAGGAGGATATGTATGGGCATTTGTACCTGGTTTGGGTATAAATCTGGATATATGCTGGTTATTTGAGTGTACAAGCAAGTCTATAGTCATGCGTAAATGACAAGTGTTGAAGTATATGCTGTATTGACAACCTTTATTGAGACACTGGCTGCACAATACTTGAGAGTAGTGGAAGGCTTGTATTAAAACAGCACAATGCACCTCAGACATAGTAGATTAGTATGCTGAGAAGAAGAAAAGTAGCATATATGCATGTGTAGACACAACTACACAGTGATAATACAAGTCCCCTGTTAGCAGAAATTTCCCAACAATCATAGTACTAATTTGTTCAAAAACTAGAGTATGCAAACTATCATTACATTACCAATGACTTTTGACAAATAAATTTTGCAGAGTGTAAAAATGTAGACACCTACTTTCATGTCTCATGCATTTGCATATAAATAGAATTAAACAAACCTCCTTTCTTTATATAGGAGAACAATAAAAAACTTGAATGACTGAATTAGCTAGTACAGTTGATCAGTATAGTATCCCTCATTAGAGTGATGAAGGTTAATCTTGGTCAGGTTTATTCAATAGTTATTTGCTTTGGATACTGAAGAATGACCAAATACTAGATTGAAACTGGCCTCTGTCAAAGCAATTATTAGAATGGTGAAAATGAACCTTGGTCAGATTTATTTAGTAGTCATTCACTGTGGGTAATGGATAACTGACTGCATTGGTTGTTATTACAAATGATTCAGTGGAATCACCACCTGTCAGTTCCAGCTACAGATATGTATATAACCTATTGAAGATCATTTAATTGATTGTATTGGTATCATTAAGTCACATAAGTAAATATACAATTTTTCTTACATATGAGTAAAGTCAGCATGCCGCAGGTGAAGAAAACTTTGATGATATCATTACTGTCCTTATATGGTAATATATATACTTGTATTTTTCATCTAATGTAAAGCTGTAAAGAACAGTTCACAAACACTGGAGTATAAGCATTTTTCTTATTTGGAGATCATTTTCCCACAGTATGACCTATTAACAAAAGTCAGCTGATTCATGTGAAAATGCCTATATCAAAAATTCCATATATAGTGTAAAATTAAAGTGGGAAAATGCAAAATACTTGACCAAATGAGACATTTAAATATTTGAAATGCTATAAATAGCTGTAAGATGACCATCTGATGATGGCATTTTGATACCTAATAATTACCTGACCTCTCTCTACAGTTTCAAGAAGATTTCAGAGTGTAAGAAAATACTGCCCAGATTAGTGACACTAATGAATTTTATATAATATAGTATATACCTTAGCTTCATTCTATACAAAGTTTATACAACTCAGAAATGGCCTCAATCTATACTATACATATTGTATACACTATATAGAAACTCAAAGTTAAGCCTGCCCTTAACTGTTACACAGTATATCATATAATTTAGTAATGAACACTATACTGTGCTACATTGTACTAAACTTGTACTTGAACCTGCACTTAACTTGTATACACTCTAGTATTCAAGCTACTCTATATATTATATAGAAACTCAGTTGAACCTGTGAGCCTGCCCTTAACTGGTACATAATATACAGTCTGATGAATATTACTATACAAACCATAGCCTCACACTATATAGAAATCTTGGAGTTGAGCTTGCTCTTAACCATTACACAGTAATGAACATTAGTATCTAAACTATACAATCTTGTACAACTTGCATTTGAACCTGCCCTTAACTTGAACTTAAAGTTGCATACTATCTGATCATTACTATAGTATTCAAAATGAACAAAAACTCATCAATTGATATATATAGTACTTTGTATACAAACTGCACAAATTTTAATTTCAATTTTGGTGATATATATTGGCCTGAAGACTTGTTTATAATAATTTAATATATTTTTTTTATAATTGTTGTATAAATTATAGCACCTTGCTTATGCAGTAAATGATCAAATATAGTAAAAATATGTTGAAAGAAGTGCTAAAACACTTCTAAGAACATGTACATTATGTATATATAGTATAGACAAAAGTAAAATAGTTTTAATAGTTGGACTCTGAAGATGGGGAAAAATTTGTGTCATTAGAATATTTTGGCAGGGTGCAAAAATGTGGACACCTGTTTTCATGCCTCATATGTTTGCATGCAAATAGAACCAAACAAACCCCTAATCCTTATATGTCAAGAAAAAGTCTAATTAGAATATATATATATATATTTTATTGACACTATGAGTTACAAACAATCTATTATACAACTTATTATTACCAAACCAAAACTTATTGTGATCTCAATCATTGCTGCTTTAGTTGCCTGAACTTCAACAAAATATTTAGAAAAAAATATTAAAATTCACAAAAGCAGTTTAAATTGTATATAAATGAAAGCAATGATAAGAATTAATTTATATAATTCTAGGAGTATTGAAAAAAAAGTTTCAGACCTTAAGCTTAAAAATAGAATACATAATAGATAGTTACATTTTGCAAAAATTCAATTTAAAAGACATCTGTAGAGTAAAGTTTTAAGTATTAAGACTTATAAATGTAAAATAAATATATTGTAATAATAAAGAAGTATCACATTGTCCTAGTTCAGAACTTAATTTTCTCATGTCTCAGTATTGTTTGAATCTCAGGTAAAAGTTTTAAGCAGTATTTAAAGGCCATTTATTGTTTGACCATTGATTAAAAATTGAGATTGAATTTGTCTTGCATAAAGGAAATTTCTATATCCTCTTACCATTCATAAGTCATCCTATGCACTAGTAAAAGCAGTTAAGATTTATATTCTGCTTAAACTATAAGTGAGACTGTAGCAATTACTGAGACATGAAAAAATCAAGTTCTGAGCTGTTAAAAGAAGTGCTGAAACACTTCTAAAGATATGTACAATGTGTATATGTAGTATAGACAAAAGTAGAATAGTTTTAATAATTGGACTTTGGAGATGGGGAAAAGTTTGTGTCATTGAAATATTTTGGCAAGGCACAAAAATATGGACACCTGTTTTCACACCTCATACATTTGCATGCAAATAGGATCAGACAGACCCCTAATTCTTATATGTCTAGAAAGAGTTTAGTTGGAATACTCAATCTGTTGACACTACGAATTACAAACAATCTAATATACAAGTTATTATTATCAAATCAAAACTTGTTGTAATCTCAATCATTGCTGCTTCAGTTGCCTAAACTTTAACATGAGCTGGGACAAAATGACACTTTCTATTGTCATACAGTGGGAAATTTTATTTTTGCATTCATGGGTTCTAACAAAAAAGACTTTTTTTTCATGTCAAAAATGCTAATACTAAAATTTAGACAAATTTACTATATAATTTTACTGACTTAAATTTAAATTTGGACATATGATGCATTCATCAAGAAGATCAGTTCAAAGTTTGGACATGAGTGTCAATTTTAGCTATCATAAACAAATGCAGCTTTTTGTGCCATTCACATTGTTTTCTCAATAGAAACAATTGACAATAGATATTATTTCATTTGTAAATAATCAAGCATAGAATTCTGTATATTTTTTTTTCTCAATTTGTATTTTAATATCAAAACTTTATTGATATTTCTTATACCATATAGCAGACATATCTTCCTTCAATTAGTTACAACTCTCACAGGAGAATCTCATAAAATCTATTATTCTGTTAAACTTAATATGAGAAAATTAAAATGACAGAAAAAAGAAATTTTAATCTATTCTATTGAATGTACTAGTAGAATTTGTATATTTGAGTTTATCAATGACTTGAGATTGAAGAGAAGACAAACTAGAGGTAGAAACATTGCTTTTAAAATCACTTACTGCTTTATTAAATAAAGTGATCAATATAAGAAATCTGAGTAGGAAAAAAAATCTATGATAACTGCTTAACTTTTTTTGTTGAAGGTCATTCAACATTTTTTAAATCAGTTTTGTTATTTTCTGAAGTAATGGTGGACTTAAAGGTAATTATATATCTTGAATAAAATTTGCAATGGCAAAAACTGATTTCAGCAAAAACTTGCAATATTTTGCAAAAACTTGAGGGTCATTGTAGGCCTGACTATTTTCTTTATTGCTCTTCTTACCATCTTCCTCATTAAATTGCTGCTGTTCAATTTGACTTTGGTTAAATTCATTGCTACCAGATTTTTGATCTTGACTGAATAGAGTATATTTAAAACTGAATCTTTTTTTGACAGCACTAGAATTTGCAACAGTGATAAAATCAATCATCTCATTATTATTGTCACTTTCAGTATTATCATCATTATTAAGCTTTTGAATCTCTAAGTCTGCAGAAAAATCAAAGATAACTTCCCACTTGAATTGATATTTCAATTTACCTTGAAACTAAATAAAATGCACAAAGTTATGACATTAAAAAAAAATAAATATCAAAACACATGCTTTACAGCTATTCAATGATGCATTCCAGGATTAGAGCTGAACTGGGCCAATACACTAGTGACATAAGCAATATCAGGATGTGTTAATAGGGCCAGAAACAACAAGGATTTAATAACATTCATATAAGGGATATCCATCAGTTCTTCCTTTTCTGCTGGTGTTTTGGGACTGTCAGCTTTGGATAGGATATGTCCAAGAGTCATTGGCATTCCAACTGGTTTGCAATCAGTCATATCAAACTCTTCAAGTTTTTGGAGTATATACTGCTTGGAATTAAGCCATAAATTTCATGTACTCCTGTCCCTGGTGATTCCAATGCTTAACAAAAATTCAGTGTTGCCCAAGTTCTGCAGCTTTAGATGCTTCTTCAATTTGTCAACAAAATGGTCTATTGCACCAGCATCTTTTGAGGCAAGAGTGATATCATCAACCCATATTGGAACAATCACTTTAAGGCCATTGTGTTCATATAGATAAACACATGAATCAGAAGCAAGTAGTTTGAAACCCATTTCAACAAACACACTTGCTAATTTCTCACTCCAAAGATGGGGCAACTGCTTTAACTCATAAAGGGATTCTCACCCTAACTTCCACCATTTCGAGTTTTGTACATCCTTTACATTTGCACAGTCCCACTACCTTGCATACAGTTGGTCTCAGATACAAGAGATCTGGTATGGCTCTGCCACATATTTCGATCCAATCTTACTTAACAGAGTTCTTATCACATCTGCACAGTTCTGTACACAGTTTAGAGCCTCTCAAAGTATTCTTGATTGTCAGATCTCAGATATTTAGGCTCTAAGTACACAGATTGGTCACATTTCAATAGTTTTTAATGCTGATTCCTGTTTAAATTAGTTTAACCATTTTCTGCGCACTTTTTTCATCAATCTCCCTGCTCCTACCTTGCATATCTTTATCTCAAATTGTGTATATGGCTCCCAAGCTCATTAGAATAGAATCCGATGATGAACTTGATGCTCTTGCCCCACACACTGTCTCATCCTCTCCACCTAAATCATCCCTATCTGCTAAAGCACAAGGAAAGCAGCCTGCTCATTCCAAAGCATCTGCTGCACTTAAAGTGCCACTTTTCTGCTGCATATCCAGCTTACCTTGCTCTGACACACAAGAGCAAGTCCGCTCTGCTGCAGAGGAGATGGAACAGGTTGTGGAGCAGTATAGGAGATCAGAGATTACTGTCATGGATGCATTTTGTGCTATCAAGCATTCTACCTCAGATGCCACTGTTGCAAAAGACTACATTGACAAAATACTCCAAATTCAGTGAGATTTTGGGTCAGAGTACAGGCTTGTGTGGAAAGAGTCTGAAATTTGGCGCTTACCTCTTACTACTGAAGCACAATGGTTCCGAGTCTTTCAAGCATGGGTGGCACCTGTCCTTCTTATGTATCCTCATCACAGAAATGAGCTACTTGCATACCAGACTCATACCACTATATATTTCTGCACCTCTTCCAATCCTACTGTTGCTATCCGCATGGATAAAGAGATGCACAACTTGGCTGCTAATCCTCTGCTCTCATCACTCAAACTAGTGCAGGTTAGGCCAAAACTAGGCACAATGCCTGAAATCGAATTGTAGGCTTGTGGAAGTGCTACACTAATGGTACAGGGTAGGTAGGAATAGGAACACACACAAGACAGACTATGTACTACTAGTGTACATTAAGCAATTGAGCTATGATTGGTTATGAACAGGTTAGACTGAGATTAGACATAAAGGAGAAGCAGCAATTGTAGCAAAGATCTGTGAACTGGGATGGGAGGGAGGGTGACAAAAAAAGTGCGCAGAAAGCAGTTAAACTAATCTAAAAAGGAATCAGCATTAAAAACTACTGAAATGTGACCAATCTGTGCACTTAGAGCCTAAATATCTGAGATCTAACAATCAAGAATGCTTTGAAAGGCTCTGTACTGTGCAGATGTGATAAGAACTCTGTTAAGTGAGATTGGATCAAAATATGTGGCAGAGCATACCAGATCCCTTGTATCTGAGACCAACTGTGTGCAAGGTAGTGGGACTGTGCAGATGTAAAGGATGTACAAAACTCGAAGTGATGGGAGTTAGGGTGAGAAAGGCTACTGCTACAAGTGATGTCATTGACCTTCTCATCGCAGCCTCTGCTCGGAACTCCGGCACTGCAGTAAGAATGACATCCCAAGTAGCAATAACCTGCCTGACTCAAAGTAATAAAGCTAGAATAGCATAGAACACTAAAGCTAGCTGAATGTCCTGAAAACTCCGCGGCAGATGTAACATAAAAGTGTTCACTGTGCGAGAACAGCTGATGCTATACAGACTGTGTGGTATCACGATTAAGTATACATGGTGGCAAACCTCTGACACACACGAATAGTCCATACACTTCACTGTTATTGAGTATAGCACATATGAAAATTTTAGTTCATAACTCGGCAAGTTGAGAACAAAAAATTTAAACTTGGGCTACACACTGCATACGAGTGTTGTACTAGGAAGTGTATAGGCAAAGTATGAAGGGGACAATGTCCTCTATCAGTAAGTACCACATGGGCACTGATGTGAGAGAACTGAGAGCGGAGTAGACCAAATGAACTCATGTACCTATGAGGATGAGTTGTGCATTTGGTCTACTGGGTATCTGTTGTATGCAGAGGCCTCCAGAAACACGCACAAAGCTCATCTTCATGTTGAACTCCAATTGACTTGGCAGACAGTTCCTCCTTCCATGAAGCTTTTCTCAAGGAAGTACTCAGCTTCCAGCTCAGTTTCTACATCATCTAAGCAGCAGGCTATCCCATGCATTCTGTGGAATAAGAACCGCTGTCCAAGCGATCCTTACAGGAATAACAGGAAGCATGGTGTTTGCAGCAAGTGTGGTGAAGGTCACAGAGCCATTAATGTCGAAGCCTGCAGAGCAAAGCTTACAGCTAGATCCTTGTGCTCTGTCATTTGCAGGATCTAAGTGCACTGCAGACACACAGATTGACTCTATAGCCAAATTTCATTGTGGCTACATGTACTCCTCTTCTAGCACTTCATCCTCTGTTGTACCACCTAGTATCTTGTCTACATACACTGCTCCTCCACTCCCTTCACCTCCGGACACTCTGCTCAATGATCCTCACATTCAGTCCACTCTCCAGTCTATGTCTCAGTATATAAAAGTTGAAACTCCATTTAATGTGGACCGCTTAGAGCTCCTTCTCTCCTCTCATCCTAATCAACCATTTGTGCATTCAGTTATGCGCTCACTACACGAGGGCTTTTGGCCTTTCTATGATGCTGAATAGAAGGAAGAGTGTAATCAGAGAATGGACAACTATGTGACTGAGCTCGAGGACATAGCTGTTGAAGATCAGGCAACTAAAGCAGCAATGATTGAGATCACAACAAGTTTTGGTTTGGTAATAATAACTTGTATAATAGATTGTTTGTAACTCATAGTGTCAACAAATTGAGTATTCTACTAGACTCTCTCTAGACATATAAGGATTAGGGGTCTGTTTGGTCCTATTTGCATGCAAATGCATGAGGCATGAAAACAGGTGTCCACATTTTTGTGCCCTGCCAAAATATTCCAATGACATAAACTTTTCCCCATCTCCAAAGTCCAACTACCAAAACTATTCTACTTTTGTCTATACTACATATACACATTGTACAGGTCCTTAGAAGTGTTTCAGCACTTCTTTTAACACAGCCCCCTGATGAAACACTTCTTCAATCCCACACATCCCTCCATCCAATGCTTCTGTTCACCATCTCTCTACAGAAGGAAGTGTAGTCACTAAAACCAACACAGCCCCCTGGTGATACACTTCTTTCAATTCCTCAATATCATGGGGGGTCATTACTTCTTCACCAATCCCATCATCTGTCAGAACTTTTCCACCTTTGGCATTACAAGGGCCTTTGTGAGCATGTCAGCTGCATTGTCTTCTGTTGGCAGGTATCTAGGCATCAATACTCAGTGTGCTACTTGATCTCACAGCCAGTAGTAGTTTAGATCAAGATGCTTCATTCTACCAAGGTGTTCAGGATTCTTTGCAACCTGAATAGCAGACTGATTATCAACCCACATATCTGAGGAAGACTTCACCAAATAACCTAATTCCATTAATAGAGTCTGTATAGCACAGATCTCTTTGCCAGTCACATTAGCAGCAATAAATTCTGCTTCTGTAGTAGACAATGTCACTATGGGCTGTAGTTTACTGCACCAGCTGACAATTCCTGATCCAACCTTAATCATGTACCCAGTAGTGGATCTATCATTGTCCTTGTTGCCACCATGATCTGCATCACACAGAACAGTGATCAAGTTGTTGTTATCAGGATCTGGCCCATATTCCAATTGCAAATTGTCCCTTTTAAATACCAAAACACATGCTTTACAGCTGTCCAATGATGCATTCCAGGATTAGAGCTAAACTGTGCCAATACACTAGTGGCATAAGCAATATCAGGATGTGTTAACAGGGCCAGAAACACCAAGGATCCAACAGCATTCATATAGGGGATATCCATCATCTCTTCCTTTTCTGCTGGTGTTTTGGGACTGTCAGCTTTAGATAGAGTCTGTCCAGGAGTCATTGGCGTTCCAACTGGTTTGCAGTCAGTCATATCAAACTCTTCAAGTTTTCGGAGTATATACTGCTTGGAATTAAGCCATAACTTTCATGTACTCTGGTCTCTGGTGATTCCAATGCTTAATAAAAATTCAGTGTTGCCCAAGTCCCGCAACTTCAGATGCTTCTTCAATTTGGTTACAAAATGGTCTATTGCACCAACATCTTTTAAGGCAAGAGTGATATCATCAACCCACACTGGAACAATCACTTTAAGGCCATTGCATTCATATAAATAAACACATGGATCAGAAGCAAGTCATTTGAAACCCATTTCAACAAACACACTTGCTAATTTTTCACTCCAAAGATGGGGCAACTGCTTTAACCCATAAAGGGACTTGTTCAATCTGCATACTTTTTCTGGTCCCCCTTGCCTGAATCCCTCTGGTTGTAAGTGGCGAATCTCTGTATCAATATCACTATTTATAAATGCATGTGAGATATCTACTGAATGCAACTCTAAATTATCAATAGCGGCCAAAGATAAAAGTTGACCACCGCATAAACCCTTGTGCAACAAGTTGAGCCTTGAAGTGTTCAACAGTTCCATCAACCTTATGTTTGAGTTTGTATATCCACCCTGATCCAATTGCCACCTGTCCTGGAGGTAAATCCACAATCTCCCAAGTGCCATTAGTAAGATGTGCAGTGATTTCCTCTGTCATTGCTTGTTCCCATTGATCTGCTTCAGGACTATTCAATGCCTCTTTAAAGCTCTGAGGCTCTGCAAGACAATTAACAACATGTCCATATTCACCATCATTGCTCTCAGTATTATCACTTGATAAATCTGAATCTGATTGCTCAGGATTAGGGTTAGGATTAGGATTAGCAGGGGGAACAGCTAGTCTAGGGGCCGGAGCAGGTGCAGGTTCAGGTGCAGGCTGTACCTTCCAATACTCACCAGGTGGCTTACAAGCTCTAGCTGGTTTTTTCAGAGCAATAGGATGTTCATTTGCTGGACCATCCTCTGGAACAACTGGTGGTACTTGACCTGGGTCATTATTTGCATCATCAATACTTTCCCTCTGAGGAAGAGGGTTAGCAATCGGGGGTGTAACAAGTTTATTTTCAGGACTTTCAACACAAGGAGGATTAAAATACTGTGGGGTTTTATCTTGCATCTGTGGCGGAGATTGTACAGGTGGGACATTTGTCTTTGGTGGTGGACTTGTACATGTAACGCTCATCAAAATCAGCTCTTTCACTGATCACCACTTTCTTTGTAACAGGATTCCAGAATTTTCAAGCCTTCATTCCTTCAGGATATCCAATAAAGATACATTTCTCCATATGCCATCCCAGAGCTTTCCGTTTATCCTTTTGCACATGAACATAAGCTACACATCCCCAGACCTGCAAATGATCAACTTTTGGTTTCTCATTATACCAGCGCTCATACGGAGTTGAGTCAGGAACAGCTGATGTAGGACATCGATTCCAAACATGAACAAGTTCAGTCTGCCTCTGCTCTCATCACTCAGACTAGTGTAGGTTAGGCCAAAACTGGGCACAATGCCTGAAATTGAATTGCAGGCTCGTAGAAGTGCTACACTAATGGTACAGGGTAGGTAGGAATAGGAACACACAAGACAGACTATGTACTACTTGTGTACATTAAGCAATTGAGCTATGATTGGTTATGAGCAAGTTAGAATCAGAATAGACATAAAGGAGAAGCAGCAATTGTAGCAAAGATCTGTGAACTGGGATGGGAGGGAGGGTGACAAAAAAAGTGCGCAGAAAGCAGTTAAACTAATCTAAAAAGAAATCAGCATTAAAAACTACTGAAATGCAACCAATCTGCGCCCTTGAAACTTTTCACATGCTTTTGCATTGAGGAAAGATTACTGCCTACAACTTCTCTACAAGTCTGGAGAAGCTAACAGATAATATTGGTGGCAAACACTTCACAGTGCGTACTCAGAATTTCTTATTTATTCACTTCTAATCTCATATTAGCCTCTTTGTACCTCCCACCAAGGTGAATCCTTCAAATCACATTACCATTCATTTCTGCAAATGGTACAGCAATGGAGACATTTGAAGGAACTCAAGAGGGCAGGAAGAGGGAATGACAGCATTCAGAAAGTAGCAGATACTCTACCAGGTGAGCTCACTGTCAAATGTATTGCTTGCCCTTTGCCAGGTGTCAATTTACCTGAAGGATGGGAACTTCAACTCTGACAGAGAACTGGCAAGTTAACTTTTCATCAGAATGTTAGTTTCATTACTGATAATAGGTTTCTTTATATGATTTTCATTGCTATTGATACCTGCTTCCATTTGAAACAAAGAGAGGCTGGGACATGGACTACTGATCCAGCAATGTATGATGGGGGAAGTTATTTTATTGAGTCCAAGTCTTACTGAGACTACTGTGAAGAGATGAAGGACCAGAATGAGGTAGGTTTTACTACAAATCATATCAAGGCTATGCATCTTATGTTGTATGCAAATATGTACCTGCACTGGGTTAGCAGCATTAGACTATGCAAATACAAAGTACTCTAAGGGATACAGTGCAACAGGTGTTGGGATGTATTCATGTGGCTGTTACAAACTTGTTCTGCCAAATGGAGTTGGAGACTTACAGAAAGGTGAACAGTGAGTATTCTGTTAGATTTACTTTATCCCAATGGCTAAAGTTAAACGTAGCTATATAAACATTGATTATATCTTTGCCTCCATGTTGCACCATATTCACATCCTTCTATTTCTCCTACTCTCATATGACATTATGTGCCACCTCTGCTTTCATCACTCAGACTAGTGCAGGTTAGGCCAAAACTGGGCACAATGCCCAAATTCGAATTGCAGGCTCGTGGAAGTGCTACACTAATGGTACAGGGTAGGTAGGAATAGGAACACACAAGACAGACTATGTACTACTAGTGTACATTAAGCAATTGAGCTATGAACAGGTTAGAATCAGAATAGACATAAAGGAGAAGCAGCAATTGTAGCAAAGATCTGTGAACTGGGATGGGAGGGAGGGTGACGAAAAAAGTGCGCAGAAAGCGGTTAAACTAATCTAAAAAGAAATCAGCATTAAAAACTACTGAAATGCGACCAATCTGCGCACTTAGAGCCTAAATATCTGAGATCTGACAATCAAGAACGCTTTGAGAGGTTCTAAACTGTGTACAGAACTGTGCAGATGTAATAAGAACTCTGTTAAATGAGATTGCATCGAAATATGTGGCGGAGCCA